>OZ023312.1:39262113-39411053 GCA_964007375.1 Ophion obscuratus | reverse complement strand
AGAGAGAGAGAGAGAGAGAGAGAGAGAGAGAGAGAGAGAGAGAGAGAGAGAGAGAGAGAGAGAGAGAGAGAGAGAGAGAGAGAGAGAGAGAGAGAGAGAGAGGAGTTTGAGAAGTGTGGGGGTAGCTGGCAGTCGCCGCCAACGTAACGTATGTGGTGGCCTCACGTACGTGTGCATCGGGAACACACGTACGCGGGTTTACGACAGGCGCAATGATCGGAGAACAGTGTGAAACAGTTGGAAAGCCGAGGTTGCTCCGAGAATGCTGGGAAGGGAGAAAAGATTGAAAAATATAGGGGGGTGGAGTGGTAACAGCGAAGGAGAAATGTACGCTCATTCGTATGTACGTCTGTATCAAACTCTGCAACTCCCTCGAAAGCGCCGCGCACGCACACCCACACACACACTCACACAGACAAAGGGGGTTGGGAGGCTCTCACTGAAACTGAGAAATAGAAATGACACGGGGGTCTTGGGGTTGTTGGTGCGGTGTGACGAGGGGTACGGGGGTTGAGAAATGCGAATAGAAGGTCCAAGGGTGATCGACCTATACCAAGGCACCGGGACAGAACCGAGAGATGAAGCTCTCTCATATGAGGGGATGCGAATAAAGAGGCAGAGAAACGCGAGGAGCTGGTGAACAGCATTTTGCGTTTGCAAACCTTCTCTCTCTCTCTCTCTCTCTCTCTCCTCCTCCTCCTCCTCCTCCTCCTCCTCCTCCTCCTCTCGGCCTCTCTACGTTTCCGCTTTGGTTCCTAGCTCTAACTCTAATACTACTGTCCTCGACGACTCTTGTTACTCTAGCTATACCATATTCATATGTCGCGTTCTCTTCCATCTTCTCTCTCTCTCTCTCTCTCTCTCTCTTCCTATTTATATCCTATATGTATCTCCTTCGCTCCCCGATTCGCCGTTCCATTTTGTACGAGATGGAGAATTATACAGCATAGCCTTACTACTACTGTAATTACTGTTACCACTACCAGCACCAGCATTCCTAATACTGCTGCATAAACTTTCACTATGCGCTGGGCGAGGCGGCGGACTGATGTCCGTTTTACTGATGTACATGGGATCTTCCATTTAACGTTGGCCGTTTTTCGACCCCAGCGAAAATGTAAAACCCCACGTAACGGTGAATTTGTCCGTTGGAAGGTTGACGAAAAATTGACGGGTATGAACGAACGTAAGGAAAAAGCTCTGTACTTTGTTTCGAGTTCTTTCTTGAACCTATGTACGTTACACATGCATAAGCAGAGTACATTAGCATCCTGGAGAGCTTTTGCAAGCCGAGTCAAACTTGTCGCATGCTGGTGTGGCGATGTGGCGTGGAAGGGATGATAGAGAAAGAGAGGAAGAGAGAGAAATGGTCGTTCGGTCGATGCGCTCGGTCGAGCTCTGCAGAGGGCTGTTTTTGCGGGTGTGGCTTAACCCAACCCTCAGCTCACCTTCCTCTCTTCAACCCTCTCTGTCTGTTTCTCTCGCTCTCTATTTCTCGTCTACCATCTCTGGGGCATCTCTACCGATATTCTCTGTTCCTCTCTTACGCTCTTTGTCTTTCTCTTCCATCCTCTCGCTCTCTATCTCTTTCACGTTTTGCTATATGTGCTCTATAACTCGAGTGAGCGCGCCTTTACCACTTGCTTCATCTCCTCCTCTCGGGTTCCCATACGCGTCCACTGGAGAGCTCTTGTAGCACTATACACCCTACGATTTTCACCACTACCATAGAATCGCTTTTGACTAACTGTACGTATATACGGTGTTCGTTATGGCAAGTCTTTGGTTCACCACACATGGAGAACCTATGCGAACGACGTTCGCAAGCAGCCGTTCCTCGCGCGTTCAAACTCCTATGTACGACGACTAATGCCACAGTTCTCTAGCTACTGCTCCTTCTGATGCTGCTACACAGATTCGCTATTCTTTCGCTCTCCATCTCTTCGTTCTTTATACCTATCAGGCTCATCCTTTTTTTACACTTGTACGTCATTCTTGTGGCATATACAAGCCGGTATGAGGCTCTGCAGCCTGATCATTGTTGATGGGCGGACACCTCTCACCATCCTGTAAACTAACCAGCCGGAAGCGTAGGACGATGAACGAGAAGATTTCAACGCAGCATGCGGCATCGAATGTGTTATGGAGCTTGAGTTTCAACGGACAAATGACGCCTTTGAAATACGTGTTCTGATTTCTTTAATTCGCTTCTTTTTGAAGTCCATAGGCTCCTAACTCAATAGGCTTTGACCTATCCTGAGCTGTTTCTTTCTATTCAGCGAATGGATATTTGAGGGCAGTTCTTAATCGATAAATGCCAACAGATCTTCAACTCATTTGAGAAAAGGGATCACCGCTTCTGTCATTCGACTTCGAATGGCATGTCATGGGAGTAGAGAATCCTATTGGAATGGAAATGGACAAGTTTGATTGATGTAAGGATCATTAGGGCCAACAAAATGGCATGAACATTCACCCTGGAAATTTGAACATTAGGTGAGAACTGTCAGCACGGGGCAACAGAATCGGCTATCTCGAGAGACCTTAACTATATTTGCTCGCTTACTTTCATCATACTTTTATTGCTTGAGTTAATCGAAAACGAAATAGAACCGTTACGTCATCACTGCACTTCCAATGATTTTTTTACATACTCAATTCCGATTTCTTAGAGGTTCACAAGCTCATCAGTTGTTCGGGATAATTTTGACAACTGAAAAATACCTGTGATTGAAGAAAACTTTCGAAATTCGATGTCTTTTACTTGAAACTTCTTCCACTTTGGTACTGGATTTCATGCAAATGCATTTTCGTTCTGATGCGAGCAGATTTGGCCCCTCATTCGAATCAACATATCTTTATCGATTGGAATTGCGACATAATTAATGATGTTTCTTCTGAAAATCTCCGACCAGTCGATGATGTTCCGCATCGACATTGAAGAAGTGACATTGAATCGGAATCTAGGACAGTGAAGAACCGTTCGAGACTCGCACGGTTGATGCTCTGTTCGAAGCCGTCAATACCACGCACCCCATTCGACTGCATCCTCTTGGACGTGCAGCGCGACAATGCTCAACGTATTTTAAGGGGTTACAGCTAGTTGAAATTATTGAAAAACTCGATTTTTCGTTTTTGACGTCTTCTTATAATATAACCTTTCGAAAATATCGTCTGAAGATTTCAAAACGGTCCGTTGAAAATTGGGGGAGTTATGAGCGTTTACAGGTAGATCCGCTTACCGCTTTACCGTTACAGGTAAAAACTTTAAACGCGTTTTTATCGGAATTACTTTTTCAGAATCGGTATCCAAAATATCTCGAAAACAACTGAACAGATCTGCTTCAAATTTCACAGACATTTTTAGTATATCGAAAGGCAGTCCTTAATCGAAGGATTTGTTTTTTCAATGCATCCTTTTTTGACATCAAGGAAAATAGAGTGTTTTTTTCACTGAAATTTCGACGATTGCTTTCGATCGGCGACCATTTTTTTCAAAAATTATTATTTTATTGACTCCTCCGATTAAGGGGCCAGTCCACTTTGAAAATTTCAAGAAATCGAAAGCAAGCAAGACTTGAAGAAATCGAGGATGATGAGCAATCAGAAAGGATTTTGTACGGTGCAGGAATTGCCGATTGAGTTTAGGTAAGAGTTTTTCATAGTATAGACTTCAAATGCGTTTTTCTCGAAACAACGTTTTCAAAATCTAGCTCCATCGTAGCTCTAAAACTGATAAACCGATTCTCTTGAAATTTGAACTACATATTGTAAACATGATTGGCTACAAGATGACCCTCGATGGTTTTAAAATTTTGATTTTTACTAATTTTTTTGCGAAAAACCCCGAAAAAACGCGTTTTCTTTCTCTTTTCGTTTTTCATCTGCCATTTTTTTATTTTTTGACAAAACTTTATATCCGACGGTGATTTTGTAGCTGGTGTCATACTGAATCTAATGGACTTTGATTTTTTTGTTTCAGACAAGCCATTGCCGAGTTGTGATGGAGCTACCTAGCCCACCTATTTTTGAGGCGTTACGTTAAACTATAGTTTTTGTACTTAAAAGTGAATAAAAATGAATATTTGTTTTTAAATGTATTTCAAGACTTTATGTTCATATTTTTTATAAAATCCTTTAAAAAAATCGCGAAAATAGCCTTTTTCGTGGCTTTAAAGTGGAGGGCCCCCTTAAAGACTAGATAATACGGCACAAAAACAAAATTCATTTGGTTTGTTTATTTCAGATGATTTGTTCCCGAGCAGGAGTAGTCACCGCGAAGAACCTTTTTTGCACAGCGGTCTGTGCAATTTACTGTATCTCCGTCGTTTATAAATATTTACCAATAAAAAAATTGTCAAAGATACTTGAAATGATACCCTTTACTATGACAAAAAAGTTTAACCTGCACCCATTTGCCAAAAAAAAAATTCACGAAAACACCTCTATTTTCCGGCCGCGAACTAGGTGTAACGCGTTAATAGCAGGTGCTTCTGTTTTTACAACAGGCGCTGGGATGAGATCGAGCACCGAATCGAAGCGAAGTTGTGGGCATTGGCCATTATTCTCTGCTCTTGGTGCCATTTCTCTTCCTTCTTTTAATAGTAGCTCTTTAATAAATAAAGCCATTTCCTTCATCCTTCATCCTTCTATCTTATCCGGAAAAAACGATTGAGCCCGAATTGTTCGTTAAGGGGTTACATACAGTTAAAATTTTCGAAAAATCGATTTTTAAATATGTTTCCTCGTAATATACATATATTTAAGCACACACACAGAACACTTCTTGTGAATCCGGCAAATATTCCCGAAGTTACACGCACATTTGTGAAGACGTATCAGAGCGTTCGAAAGTGCTTTTGAAACTTCAAACGCGTTTTTCTCAAAACTGTGTTTTTAAAGTCGATGAGCAAGATTTCTCGGAAACGGTTAGACCGATCAGTCTCGAATTTTAACACAATATTTTCAAGTATATTTTTTAGTAATTTATCGAAGGTTTTTTCTCACCGATAAATATTTCCTATTTCATAAACAATTTAAGGCCTAATTTTTTGTCAAAAAACGATTTTTTTAGAAGCCGCCAGTTTGTCAAAAATTATTATTTTGTTTATTCCTTCGATCAATTACAAGATATTCCATTATATCAACGAAATATTTTTGGGTTTTTTTATTTTAGATGATCCAGTCCAGAGATATCTCGCTCACCGCAAGACGCATTTTTTTAGATGTGCCCCCGGAGATCAGCTATAGCAGCTTTCAAAATAATTATTTTTACGAATAAAAAATGTTAAAATACAGTTAAAAGTTACCATAATATGTGTACAAAATTTATGTCAATAGATTCAAAGGTCTTCTCAAGCAAAAATTCTTGAAATATCGATATGTTTGGGCCTTCTGACTATAGGAGTACATAACCCCTTAAGACAAGGCAGTGTTTTATTTTTATCCGAATGAGAAAAGATCGAACCTTTACGTTTTTTACAAAGCCAGATGGAGTGAGCGATAGTTTATAGGTTTAACTTAACTGCATAAGAATTCGCTGCATTTCTGCACACTCCTTGAAATTGCATCGGATTTTATATGTAGGCATATTTTCACACTTTTGCAGGTCCATAATTAAACATTATCGTTTGTATTTTCAATTTTTTCTTTTGCATCATTTGAATTGGTAACGCTTGATTCCGAATAAAAGTGATGCGAATGAAAGATAATTGAGGGTAACGCATATTACTGGTGAAGTGAGCAAGTTTCATTAATATGTGCCGCGTAATCAAAGCCCATGTGATGTTTGGAGCTTGTTATGTTCCTGGCTTATTCAGCGGACATTCTTTTTTTTTTTGTAAGGGGCTGGACCAGTGTGAATGCTGAAAATTTGGGCGATTTACGGGAATTTTTTAAACGAAAAGTACTTAATTAAATGTTTCGGAAAATTGAGAATATATTTAGCTATATTTGACTTATATGACATAATTTTTTTCGTAGAAAAATATTGAGATCCAAGCGACTTATGCGCTGCCTTCGGAGGCGCAAAAAAAGTTCCTCCACTGCTGACATGATTCCGGCCGATTGAGTAGCTGAAACCGAAAAAGGAAAAAATGTCGTTAAGCTGCAAGATATTTCCTGTACAATGACGTAGGATTTTCGAAAAATATCAAAATCTAACAAAATGGCATAATTATAAAAAAAAAGTCTGTTTTCTTGCCTATAAAATGGTCGTTTTTTTTTCTATATCAAATCGTCAATTTTCTTCCAATCAAAAATATCCTACGTCATTGTAGAGTAAATATATTCAAGAGTACTCAGTTCAAATTTCAAGTCGATCGGATAATTCCTCTTTGAGTTACAGTGTCAGCAAATTTGAAAAATCTTATTTCGAGAAAAACGCATTTAAAGATTTAACTACCGATTTTTGCAAGATAAAATGATATTGATATAAATGATATAAATGATAATGATATTCTTAAAAGTATAAACTGTCGAAAAAGACAAAAAAAAATTGATTTTTTGAAATAGCCCCTTAATTTCTATATTTTCACCAGCGCGTTCCAATTTGGACGAAAACACGTATGATCTACCTTCCCATTTTTCATATTTTCGGCAAAGCTTTTGATGTTTTCATTTCCAATAGCATCATCGTTGTTGTTGTTCTTGGAATTTTGCTGAGCCCTTTTTCCGCATGGCTCGCGTGGAGTCGTTTGGGCAATTATTCCATCGAGAATTAATTCGTACGATTATATTTGTACGGTATCGTCGTACCGCGTCAAGGAGAAGCATGCCATTTGAGCCACAAGGGGGGAAACACGGAGAACAGAGTTATTGATTAAACGAGTGACTAATTAGGAAAAGGTCGAACGGCTCTCAGGCTGGTAAACATAATTATAAAACGGTCGGGAGAAATAAAGAAAAGGACCGGGAATGAAAAAAGAGCTCGCTGATTGTTTGAAGACAGACGATCCGACTTGTGAGAGCCATGTCGACGTCACCACGAGTTGACCGATTCGTCCAGTGACCATATAAGCTCACAATACTTCTGTGTGCTTGGGTGTGTAGTCTTCGCTAATGGAGGTGGCAAAAAAGTGTTTGCATGCCACCTCCTGTCCCTCTTTGTCTTTTGTAGGCGCCTCCCCCGCCCTCCTCGACAAACCGCACGCGGTCCCATTCGACCCCTAGCTCCATGCTGATCGTTATTCCAAAGGGTTACGGATCGAATTTACTTAAAGACAAAAAAAAGTTACAATTTTCCTGCCGCACGTCACGCAATAGTTTGTAAGTAAACAAGGCTTCTTCAATTTTCAAAATGGGTTTCGTATAATTGCTAAAAATATGTTTATAAGTGCTTCTCCATAGTGTACTTTTTGGTGCATCTCTGGTTCTACTTATTTTACTTCAAATGTTTTAATTTACATTTGTTTTTTCCGATATTGCTTTTATCTTAAATATCACTATATTAAAACTACCGAAACAAATCTGAATCAATTATACTCATGTTAAGTGTCATGTTTTATCACGTGCAACACAAAATAGGAGAAAATTTGATAAGAGGGGCAACTTCAATGCTTTATTCGACATGGCTTAGATGAGAATTTTATTATCGTGAGTTTGATAAATCCGGCTACGTGGTTAGCAATAATAAACTAAAAATCTTATATCCAATTTAACATTGTAAAGAATAAAAGTGAATTTCTTTTTCCGCTAGTTACGGTATATAAATATTTTCGATATTTCATACGAGCGGGTGAATGGTAGGTCGATGAAAATGTTTAGCTGAGTTAAATAAATTGTGACTAATCGTAGATAACGGTATAATTTAGCTAATCAAAAGGCATGATCACGAATGGGAGAAAAAATACGCAATTGACGAAACACTTGCTCCATGAAGCGCGTTCGATCAGCTCGTATCATTGTTAAGCTTCGATAGTCAGATTGTAATGGAATTTAGAAACCCTAGATAGCATGTACAGTCGTGCTGTATATTGGAATCGGAGAACATTAGAAGAAGGCTAGTTTTTTGACAGGTGATTTTGTAGGTGTCGCGGGTGCTGAATCCAAGTTTGCCTAAAAATCGAGGTGGAGGGTTTTTTTAGGGGATGAAGGGGGATGGGGGTGGATTAATGCCAAACTAGTACCTCCAGGAGGTCGGCGCCGGGAGACAAAATGTTCAGAAAAAAACCCCGGCTTTATTTTTGTCCACAGCGCCGAAGTCTTGGAAGTTCATTTTGGGGTTGAAATTTTGAAAAATCAGTTTTCATTCGATAACTCTTTAGGAAAAATGCATACAATTTTTGTTCAAATAGGAAACTTGTAGCCCTTGAAAAGACGCCTTGATTGAGTATTTGAGCATCACTCTTCGATAATGTCTTCAACGCCAAACAAATTGTTGAAATATAAAAAAATTTTGTTTATTTAATCACTCAAAAACAATCAGTTTTTCGGGGATGGTTTGAATGTATGAAATGTAGAGAATAATTTTCTCTATATTATCGTTTCTAGGGACCACCCTTGAATTTTGCTTTTTCCAACCCCTCTCGCGAGTTGAAAGATCAAAATGAAACTCTGATAAAACTATTGACCGAAAATAAACAGATACGAGTTTGGCTCCGTGGACAAAAATATCGCTGAGGGTTCAAGCTACAAATTGTTCCACGGTGGCGAATTCGTGCGGTCAATAGTTTTTGAAGAATTTCATTTTAAATTTTCAAACCACGAGAGAGGTTGGAAAATAAAAATTCAAGGGTCGTGAATAGGAATCGAAAATATAGAGAAAATTATTTTCTACATTTCGTACATTTAAATTATACCCGAAAAATCGATTGTTTTTGAGTTATTCAATAACCAATTTTTTTGTTGGTATATCGATATTTTTTTGGGGGTGAATATATTATCGGAGAGTGATGAAGAAAAATACTCGATCGATGCGTCATTTCAAGGGCTACAACGTACCCATTTGAACAAAAAGTGTACCAATTTTTTACCAATTTAATTAAAACTGATTTGTCAAATTTCACGCCCTTTTTTCACCCCCAAAATGAACCTCCAGGTCATCGGCGCTGTGGACAAAAATAAAGCCCGGATTTTTCTGAACATTTTGTCTGATGGCGCCGACCTCGTAGGGGTTGTAGTTTGGCATCAAACCACCCCCATTCTCCATCATTCTCTAAAAAAACGCTGCACCCCAATTTTTAGGCAAACTTGGACCTGCGGCACCTACAGAATCACCTGTCAAAAAATTGGCCTGCTAATTTTTTCCGATTACGGGGGTTTTCAGCGACATCAAGACTGTACTAGCAAACTCAAAAAATAACATATTTTTCATACTATTAAGGTATAAAGCTTTTGAAAGAATCGATTTTTCTATATTTTCGTTGTACAACATCTCAAGAGTGGTAGGTCTAATTTCTAAGTCGAAATTCCGAATAGTTTAAATTTTACGACCACGGAATTCGACCTACAATATCAACGTGAAATCCAGAAAATAAAAAACTCGACGTGTTCAACGTTTTAAAAAATCGTTGAGGGAGGACACCACGGTAAAATCTTTGAAAAATGGTTTTTTTGGAAAAACTTTTGAAAAATCCTTTGAACCTTAAAAAATCTGATGCATATTCGTTTACACCAATTTACAGCCACCCATTGTTTTTTGAATAAACAAATATGTGCGCCGATGAAGTATTTTTTCGAAACCTTGTGGTCAAGCGGTCTGAAAAATTCGCCACATTGGTTTTTCGACTTGATCATAACGCCCCGAAGAACCCCATTCATATACTTTAATAATGATCATGTATTTTCCAGATTGGACAAGTAAATGCAGACTCATGTATGTTCCGCAGCGCTGTAAACACGTCTACATCACAAATCAGAAGCTTGGACGTTGAATTTTCTTTTATCCATGTTTTTTAAATGAAATAGTACAGAAAAGCCCAACAGGTTTTATTATGATAACTAACATAGATATTGAGAAGAGAGTTTGCATGGAAATCAAGCATTTTTCCGCTATTTTGATGGAAGCGTGCCCTCGAGGTTCTGTTCACTATCTTGAACAATAGTTTGTGATGTTTAGATCTTATCAAAAGCGATTAAAATCACAATTATGTACAATGAAATTGACAAGTCCTCTCAAACATGTATCAATAATGCAGTATCAATTTCCAATAGAAATTGAAAATACCATTTTAAGGCCATGGAAATAACCAAATCAAAATCTACTTCGACAGATGTACTTCCGAATATAAAAGGCTGTCCGTCATCTCAATAGTTCGAAAGTCCTGAGCGTCGTGATGTTGCCAGCCTCGTTGTTCATCGTCCCATTAATATACGTATACGAATACAGAGAACGTTCGTATAGCTACACAGCATACACGATGTCGACGTGCGATGCTGTCGGTTCAACAATCGAACGCCTATTAGCCAACTATTACAATATCGATAGTCCCGATGAACGAGTTTCGTGTGTTCGTGCGTATATACAGAATGTATCAGTTACCCCATACCAAACTGATAAATGGTGGCTATCTGTAGTGGAGCAAATCGATATACCCGCGACGGAGTAGCCCCCAAAATCGATTGGACACGGCGCGGATCAAGTAATCGTGGTGAACCTCCAAGATTCACCTACATAAAGCAATATTTAGATGTTTCGCCTGATGTTTACCTTTGTTAGTGATTAGGGCAATGTCATGGAAATTTGCTTATTTCATATGCTCCGGAATGAAGTGTCACGCAGTGTCATCCCGAGTGAACAACAAATTTAAGCCCACTTGAAGAAACCTAATTATTTGTACAAGTAATTGGGAATGACAATATTAAGGGGCTATACCAGTGTGAACGCTGAAAATTTTGTAGATTTTCGGGAATTTTTTGGAAGAAAAGTGCTCAATTAAATGTTTCGGAAAATTAAGAATATGTTTGGTTATATTTGACCTATATTACATGATTTTTTCATAGAAAAATATTGAGATCCAAGCGACTTATGCGCTGCCTTCGGCGGCGCCAAAAAAAGTTCCTCCACTGCTGACATGATTCCGGCCGATTGAGTAGCTGAAACCGAAAAAGGAAAAAATGTCGTCAAACTGGAAGGTATTTCCTGTACAATGACGCAGGATTTTCGAAAAATATCCAAATCTAACAAAATGGCGTAGTTATGAAAAAAAGGCTGTTTTCTCGCCTATAAAATGGTCGTTTTTTTCAATGCCAAATCGTCAGTTTTCATCCAATCAAAAATATCCTACGTCATTGTAGAGTAAATATATTCAAGAGTACTCAGTTCAAATCTTAAGTCAATCGGATAATTGCTCTTTGAGTTACAATGTCAGCAAATTTGAAAAATCTCATTTCCAAAAAAACGCGTTTAAAGATGTAACTATCGATTTTTGCAAGATAAATGATATTGATATATATGATATAAATGATAATGATATTCTTGAAAGTATAAACTGTCGAAAAAGGCAAAAAAATAGATTTTTTGAAAGTGGCACACTGATATAGCCCCTTAAACATGAAAAGAATTGTAACGATTTGTCCATGAAGTTTGCACTTGTTCCGGATTCCATAAAAGGCTTGGGAAACCCTCTACAGAACTTGTTTGCGACATTTTTTTCTTGCTCCAATTTAAGGGGTCTTTTCACTTTAGAGGCTAAAGAAAGCTGTTTTTATGATTTTTTGTATAGGTTTATATTATAGATATTGATATAAAAGTTGTTACACTCAACAAATACACTTTTGAATTACATTTAAAAAAATTGTACGTATTTATGTAACCCAAACAAACTGTAAACCCGTTTTTCTCGAATCAACGTTTTTCGACGGCTTGTTGGCAAAATCTTCGAAACTACTGAACTGATCCTTATGAAATTTTAACCACATACTCTTTACAACTATAGCAATAGCGCATATCAAGGATTTTTCTTACATTTCGATTTTTACTATTTTTTTTGCCAAAAATGGTAAAAAAACGTTTTTTTTTGTTGTTTCGAAAAATGTCCGCCATTTGGTGATTTTTGCATATTTAAAAAATCGTATGATACGCACTATAGCCATCAACATACTGAATCTAAAACCGTTTGATTTTTTTGTTTCGGATGATCCATCTCCAAGATTTCATCAACAGCGCAGACCTACAATTTTTGAGGACTTTTTTTAAACTACCATTTTCATCTATAAATAGTGACTTTAATAAATACATCTTTTTAAAATGTATTTCGAAAGTCTATTTATTAAGTGTAACAACTTTTATATCAATATCTACAATATAAACCTATCAAAAAAATTCATGAAAATAGCACTTTTTGTTCGCGTGTAAAGTGAGAAGGCCCCTTAACGTCGAACAACTAATATTTTGCTACGATTCTTCGTTGTTAAAAAATAAACATGGACTTCTCTCGTCACAAAAGCTAAGTTCGTTTACATTCGAAGTCATCTTTTTGCTTCGAATCATTTTCATCAGTTAGGGTAAAGTGACATAGGAGTACGCGAGCGATGAGAGTACGCAGTTACGATACTGACGAAACGGTTTGCTAATTGAAGCTAACTTCTGTTGTGTTTAGACCGCCTAACAAGGTAAGGGTTTCTGACAAAAAAAATGTCCAAAGTGAAATAAAACGGAGTGGCTAGGTAAGTTTAAAGTTTTGGTTGAAGTTTCTTATTTCTTTTTGACATTTTCAAAGCATTAAATGTACGAAACACAATTTACTTTATTCAGAAACAGCTATTAATTTCGTACGCCGGTTTACTGATGTTATTGTTCAAAATGAAAGTAATTTCGCATTTCATCAATAAATGGCAGTTACAGTCATGTTTGTTTAAAATGCGCAGGTGGCATAGGAGTACACAGTGCTTAGGTGTGTAGGAGTTGCACGTACTCATGTACGACTGTTGTTGAAAACAAATGTTTGTACAAGTATACAAAGTATACAAAAAGTATATATTTATATATTTTTACACATAGTACTTTATATATAGTTTATATTTTATATTATGCGACATTCCACGCCCATAACACCTAGCCCGTGACCCCGACCATTTTTGGTTTCCTGTTTTTTTTTTGTAAGATAATACCCCATGAAAGGAATATCCATACCAATTATTAGATTTTTATCTCTTCTTTTTTAAGAGTCATAGGTTTCCAAAAAATGTCGATTTCGGAAGTTTTAAAAACGTTTAAACGCTGATAACTCCTGAACTAATGTAGATATCGACAAATTTCACTATATATACTTTTTCATTTTAAAGCATACTTTCGTTAAAAAATATGAAAAATTATCAATGATCATTTTCAACGTTTTTTTTCTTCTAAAGTGAAAACTATTCTTTTAAATATTATTGTCTTTGATTATTCTTTTCAAAGAATTCTCTAAGATAGAATGACCCATTCTATGATTTCTAAGACCCATTTTGTATAGTCTCATTGTGGGCCCATTTTTCCTCCTATTTTCTTTCGAATTAGTCAATCAAATCATTTTCTTCGAATTAATCAATTTAACGAAAAAAAATTATTTTGAATAAAAGATCATTTGTTTCGTTAAATTCAGTACAAATAAAAAATAAACCGTTTCAGGCCTGACGAAGCCGAGTTGGAAATCACAAAATCATTAATAGCATTATTGGAAATTACAATGACAAGAGTCTTCTAAGAAAAAATATGATTAATTCGAGAAAAAAAAATAGAAGGAAAAATGGGCCCACGATGAGACTAGTGTGAAAAATGAAAGAATAGGTCACTCTATTTTAGAGATTGTTTTGAAAAAAATAATAATAGGCAATCATCTTTTTAAAAAATAGTTTACACTTTAGAAGCAAAAGAAACGTTGACATTGGTCATTGATCATTCTTTCATATTTTTTAACGAAAGTATACTTCAAACTGAAAAAAATTGCTTAGTGACATTTTTTGATATCTCGATTAGTTCAGGAGTTATCAACGTTTAAACTCTCCAAAACTTCCAAAATCGACATTATTTTGGAAAATTATGACTCCCTGCAGGTGAAGAGATGAAAATTAAAAAAAATGGTGTGGATATTCTTTCAATGGCATACAATTAAAAAAAATTATATGTATATGTTTTTTTTTCTTCATATATACAGTGTATATATATATATATATATATATATATATATATATATATATATATATAATACTTTTTAGATACAGTATATATAGTATTTTGTATACATATAGTATATATTTTTTACAAGTATACAAAGAAGTATACGAAAAACCAATGTGAGGACAGGACCGAGTGTTTGAAGTGTAAAGCTGGGTGGCATGAGAAAAGCACTGCTCAAACAAATGTGAGCAACTTTATTTGAGATTTATGTGTCGATTGATGCTTGCGTACTCTTATCGACCTCCGTGTATTCTTTTAAACGCCCGTATGTCTAAGAGTCTGAGTTCTAATTTTTAATTTTTATTTTTTTTAATCTAAGTTCTAATTTAATTAGAATACTAAATATTCTTTCAATTAAAACAAAAACTGATTCGTAAAATGTATTTGTTTGTTTTTTTTCATCGCTTTGAAGTTTAGGTGTGTACTCCTATACCACCTTACCCTACCTTTCAGGATAGTAGGTTCTTATAGCTGTATGTTTCTGCACTGACTATTGCTCCAGTCGGATGTCGAAGGACCGTGTCCAACTCCGAAATCTCGAGCAATTGTGCGTATTATACGAAGATGGGAACGTGAATTAAGCAAAAAATGGGTCTCATCATGAAGACACACCTGAATTGAATAGGGTGAATTATATTTCAATTATTCCAATCAATTATTTCCCCTGCTTTCCAGACTTCCGACCGTACCGGACCGTTGGAATGTTTCGGTGATCATACTATTCCCACCTCTATTTTTATACTCGTTTTCTGTAATCGTGCCAATTCCCAACTCTACCACGACCGCTGTCATTCTTCGCGCGACACGCGGCGTGTGGAGAAAAATGCAAAAAAAATCGTCCTTCCCTATGGGCCAAGTTATTTTTTAAACGTAAAGTCATTGTAATACGTACCCAGAGAAAATAATCACCTGGATGAATTAAATTGTTCATTCACAAGTGGCCAACAAAATACTCAAATGAAAGATCAAAATGTTTGATTATTCCAAGTATTCCTTAATTCGAAAATCGTTCTGAAAAAAACGAATATTCGATTGCTGCAGCAAATAACCCTTTTGCATCCCCTATTGGCGGATTTAGTGAGCCCAAGTTTGTGTTCCCTTTAATTCTGTCCCCTAGTGGTACTAAATCAATTGGACACGGGAGCCTGTGATTTCTTGTGGAATCATATAATTCTACGCGGTAAAAAAGAATGTTTACCAAAATTATAAAATTAAAAAGCGAGCGGTGAAAAGTGAGTTTCTTAAAAAGAAGAAAATGTTTTTTTGCGCGACAGCTAAATCTTAAGGGGCTATATCAGTATGACATTTGCAAAAAATCGATTTTTTTGCCTTTACTACAGTTTATACTTTATACTTTACGTTTATCCTTAACAGTTTTTATGGTAAA
Organism: Ophion obscuratus; assembly: GCA_964007375.1. NCBI lineage: Eukaryota > Metazoa > Arthropoda > Insecta > Hymenoptera > Ichneumonidae > Ophion > Ophion obscuratus. The sequence continues at coordinate 39,395,568 of OZ023312.1, read as the reverse complement.
TATTATTTTATCTTGGAAAAATCGATAGTTAAATCTTTAAACGCGTTTTTCTTGAAATGAGATTTTTCAAATTTGCTGACATTGTAACTCAAAGAGCAATTATCCGATTGACTTGAAATTTGAACTGAGTACTTTTGAATATATTTACTCTACAATGCTGTAGGATATTTTTGATTGGATGAAAATTGACGATTTGGCATTGAAAAAAACGACCATTTTATAGGCAAGAAAACAATTTTTTTTCATAGCTACGCCATTTTGTTAAATTTCGATATTTTTCGAAAATCCTACGTCATTGTACATGAATTACCTTCCAGTTTAACGACATATTTTCCTTTTTCGGTTTCAGCTACTCAATCGGCCGGAATCATGTCAGCAGTGGAGGAACTTTTTTTTGGCGCCTCCGAAGGCAGCGCATAAGTCGCTTCGATCTCAATATTTTTCTATGAAAGAATCATGTAATATAGGTCAAATATAGCCAAATATATTCTCAATTTTCCGAAAAATTCAATTGAATACTTTTCTTCCAAAAAATTCCCGAAAATCACCCAAATTTTCAGCGTTCACACTGGTATAGCCCCTTAAAGTACTATGAGCACTTTGTTCTGTTTTATTGCATCTAGTTTTGATTTTCGTCGTAGCTACGAAGACGGAGTCAATTCCAACAGTCGATCAAACCATTGTTTCGAAAAAAAAGGACAGACCCACCGTGAATCCATTATTTCTCACACGCATTTGTACTACGCTCCGCGATTGGAATGTTATTGAATTCGGAACCTCATGCATACGGATCAGCTAACGAAGCTACTCGTTTCAACGACATAGGCTAATTCCAGCATTTTTCTCATTTTACAGTTTTACACTCCAGAATTTTTACTTTAACTTGCAAGAAAGATGTGAAAAATTAAAGAAACCCTTCGAGTAATGTCGATTTTTACGGTAGGGGAAGTCGGGGCAAGGTGATAACGCTAAGGTCATGTTCAAATGATACAATAGATATATGAGTCAGTCAACTTTAATTACTTTTTAAACTTATCAACATTTAATGAGAAGAGTATGTGGCTTCCGGATGGAGGCCGTGTTGAGGATCAGCGTTGTGCCGACGTTTCGCAAACGTTACAGTCTGCATCATCAGGGCTGAGAGCTCCGATACTAAAGCTCTCGTGTCTCAAGTATTCCTTATATAGTTGCAGTCATCGTTTCGGATCGCTGCACCAGCCAATCAGATGTTTTAATTGATCAGCTGGTCAATTAAAAAACCGGGAGGACGGTGTGCCAAATAGGATTGACGTGATATCCTCCATCTCTGTTTAGAGCCCTGATGATGCAGACTGTAACGTTTGCGAAACGTCGGCACAACGCTGATCCTCAACACGGCCTCCATCCGAAGCCACATACTCTTCTCATTACATAAAGAGCCGTGAAAGCCTTAAAACTAAAATTATCAACATTTATTAATCTTTTAATTTTGGAAGCAAAAAAATAAGCCTTTCTGATTTGTAACATACAATGTATATTTTTAATTGAACCTTTATTTTTCCCATCTTATCCCGTATGCGGATTAAGATGAAACAGAGCTGGGATAATGATGGGATACGAATTACCCGAGCAGAAATTTTGACCGGGATACCCTATGTCCGATCAAATCCCGATCAGGATTTGTCATGGATTCCCCAAAACCGGATCCCGGTTAGAATCCAACTTGCATCAGTATCGGCATATGTACGACGACGATGGCATCATTTTAAAAATTTTGGCGTCACGTGTATTTTCTGTATTACTATGGAATTCCTATCTATAGATAGGAATTTCTGTCTATAGATTCCTATCTATAAAATTTCTATCTATAGATAGGAATTATATACTAATACCGAAAATACACGTGATGCCAAAATTTTCAAAATTATGCCATCGTCGTCGTACATATTCCGATACTGATGCAAGTTGGATTCTAACCGGGATACCGGTTTTGGGGAATAAGTCTCTGTTTATCGACATGTCGGTGGGTATAAACATGTATTTAAGACAAATTAAAATCAAATTCACAATGATTAGATTAAAATTTACACCAACCGTGAGTTCTCACGTATTTCGAGAGAAAACATTTCGTCGAGGCAAAGAAATTTTTGCAAAAAAAGTTGTGAGTTTCAAATATTACATTATAAATATGAAAAAAAATCACAAAATGAGTTGTGAATTTCCTCAAGTTGAAGAAAATAAAAATCGAATTCACGACAGTTATATTAAAATTTACACCACAAGTGTAAACGTATTTTAAGAGAAAACATTGTGTTGAGGCAAAGAAATGTTCGCACAAAAAGTTATGTGCAAAAATTTCTTTGCCTCGAGGCAATGTTTTCTCTCAAAACACGTACGAACTCACTTTTGGCGCAAATTTTAATCTAATAATTTTGAATTTGATTTTAATTTGTCTTAAATACGAAAAAATTTACAACTAATTTTGTGAATTTTTTTTTATTTATAATTTCTTGTCAATAGATTGCATTCACAGATTTTGATGTGATTTTTTTTTAATTCACATCAAAATCTCGCGATGAGCGCGATCTGCCATTTGAATCTTTGGACACATTTTTTTTTATTGATATTTTAATGCACCAAAACTTTATAAATGTTATTTATTTTTATAATAAATTTAACATGTCATAATTCTATTTTTGACATTGTATTTCAGCCTGTATTCACCCATGATCCTTCCCAGATTCCTCAATGATTCCATGGGGAATCTATTTAGAGTCATTAAAGGATCCGGTTCTGGATCCCTAATGGAATCCAGTTTACGGATCTTACATTTAGTCTTCGAATCTGATCCGATATCGGATTAGATCCCGACTTGGGAGCCCGGGATACAAGTCAGAATCCAGCTGTATCTCTGCCAAAATTTCTGCACGGGTATTGGCATCTTCCGCATGTAAAAGTGGTTTCATTCTCAATACCATCAATTTGATAAGCCAATCGTGTCAGTTCTGTAGGATTAGTCCAAATAATATTGCTTCCATATCATTTTACTCATTTGTAAGTTCTTTTTCTTACCCTGATTGAAACACCAGTTGAAGATGAACCAAATCCTTTAAGAGTTTCAGTTCACGCGTTCTAACGTAAATAGTGGTACTTTGTAAAATATTGTGAGTTTGCGACAGCTTGTATTCATCTTGCCTCATTGGACGGTTACGTAATTAACAAAAAATCACGCAATAAACTTGAAAATTTCTGACAAACCGTTCTTATTATATTAATAATCAGTACTTTCATTGTGTTTGCCTACCGGCCTCTAATCAATATCAGCAACTCAAATAAACTGAAACGACGTTGACCTTTACCAAAAATTACATCGTTTTGGGCAAAAGTCGATATCGTTTTCTCACTCGAGACGCGTGCTTTCGCCACAATTGATACTTTCACACTCATTCACCTCACCGCCGCCCTGCCAAACTCCAATGGGAGCACTGTGCTCGCACACACTGTTTAGTGGTCAGGCTTATGATTCATCTTGCCCCGAGTTCCCCTACGGTGAACCATCCCGCTGCTATTTACGTTTTTTCGCGTTTTTCTCGAAATTTTTAAATAAAAGAGCGCAAGTCGTATCTCAAAATCTATTCATCCTATTCACTTCAAATTCGGACAGAGCATAGTTTATAACATTCTCTATCACATTACAAGATGATTTTTAAAATATGCCTATCCATTTGCGCATAACAAATTATTAAAGTTCTTTTTTGTTTGTCGAACGTTATACTTTTTTCCACAGCTTCCACATTTCGCTCCACGAAATGATTCCGTTTTCGTAATTTCCAAAATACAAAAAAACTAAACGATCAGGCGAAAGTTTTGTTATTATACTAAAATATAGTAACTAAATTAAAGTATAGTAAAAGTAAATTTGTTTTGTTTTCATTTCAGATCAACCGACTTTTCACCAACCACCTACACCGATTGGCGATGCAGCAACGGCTGCCCCTTATTCGAACAATAATAACTTCACTGTGCACTAATATATATATATATATATATATATATATATATATATATATATCAATTTAAAAAAAACTCGAACTCGGCAAGACTATGTATCAGTTGTGTGTAAAATCCCAGACTCGGCATCATGATACTCTTATCAGAAAAAAAATATTGAAAATCGACCTGTTTTTTTGGGGAGGAGAGGCTCCAAGCTTATGCAGCCCCATTAAATTTGCAAGTCACGCGACGTGCACCGTCATATTTGCGTATATTTGATGATGTTCGAGAATCATATGTGCACATGAGCATCAACAGAATTTTTCATGGTCACAAAATCGACTGAAAATCGTTTATATGGGTGAATCGGAAGTCGACCGAGTGACACTGTAGTTGCACGAGTATTGTGCTCGCTGCACTATAACCCCTCAAGTATTTTTATTGTCCTATCCGGGATTCCCGGTCGTTTCGCGGCCGAAGCGCATATGAGTAGCGCACTATGCGGACAGCGATGTTGGATTGTAAAATGGTGCCGAAAAAAAAGTCTCCGAAGAGCGATGGAAAAAAGGGCGAAACGTTCTGCCACGAGCGCGCAGGCGACCATGACGAAAGTCGTGCCCATATAAATGTAACCCCGACCTACGAGAATTCAGGAGACGGATAAAGACACAGAGCAAGCGAGAGAGAGGGGAAGAGAGAGAGAGAGAGAAAATGCCACGTAACGACGAGTACGGACGTACGTGTATGTACCGCAAGCTTTATAGACACCCACACGCGCGCCTCACTATTTTAAATCGATTCGGCAACACACCGAGCCCGCGTTACTTCGATGAAGGGACACGGGACCGCGTGGAAATATGAATGAAAAACGGCGACGCTTCCTCGTTATAAAAAAAAGCACATGCGATTTCAAATAAAAGAAAAATGTATACGTCGCCCGCGCGCCAGAGAGTGAAAGAGAAAAGTGAAAAAAAAACCGGCGCGTAAACTACTCCCTCCATACCCAGCGGGATGAGAAGAGGCTGCAAAAAAATGGAAAACAAAGCCATAGGATGGCTCGTTTCGAATCGATCGAACTCCACGTGGTTTCGGCACCTGTACGAATTCAGCTCGGCAAATCGACGCGCATAATTACTTCAGTTGTTTTATTTCGACCGTTGCGAAACCCCTCTTTCCGCGCATTGAACTCTGCTGTTGTCGGTTAAACCCGACCGTAATAAGGGACCGAGACCTTGACGGTTTCATCCCGATAAATGTTTGAATCTGACGTACAACGAAGAACCCACTTGCCTTAATTTCACCTTCTCTATTGCCCGGATAAAAATTGCACACATTGCATTATTTTCTTTCGCTTCAATACCGAGCTGTTTCAAGCAGTACCGAAGAAGAGGAGTCACCTTCGCGGGATCGTTCGTTGCTGAGATACAGACGCAAAAATGTGTCCTATTTCTATTTTGAAGCTGGCGCAATACATGCATGGTTTGTGCCGCAATGGCGCGGGTTTCCAACACGGTACATCCAAAACTTAGTTTGATACGTAATTTTCCCGACGAACGATTTCCGGAATGAGAAATCGCGCTGTGCGGCCTGGCCGTTCCTCCCTTCGACGTGTGTTACCAAACCCACACATACACCTGCACGTGCAGTGTGCATATCACGAATCTACGAACTATACGAGTACAGTGACGATGTATAGATAATACATATATAGGTTTGTAGTTGAAAGAGCGAGATGCTGCATGATACGTCTCCATCCATGTATGTGTAAGGCGCTCGGAGGGTTGAGCGGGGTTTTGGAGGAGACGGAGAAGCATGGATCATGCGGAGCTTTGTGCAGGGAGGTTTACAGCCGACCGTTTCTGCCATGGCGAAGGTGGGTGGTTTTTGGCTGGTCCTGGAGGCATGTATAAAGGTCTCTGCATAGAAACACCAGCCTCATGAGGGAAAGAGAGCGAGAGAGAGAGAGAGAGGGGTGGGTTGGTTTGTACTATTCAAGTGTTAAGACTGCTTTGGTCAACCATTCTGGTAGACTCGCTGCTCATCGTATGCGTCCCGTACACCTGCATGTGTGTACTATGGTACATTACTGAGGAAAACTCAGTTACGTGTATACACGTAAGTGAGTTTTCCGTGCGGGCGTTTGCGGGTGTTCGTAGGGGCTCGTGGGGTGGCTCGGTGGGTGGCAATGGGGTAGTAGTTGGAAGTGGCGGAAGGCCGAACCTAAGCGAGCGCGCGGGATAAAGGAGAAGGAGAATGGTACGGAGGAATACAGAGAGCTCCGGAGGTGGCTGCTGCTGAGGACGATCAATAAGGAAGCATGGGGTAGTGGGGGGTCTTACCAGTGCCTCGAGGCAAAACCCGTACAACACCACCTTCCGACCACCCTTTCTCCGCTAGCTTCGCCTTTGCGCCGCGCGCCAACGTACACTCCGCTTGCTTGAGGGTGACTCAAGAAAGAACCGAGAAAGTATTCTGAAAGGGAGGCGGCGGAGGTGGATGCGGCGGAGAGGGAGGCTCGAGGGTTGCAGGAGCACACGGGGTGGAAGAGTCCGGTGCGCCGAAGCGATCCACAAACTCTCCCATCATCATCCCGTAGACGAGGAAAGCTTTTGTACGTGCGTCTCGCTCAGGCTCTATCGGTCCGCACCCCACTTCAAAGGAAAGAAGAGCTTCTCGCCCTCGCGTGGGTCGGCGCTTTCGAGACCCTCCCTTGTTCAAACGCCGTATGAGCCTCACACTCTACTCGCGTGTGTGTGCCACACTCAACCCGCACATCCCACACGCGCGTCCATCCACTTGCTTCGTGAATCCGCGTAAGCGCCGCACACCGTGTATTCCCTTCCACGTGTATGCCGTGCCTCCTATACGCGCACGTATGTGGGCATTCGTTACACGCAACGCGCGTTACGTATCGCGTGTTTCTCGTACGAGAGTTGAAGCGAGTGGAAAAACCACGATCGTGGTAAAAGAGTAAAAGAAACAACGAGAAAGGCAGAGATAGGCCGAAGGACCACGCGGAGAGTTTCAAGAACAGCTGAAAAAACGTTCGCGTTCACGCTTTCTTCTTTCTTGAGGGGTCTTCACACTTTAGACACGAAAAAAAGGCTGTTTTCATGATTTTGTTTTTTTATAGGTTGATGTGATAGATATTGATATGAAGGTAGTTACACTTAATAAATACATTTTCGAAATACGTTTAAAAAAAATTATTGATTTATTTATTGATGAATTTTATTTAATATTTATATATTTATAATATTTAATATTAGATAATATTTATTTGTTGATGAAATCTCGGAGATGGATCATACGAAACAAAAAGTCAAATGGTTTTTGTATGTTAATGGCTATAGCGCATATCATACGATTTTTCATATATGCAAAAATAACGAAATGGCGGCCATTTTTCTAAAAAAAACAAAAATAAAGTTTTTTTTCACCGTTTTTGGCAAAACAATAGTAAATATCGAAATTTAAAAAATTCCGAAAAGAAATACACTTTCGAAATACATTTTAAAAAAAATATTTATTTATTTAAGACACTATTTATAGACGAAAATGGTAGTTATTTATTTATTGATGAATTTTATTTAATATTTATATATTTATAATATTTAATATTAGATAATATTTATTTGTTGATGAAATCTCGGAGATGGATCATACGAAACAAAAAATCAAACGGTTTTTGTATGTTAATGGCTATAGCGCATATCATACGATTTTTCACATATGCAAAAATAACAAAATGACGGCCATTTTTCTAAAAAAAAAAACTAAAAAAAACGTTTTTTTTTCACCGTTTTTGGCAAAAAAAATAGTAAATATCGAAATTTAAAAAAATCCGAAAAGAAATACACTTTCGAAAGACATTTAAAAAAATTATTTATTTATTTAAGACACTATTTATAGACGGAAATGGTAGTTAAAACAATGTCCTCAAAAATTGTAGGTATGCGCTGTTGATGAAATCTCGGAGATGGATCATAAGAAACAAAAAAATCAAACGGTTTTTGTATGTTAATGACTATAGCGCATATCATACGATTTTTCATACATGAAAAAATAACAAAATGGCGGTTATTTTTCGAAAACACAAAAAAACGTGTTTTTTTCACCGTTTTTGGCAAAAAAATAGTAAATATCGAAATCTAAAGAAATCCTTTATATGCGCTGTAGCTATAGTCGTAAAGAATATGTGTGGGATAATTGCTTTTTGAGTTACAATGTCAGCAAATTTGAAAAATCTTATTTCGAGAAAAACGCGTTTAAATATTTAACTATCGATTTTTGCAAGATAAAATTATATAAATGACAATGATATTCTTTAAAGTATAAACTATCGAAAAAGGCACAAGAAAATCGTTTTTTTTTTAAATGTCACACTGGTATAGCCCCTTAAAGTTTGTTTGGGTTATATAAATACGTAAAAAATTTTAAAATGTATTTCGAAAGTGTATGTATTAAGTGTAAAAACTTTAATATCAATATCTGTAATATGAACCTATCAAAAAAATTCACAAAAATAGCCTTTTTTATCGTCTAAAGTGAGAAATCCCCTTAATTGCCTGATGCTTTCACGGAGCTATCTTCGCGGATTTTTGTTCTTAAAATCCCGATATTCTTCCAACTTTTTGTGCCATCCGGATTACTTTTTGGTACATACGGATGATGCTGATTGATGGAGACTTCTATTGTCGAAAATAGAATCTGCATCACCGTCAATTTACGTTGCCATTCATTGGTGGCGAAGAACGTGGAAGAGAAGGAAAAATTACGTACGGTCGAGTGTCGGATTCGCGACGAGAAGAATCGTCCGCTTATCCAGCGTGGGGAACGGTGACGGAAGCGTCTAATCCATTTGCCTGGGCATTGTTGTCGGACATATCGGAGGTTTATTCTTGAGGCGCGAACGAGAAGCGCGATGGGCGGGTTTCTCGAAGGGTGTGGGTGGCTGGGTGGCTGAGAGGGTGGTTAGCTTTATTGATCTGTAAGACTACCAACATGCATGACTCCCTCGCTCGTCGCTGCTTCTACCGTTTCATCGTACTACTACGCTCTTCTTATCCTGCTTATACTCGCACCTACTCCTCGCTCTGCCTCTCTCTCTCTTGCTCTCTCTCTCTCACTTACTCTCCGCCTCTCATCTACTCGAGTGGTCTTGTTGCGTCTCTTCAACGGAGCTTCTCCGTCTCTCGCTTTCTCTACGCTGTCCGTTCGGTCCATACCTCCCTTGGGCTTCCACACTCTCCTGTACCGCCGCAGCTATCAACTCCTCCTTCTTGTCCAGATCCCACCATCCCCCATATCTTCGTCATTCTCATACATACACGATCCACCGTACCAACCCCCTGCCACCGTTTACCGCGAGCTCTCTAGCTCTGCTTACTACACTAGCCGGCGCACCCTTAACGCCGGCTTCGTAAAGGGACATCCCCTTACCTTGACGGAGTTGATGCATATAACGTGTGTATGCGTACACCGCGCTTCTAGATATCCATGATAATACACAGACAAAATGCAATCTCCCATAAGGGGCTATACCAGTGTGCACGCTGAATATTTTGGTGATTTTCGCGTTTTTTTTGGAAGAAAAGTACTCAATTAAATGTTTCGGAAAATTAAGAATATATTTGGCTATATTTGACCTATATTACATAATTTTTTCATAGAAAATTATTGAGATCCAAGCGACTTATGCGCTGCCTACGGAGGCGCCAAAAAAAAGTTCCTCCACTGCTGACATGATTCCGGCCGATTGAGTAGCTGAAACCGAAAAAGGAAAAAATGTCATTAAACTGGAAGGTATTTCCTGTACAATGACGTAGGATTTTCGAAAAATATCAAAATCTAACAAAATGGCGCAGTTATGAAGAAAGTCTGTTTTCTTGCCTATAAAATGGTCATTTTTTCCAATGCCAAATCGTCAATTTTGATCCAATCAAAAATATCCTACGTCATTGTAGAGTAAATATATTCAAGAGTACTCAGTTCAAATTTCAAGTCAATCGGATAATTGCTCGTTGAGTTACAATGTCAGCAAATTTGAAAAAAACTGATTTCGAGAAAAACGCGTTTAAAGATTTAACTATCGATTTGTTGCAGGATAAAATTATCAGAGATACGGCCCTGAAATTTTTACAGGATATTTTTGAAAGTATAAACTGTCGAAAAAGGCAAAAAAAATCGATTTTTTGAAAGTGTCACACTGGTATAGCCCCTTAAACCTCTGTCGCGTATCCTATTCCGGAAAACTATTCCCTTCTACCAATCTACACGCCTGTCGTCTCATGTCTCTCGCTGTGTGTACGTGTCTGAACACTGACCACTTTTCTTGCTGGAACACCAATCAGCGTTCTTTCATTCAAGGCAATGGCACTCGGTGGTATTGGGTTCGGATGTTGTTTTCTTGGTTGGACCTTTGATCTACTTTGATCTACCAAGTGGCGATTTGAATCTGCACCAGATGGGAGTCGTTAATTTTAAAGCAGAAGTTTCAGTGGCAGATTCTGCGATCGCTCGATTAGTAGTTCGAGCAAGGGATAGAGGGATCGGTTAGGTTAGTGCATCACCTTTAGCGAAGCTTTCAGAGCACCCGTGCATAGCTCTGAGCACTTTCGGCGCATTAACGCAATGGCCCGGTTGAATATTGCAAGAGCAAAGGAATAAGTTAATCTAAAGGTGGACAGATTTGGTTGCAGAAGAATTATACTCCGCTTGTGTTTCACGTATTGGGGTGAGCCCAACCTTCGTATCATTGAGTTAACGGATCTTCTCACTTTAGACGCTAAAAAAACTATGTTCATGAATTTTGTTGAAAAGTTTATATTATAGATATTGATACAAAAGTTGTTACACTTAATAAATACACTTTCGAAATACATAAAAGATTTTTATTTATTCATTTAAGTCATTATTTATAGACGAAAATTGTAGTTAAAAAAGGTCCTAAAAAAAGTAGTACACGTGGTTGAAATTTCATAAGAATCGGTTCAGTAATTTCGAAGATTTCATCAACAAGCCGTCGAAAAACGTTGTGTCAAGAAAAACGCATTTAAAGTTTGTCTGCACGGAGAGAATTAAAAAGTAATTTTTGTCGTGAATTTCACGGTAAAAATTACCGTGATATATTTCAATGTAGTGACAAGTGGGAAAAACATAATAATTCGTATGCGACAAGTTTTTTTTAACTCACGTTACAGAAAATTTCAAGTACGTAGCTAAAATTTTACCTACCGTCGGTTAAAAATTACCAGTCGCACCGTACGAAATTTTTACGGTACTGCACAGTAAAATTTACCTGCGTCAACCTCAGCAGAAAAAATTCCTATAAAGCTGGTAAAATATCTCCTCCCCCCCCCCCCCCCTCATTGTGACCGATTCTTTCCTTTACTGTTTTTTTTGTTTACCTTTTTTCTCCCTGTCCCCCCCCTCTTGCGACCCAACCGACTTCTCCCACTGTCACATATCGCCGCGAAATGCCGAAGAAAAACATTTCACGACGATGAATGTACGCAACTGGGTTTCGAACCCGGGACCTCGCGGTCCGTAGTTTCAGAGGCGAACACGCTAACCACTCGACCATCGCACCAATTCATTAATGAGATGTATTTTTTCTTCAAAAACTGGTGCGATAATAATCATAATAATAACCAACCTGTTTGTTTTTTGTTGGGAATTTTTTTTTCTTTCATATAAATTGGTATACTCAACAAACGGGTAAAGAGAGAAATTTAATTATTAGAATTTATTTTTCATTTAATACTACCATTTTTTTACAATACATTTCGTGCCATCGTAAGCTCGAGTGAAGTGACTAATTTGCACACATATTATTTTGTCATAATTTAAAATCGTGAAATCGAATTCACTCTTAAACATTTCATAAGCCGTTGATGTACGTAGTTTAGACGAATTTTTTTTGGGAACTCCCATCGCGCCATATAAGGAATAGACCACTGAAACGAGACCGTGCACCCCTACTTAGCCCCACCACCATACCATTCTGAAGTGAAAGGTATGAGGGGAATTTTTACTATGCAGTGCCTCAAAATTTCCGTACCGTACCGCACGATAATTTTAACCAAGCGCGCACGATAATTTTTACCGAGAGCACAATACATTTTCCTATAACATTCATCAAATTTTATAATAAATCTTAAAATAACTGTTATAAAGACGATACTTTTTTATAGACATTTTTGAAAGGCATAAGATAATAAAATGCACAGTAAAATTTCGCTGATATTATATATTTTTTAAATTTAAGTTTTGCGTATTTTGTTACACATCAAAATTTACTAGAAAATCTGGTAAAATTTTCTATCTGAAGAAGAAATTTTATTTTATTTTCGTGAAAATCTGTGTTCTACCCAACAATAATAAACGAAGTTTCAGGATTGTCATCCGGTTACCGTTACTGCACGGTAATTTTTAACCTTTAATTCTCTCCGTGTGGGTTACATAAATACAAAAGATTTTTTTAAAATGTATTTCGAAAGTGTATTTATTAGGTGTAACAACTTTAATATCAATATTTATAATATAACCCTATCAAAAAATTCACGAACATAGCCTTTTCAGCGTCTAAAGTGAGAAGACCCCGTATTCCTATATCCCGCGCCGAGCTTCAGAAATCCGCGGCTGTAGTTGCTCCGTGAAGCGACAATTTTCAGCGTACCGTTGAAACTATGCGGTTGTGAGTATTCCAGAAAATGCATTTACCTTCTCCAAATTTATTCTCTCTTTGCATCCACCGAGAGCCCTATAAGCTCCTTTTGTCGGTCGTCTCTGCCACCGGCCTCTTTCCTACCTTCTGGCTTCGCCTCCATCTCGCTTGCGGGTTTTTCTTACATGTTCCTTCTCATCCCCCTTTCCTGTGGAATTCCTCCGTTTAACTGCCTTCATCTTGCCCACACACACACACACACACACAAAACTGCCATCAGCAGGAAAAAAACGATACCCAATCCCACTGCCAGGCCAACTCCCACCCCCGGTCAGCAAGACTACAACCACGATTCTCCGTCGTTAACTGAGAATGGGGAGAACGGTATGGTTCTCGTACACATATCCATGGATCTAGCCATGGAGAGAACAAGCACAAATTCACACATGAAAGTCCCCCCTCCCCCCCTCTCTCGTTCTGTATCAAAGTGCATATAAGCCAGTGGCTGGCATAGCGAAATAGGTAAAATCTCCAGCAGGGCATACGACATAGGTATATCGCGCCTTCGTGGCGTTTCTCACTACTTCACCAAGCCCTCTGATGTCTTTTCCATGTACCGATTTGAACCCCGCTGTATGTAAGTTCGTATCAATGTATGCGCATGCGTGTGTGTCCATATCAAGCTCCGGTGAGTAAACGTGAAAAGGGATACAGAGCATTCTAAGTGGCTGAAACCTCACCCAACGCACAAACACGAGAGTTCTATGTCCGCACACCAGAATATAGCTGGCTGTTATAGCTCCGGACGCTCGCCTCGAGATTAAATTCTAACGGTGCGGGCTGAGTTTCCCAGGGAGTAGTGGGCAGGGGGGTGGCTCAGGCATTTTTCTTAGCTCGCCTCCGGCACCCCTGGGGAAAAAGGACCAACAGAAGCACCTCCCTAAATTAATACTCGCACATCCGTAGTACACCGAACAGCCCGCACACACCCTTGGCACACAAAACGGACGTGTACATGGATAGTCGGAGCGCACGCGAAGGGGTAAGGGTGGTCGCCGGACAGAAATTTACACAGGCGAAAAGATCACCCGGTCCGGGGTCGTAACGAGCGCCTGGAAGGAAATTCGCACTCATACAGGACTATATACTCGCTGGTATGCGTGATCCTAGAATTAATATACAGAGAGAGAGAGAGAGAGAGAGAGAGACAGAGATGTACGAAGAGCTCGTAGCATTTGCCGAATCATAGGGGTAGCTCCTCTCCCCTTTCGGCATCACCAACCCTTACACCATTTTCATCCTTCCGCCAACTCTCGACCCCCGCCATCACGCCGCGCACTATTCCCATTTTCTTCCACCCTATATTCGTGTCTCCCTCTCTATCCTTCTGCCTGTTTTCATTCCCATCGCTCTCCCTCCCGCGTACAAGGCCCCTTGACGGTCCACCCCTTACCATGCACTTCTACCGACCATTATTTAGCTAGCTTAGAACTTGCCTGGGCGACATGGCGCACACCGGGCTCCCATATACCGTCAACGACAAGCGGGAGAAGGCCGAGGTCGAGGGAGGATTCACGCAATCTGGGAATTTCTGGGTTTGGGTTCTTTGGTCGAATGAACGGCGGGGTACGGGGATAGAAAGCGGGAGAGAGAGAGAGAGAGATGGCGACACCCTATGGCTATACGGTGTCCCGCCTGTTACCGCAAGACCCCAGGAGAGACCGGAGCACATTTCTCTCTATTCCAACTCGTATCGCTGCGGTACAGAGTATGGTTAGTAGAGAAAGATGAGAGGGATTTCAGCATAGCACTCGCTCGAAATTACGGTAGGAGAACCAACCCGACGTCACCGGGACTAGAGTATAATAGACACTTGCCTTGATGCGGACTGACTCGCTGGGTTTTGGATGGAATTAGGGAAATTTCGCGGAGCCAAGGACGCACGGGTGACTGCCCGAAAGGATAACGCGAATGAGGACACTTCTCTCGATCCTTTAATAAAAAGTTTTTATCGGGCAAGAAGGTCCGCAACGAAATGTTTTCATTTAGAACTTTGATGGTCACACTGACCATCAAAGCTCTAAGATAATTCCGTTAAAAATTGATTGTGTAATGAAACGGACACGCACGTGGATTTTTGTGTATATTTATATAGGAGAGGAAGGGTGTAGGAAGAACTGGAACATATGTATTGAACAGGTATAGTATATGGGTAGAAGTTAAAACGAAAAAATATTTTCGTTTTTAAGTTTAAGTTAAGTTTAAGTTAAGTTTAAGTTAAGTTTAAGTTAAGTTTAAGTTAAGTTTAAGTTAAGTTTAAGTTAAGTTTAAGTTAAGTTTAAATTAAGTTTAAGTTAAGTTTAAGTTAAGTTTAAATTAAGTTTACGTTAAGTTTAAGTTTAAGTTAAGTTAAGTTTAAGTTAAGTTTAAGTTTAAGTTAAGTTTAAGTTTAAGTCAAGTTTAAGTTAAGTTTAAGTTAGGTTTAAGTTTGAGTTTAAGTTAAGTTAAGTTTAAGATAAAACAAAAAAAATCTTTTTAACCCTCAATCCGTGCACGTCAGTCGTTTTCGTCCTGCCCAAAATGATTTTCTTTGCAGGTTGAGAGAATTTTTTTTTTTTAATAAGACAAAAAACCCTATTTTCCCTTGAGAAGTACGGCCTAAAGAAGAACTGGAACATATGAATACATATTCTTGTATATGAATACCTTGATATCGGGATCGGTTATCATGAAATACATGAATACCTTTTATGGGATACATGAATACCTTTTATGAAATACATGAGATCGGTTATCATGAAATACATGAATACCTTTCCCTTGAGAAGTACGGCCTAAAGAAGAACTGGAACATATGTATTCATATGTTCCAGTTCTTCTTTAGGCCGTACTTCTCAAGGGCAAATAGGGTTTTTTGTCTTATTAAAAAAAAAATTCTCTCAACCTGCAAAGAAAATTATTTTGGGCAGGACGAAAACGACCGACGTGCACGGATTGAGGGTTAAAAAGATTTTTTGTTTTGTTTTATCTTAAACTTAACTTAACTTAAACTCAAACTTAAACCTAACTTAAACTTAACTTGAACTTAACTTAAACTTAACTCAAACTTAACTTAAACTTCATTTAAACTTAACTTGACTTAAACTTAATTTAAACTTAAAAACGAAAATATTTTTTCGTTTTAACTTCTACCCATATACTATACCTGTTCTATTGAACAGGTATAGTATATGGGTAGAAGTTAAAACGAAAAAATATTTTCGTTTTTAAGTTTAAGTTAAGTTAAGTTTAAGTTAAGTTCAAGTTAAGTTCAAGTTAAGTTTAAGTTAAGTTTAAGTTAAGTTTAAGTTAAGTCTAAATTAAGTTTACGTTAAGGTTAAGTTAAGTTTAAGTTAAGTTAAGTTTAAGATAAAACAAAAAATCTTTTTAACCCTCAATCAAATTGGAGACAATCATTAATTAAATGAATCAATATAGGCGTTTAGCACTCAAATTTTTGTGGCACGTAAAGATAATGTACGTGTGTGCAGGTATAAACAGAATGAATGCTGCACGAAAAGTGGAAACAACTACGTTTACATAAGCTGAGTTTGCCTAGCAAATATGTCTTAAATCGATTAAAGTATGTAACGTTTGCCGAAAAAGAATTCAGCCAATACAGCTTCCGTGCTTGTGAACGGAAAAAAGTTTTGAATAATAATAAAAAAGAAATCGAACATGGTAGTTGGCAAAGTCTTGAAATATATAAGCATTTAGCAAAAAAAAAACTCGTCAAGTAGGGCGTTCGTTTTTTTTCCAATTTTTTCATCCCAATCTAACCCAAACCTTTGTTTCGAGTCACATCCAGCCTGCGCAAATATACTACTCTCCGCTTCTCGTTAAGGAATCATCACAATGTGAAATTTTCAAATTTTTTTTTTCTTGCATTATCCGATAGCATACACGGTTGTAAACGTTCTGTTCAATTTTTAGATCGACATTCTAATTATTTCAAAGGAAGAGTTTTCAAGCTATCTGTTTGAAATGTTAACAGAACATCCTTCACATCATTCCTTATGTTGCTATGGCAGCTTTTTCAATCTTCCTATTTTTTTTACGAAAAACTATCGAAAAGAGGCTAAATTTGATACTTTTCGTTCAAACTGCCACCATTGTTTCAAATTTCACTAAAAAAACTCTATAGGAACATAGCGGCTTTCCTACAGATTAATAATCATTTTGAAATTTTTGTTTCAGATAGAATTTGCGGCCGCAATCCTGGCCACCATGGGACACCATTTTTTTCCACGAAATTTTTCGCAAATAAAAACAATGTTAAACAATAAATAAAGAAATTTTAAAAAATATTTTTTTTATTCGTGATAGGTGCTTCGATTTGTAAAAAAAAAATTAGACCGATTAGCATATTTTTCGGGCGGTCGCACTGGGATGATTCCTTAAGCACTCATAATTTTTTTTTGCTTTCACGATGGTTTGAAACGTATTCCTAGGAGAAGAATTATTTCCTCGCCAAGTTTCCAGGCGGGATGAAGATACCGGATTTTAATAATCATCGACCGTACCTCGTTACTCTGTTATCCCACGATTCCCGCGGGGAGAAGTAACAACATTTTTTATCTATTGAAAAATCACATTTCATTTTGGTTTGTTTGCGATATTAATTATTTTCCGTGATTAATAAAGATACACAATACACGATCGCGATTTTACGCATCTTCGTTTAATAATTAATTTCAATAATTTAATCATTTGCCGCAGTTGTATATTCACGTTTACCGAGTAAACATGTGTGTTTTAATCAATCATATATTTTTTTCATCAAATTATGGCCGTCTATCCGCAAATTATTGAAAAGGGAAATAAATAAAAACGTAGATTTCTTGTTTCGTAAAATACTCTTTTTATTTTACATAGATGGTGACAGCAGCGATAAGTATACTAATTGCACCGACATACTCATTGTCACCGCGCAATGCTTAAATCAATCACTGTGCAGTACGAATTTAGCTGAATTTTGCGAAAAAGCATTTGCGCCTTTGTAGGAGAAAAATTGAACGCTATATCATCACTGCATGACTACATCTATTGCGTTTCTTTCTGACCGAGGGAAGGCGGGGTTGGGCGACGGAGGGCGAGAGAAGGCAAGGAACGCGAGGAGAGGCTTTTATCTTCCAGTCTATATAACGTTCTCATATCGATTTTCATGCTGCATTCAACATTGATTAACTGTCTTCCAGTAATTATCGACTTATTAATCGCTTTAATGCGTAATAATATGCGCACAATGCCTACCTATATTCTTAATCGTATTCAAATGTATATACATTTCCGTGCAAGTCACATTCAGCAATCAAATTTCAGAAATGACGTTTATATGAGTATGCGTACGTTCATCCAAAAATGAATTTGAATTCACTGGGATTTACATGATGTTGGGTATGAAGATACTTCGCGGCTGCGAGGCTGGTCCGCGAAGTCCAATATCTTCATATTCACACTGTCCACGTCACTGTCACTGTCAAATAAGAAGTATATACATTCGGGTGGTACTAATTTGAGCTCTATTTTTTTCCTTTTTTCTCACCATCCAATTATATACTTTGAAAAAAAAACTGTCGCGAAAGCTGCGAGTGGTCAAAAAATAATTAGAGGTCGCTCAAGTCTTCCAAAAATTTAAATTTTCATTGAAAAATCGATTTTTATAAAATTCACGTCTCTCCCATGAATTGTACGCTTTATCATTTAAAAATTAAGCTCGCGAAAGCTCTAGCCGGCCAATGAATATTTAATGGTCGCTCAAGAGCTTCGAAATTACCATTTGCCACGATTTTTTTCCTCTTCTCACTCATAAATTCAACACTGTAAAATTTTCAAAATGATTAATCGTTTAAAAAAATTTTTAAACGGATTTTTTTAATTTCCCTCACCCTTCCAACCCGGTAAAACCGAGGACCTATACTTTGTTTAAGGACAAGAGCGTTGAAGGATTATTTTATGAGAACAAAGATCATAATTATTCAGTTAGTAGTGGGAGGTAAATTTAAAAAATCTTTTTCTAAAGAAAATCGATTAATTGTGTCGAAAATTTTACAAAGCGTCAAATTTATGAGTGAGAAGAGTAAAAAATTGGAGAAAATTAGAAATTCCGAAGCTCTTGAGGGACCACTAAATATTCATTGACCGGTTAGAGTTTTCGCGAGGTTAATTTAAAAATTATAAAGCGTAAAATTCATGGGTGAGGAGTGAACGAAAAAACATCGATTTTTTAATGAAAATTTGAATATTTAAGAGGGTTGAGCGACGTCTAAATGGTTTTTGACCGCTCGCAGCTTTCGTGATCATTTTTTATCTTTAAAGAAGATAATTGGATGGTGAGAAAAAGGAAAAAATATGGAGCTGAAATCTGTGCCACCCTAATATACATCCCTTACGAACAGCCATCTTGAATGAAAATCTAAAAACCGCTCGACAAAAACCAAATGCGAAAAGAAGAAGAGTCAATAAAGGAGCGATTATTGAATAAAATTTCACTCGAATAAGTTTCGAATTAGACCAGTGAAATTGCTACATACAAAATTAACGATTAAAGTCGGAAATCCTGATTTCCTCCTGCTGGAACCTTCTTCTAGAAGAATAATTTCGATATCTATGCAGCATTTGTATCTCGATTTACAAGGTTTCTTATAACTGGCATCAGTCTTTTTCTCACTAATTACCTTTGCCTTTGGAATCGCAGAGACAAGACAGGTCTGTTCGTTCGTGTAGTTACGTTCGAACATGGCAAAAAAATTGTATGGCAAAAAAATAGAAATATTTCACCTATAAAAAAATATAAATTTTTCACCTATAAAAAATAGAAATATTTCACCTATAAAAAAATAGAAATATTTATATTTATATTTTTAGATAGTGATATTTATATTTCACCTACAAAAAATAGAAATATTTCACCTATTTTTGCTCCTTATTTAGACTCGCTGTTAAAGATATCCACAAAAGTAACGTCCTTCACGCTCATTCGCAATATTTTTTTTCCAATCGTCGATATTCGTTGATTCGCTTGGCAACTGATAAGGGACATCACTTAACTGTCCGCCTTCGATTTTTTTGAAACTCCTACATGTGACAAAGCATTGAAAACTATTAGACACGTTTGTTTTTCCCGACGGAAAAACGTTTTCAAGGGGTGAAATAACTCATCTAAGAAAGGCGTATCACCTCTTAATTTAATTTTTTTTCAAAACTTCCATACCGAATTTTTCACCGCTTCACATTAGAAGAATTTAGATTTTTTCTTTCGTTCAAATCGGTAGGCTGTTTGTGGGTGAAACTGCAAAATCATCCCTCCACACGCCTTTCTTTCAGGGGTGATTTTCGCCCTTGATAACGTTTTTCCGGCGATAAAAAAAAAATACGTATCCAACAGTTTTCAATGCATCACCACATATATGATTTTCAACAGAGTCGAAGGCGAACACTCAAGTGATGTTCGTTGTGAGAGATGTGCGAAAATTTTCGCGCTGTCTGTACCGCATCCTATGGACTTAGATTTAGGGGCTGCTAGTTGGTGGCGGTTCGCGGGGGGTGGCGTTCGAAGGGGGAGTATCTTGTGTGGCTCTCGGCGACCGAGGAGGGTTTCAAGTAACGGCTTTTTCATGTGTGTGCGCGGGTTCGCTCGTACGTTTCTATATACGTGTATAGGGGTATTTTGTGCTCAGGAAGGTTCTCCGGCGTGTGGAGTGAGAGCTAGATGCGAAGAGTTGTACGGAGAATGAGATGGTCGAGAGAAAGAGAGAACGGGTTTGTGGGGTTGGTTCACATTTACATAACGGACCCCCCCTCGACAGGACTAGATGACTAGAGAGGTGGATGCCACAGGGGGTGGCGGAATGGAGGGAGCGTATTAAGAGGAGAAAGAGGGTGGTTAGGTGGTGGCAATTCTGACAACATGGCCGCGGCCGAGTGGTACGGCGATGAGACGACGACGACGACGACGACGACGACGATGGATACGATAGTGGAGGTGGGGGTGTATAGACGAGAGGGGTGCTCTCCAACACTGCCAGAATGTCCCCAAATTTTCCACTATGGCACTAATACTTAGGTAGGAGGCTTTCATCCCCGGACCTCGAGGTATCTACGACCGCCGTCGCCATCGCCAACGACCCCCCTAAAACCACTTTTTGCTTAGACGCCAAACGACTTTCTCTCCATCTCCGTCTCCATGCGAGGCGACGAGACGGTGGTGGGAGGGCCCCGGCGTCGCAGGTTATTGGATTATTAAGGACCTTTATTGGATTAAAAGTGATTTCGCTCGCCAGGCAGTCCAAACTAATCCACGACACTCTCTCTCGCTTTATCACGAGCGTTAGAACGGAATAGAAAGAGAGACATTCTGATTAGCCAACGAACTCCGAGACTGGTATACGAGTCCAACGAATCACGACGACCGAGCATCACCAAATCACGCTCCGTTCATTATGCACGGCAAAAGTGCAATTTGCTACGTGGATACGAATAGGTAGGAATACGTTCATATGCATATCAACATCGTGGATAGCTCCTCATCATCGGCTACATTGAAAATCCTCAACTGGACCGCTCGGAGATGTCGGAGCATTTTTTTCCGCAATTTTTGTCCTTTTATCCTGGAGGAATACGGACGTGCCTGTCGAGAAAGAAGCTCGGAGAGGGAGAGAGAGAGAGAGAGAGAGAGAGAGAGAGAGAGAGAGAGAGAGAGAGAGAGAGAGAGAGAGAGAGAGAGAGAGGAGCTTCCGTAAGCTCGGAGAGAACGTTAATCAGCGTCGGCGTAACTTTTAGCTGCGGTAACTCATCCGATCAAACTGTGGAAACTTGGGAGAAGCACGCGAAAGCGGGACAGGCTTAGTCCTAATTTAAGGGTGGAAATGAAAACCACCCCTGGCTGGCGCTAATTTAAGGCCGGAGCTCGCCGCTCATTTGTTTTAACCGCTCTTTCCTCCTCCCTCGTGTACCCACGATGAGTACACCCGGGAAAACTGTTGGGTGCGGGGGTTCCAGAGGGTTGATGCTTTTGCACACGAATTCACCTGTGTATTTAGTAGGTAGGCGCCGTGTGTGTGGGTCTTCGCTTAACGTTGGGACGTTCACGGACTCGTAGGCGCTTGGAACTCGGGCGCTTTGTACAGATGCAATTCTCGCTGTCCTGGCTGCGAGACAATGCCTTCAGCTATCAGGGCATTCACGTAGATGTGCATGCATATGTCCGTGGATGTGCGAATACCGTATCTTTGGCGAAAAGACAGAGATGCGGGACATTTTATGCCAGCTAATTGCGGTGTGCCAGCTGACACGCCAATTCGCCTGGTCATTGGGAAGAAAACTTTTTGTTAAGGGGCCTGTCCACTTGGGAGCCACAAAAAAGGCTATTTTCGCGATTTTTTTGTTGAGGATTTTATGAAAGATATGAATATAAAAGTTGTTGGGCTTGATAAATAAAGTCTTGAAATATATTTTTAAAAAACATTTATTCATTTTTAGTCATTTTGAAGTACAAAAACTATAGTTGAACGTAACGCCTCAAAAATGGGTGGGCTTGGTAGCTCCATCACAACTCGGCTGCGGCTTGTCTGAAACAAAAAAAATCAAAATCCATTAGATTCAGTATGACACCAGCTACAAAATGACCCTCGGATATAAATTTTTGTCAAAAAATAAATAAATGGCAGATGAAAAACGAAAAAAGTATTTAAAAACCGCGTTTTTTCGCAGTTTTTCGCAAAAAGGAGTAAAAATCAAAATTTAAAAACCATTGAGGGTCATCTTGTTGCGAATCATGTTTACAATATGTGATTCAAATTTCAAGAGAATCGGTTTATTAATTTTAGAGATACGATGGAGCTAGATTTTGAAAACGTTGTTTCGAGAAAAAAGCGTTTGAAGTTTATACTATGAAAAACTCTTACCTAAACTCAATCGGCAATTCCTGCACCGTACAAAATCCCTTCTCATTGCTCATCAGCGTCGATTTCTTCAAGTCTTGTTTGCTTTCGATTTTTTGAAATTTTCAAAGTGGACTGGCCCCTTAATGGCTTGAATCATTTGGATGACGGTATGCCAGCATATTTGTGCACATTATGCTGTTCACGTAGCAAGACGTGTGATACGGAACATGGTCCTCAAGGGGGGTGAGTTTGAAAATGTCAAAAAAACTATTTTTTTACATTTTATTATCCAATAGTACAATATGTCTAGAATATTCTCTCAAAGTTTTAAGTCAATTGGAGGATACGATTTCTCAAAAACTAACGCGTCGATCTTATTGAAGTTTTGCACATTTCTCCAAAATAGCATTGACTAGTTGATTGGACGAAGGTTTTTTTTTTCGATGACAGCTAATTTTACAAGGCTATACGTAGTGTAAATTGTACCAAGAATTGAACTATTTTGCATACAACTCTGCCGAAAATTCAAATTTCAATTTTTTTTTAAATCCTCTGGTCAATCACGAGTTATACTTATCTACTACCAGAAAAAATTGGTTTTTTAATTTCAGCAAAGGCTATGATGAGTTATCCTGTCTACCACGAAGATACTTTTTTAGGGGTCTCCGAAAACCAGGTCCCTGGACTTTTTTTTAATATTGTTGAAATGTTGCTCTTTTATCTGCTACACATTTTGAATGAAATAATTTATATATTATATTTTTATTTTAATAGAGAAAATATGCTTTTTTGGCTTCGAAACCCACGTAACCCCTTAAGGTATTTCTTTCGCGAAGGGCCATATTGTGTGGGGGCATAAGCAGGGCCCTTCGCAATCATTGGTACATTTACATTGGCGCTTGATAAAAATAAGTCACAATCAATCACTATACCCAACGAAAAAATGGAATGAAAATGTCACGAAAATGTTGTAGATTCAGACATTTTTACATTCTCTCTGAAAAGCCGCGGCCTCGGCTTCTTCTCCTAGTCGCAGTTCTCCAAGTTTTAATATTAATATTTCCTTTAAACATTCGGTAACCCCCTGTTTTTCTCGTTGGTACAAAATATTTAGAATTGTTTATACCCGTTGAGCAGTTTATATGAGGCATCTAATGTATAAATTAATGAGGCAACTATTCAGTGTATAAATTAATAGATAGAAATGAGGTCAGGGTGTCATCTGCATAAAGTACCGTATAAATGAGAGAATTTTCAGAGTCCTACTTGGTTGCTAGATGTTCGGTAACTTGGCTTGAAGCTTTACCCATATAATGGGATGTATTTTTAATTAACTATAGACGAAACTCAGTTAATTATTGAATATTCCGGTTCGTGAAAGGAATACCTTGGAATCGATGGATGTTCGGGGACACATTTTTTTATTGAACGTTCACAGGCCCGAGGAAACTTCATTTTCGAAGATTCCTCTTCCACTACATCTTTTTCGAATTGAGCAATATTGGAATCTCAAAAATCGAGTTTGTTGTGCAAAATCGTGAATCGCGCTGGAGTTGCACTGACAATCCGTATACGGTCACTGTCACTGTCAAATAAAAAGTGCATACATCCCTCACAAAAAGTCATGTTGGATGAAAATCAAAGGATCGGTCGAGAAAAACAAAATGGGATAAAAAGAAGAGTAAATAAAGAAGCAATCGTTGAATAAAACATCATTCGAAAAAGTTGCGAAATAGACCAGTCAAATTTCAAAATGCAAAATTGAGGTTTCACGACGAAAATTCTGATTCCCTCCGGGAGGAACCTTCTTTTAGAAGAACAATTCTGATATTCATAAAACATGAGTAACTCGATTTACGAAAGGGTTTCTTACATTTAGCATCGGGCTGCATAAGGGGTCGTCTCACTTTAGACGCTAAAAGAAGACTATTTTTATGATTTTAAAAAATAGGTTTATATTATAGATATTGATATAAAAGTTGTTACACTTAATAAATACACTTTCGAAATACATTTTTTTTTAAATATTTATTTAAGCCACTATTTAAAGACGAAAATGGCAGTTGAAAAATGTACTAAAAAAATTGTAGGTCTGCGCTGTTAATGAAATCTCGGAGATGGATCATCCGAAACAATTTTTTTTTTTGCCTTTTTCAACAGTTTATACTTCCAAGAATATCATTATCATTTATATCATTTATATCAATATCATTGTATTTTGCAAAAATCGATAGGTCAATCTTTAAACGTGTTTTTCTCGAAATGAGATTTTTCAAATTTGCTGACATTGTAACTCAAAGAGCAATTATCCGATTGACTTGAAATTTGACCTGAGTACTCTTGAATATATTTATTCTACAATAACGTAGGATATTTTTCATTAGATGAAAATTGACGATTTGGCATTTAAAAAAACGACCATTTTATAGGCAAGAAAGCAGACCTTTTTTCATAATTACGCCATTTTGTTAGATTTTGATATTTTTCGAAAATCCTACGTCATTGTACAGGAAATACCGTCCAGTTTAACGATTTTTTTTCTTTTTTCGGTTCCAGCTACTCAATCGGCCAGAATTATGTCAGAAGTGGAGGAACTTTTTTTGGCGCCTCCGAAGGCAGCGCATAAGTCGCTTGGATGCCGATATTTTTCTATGAAAAAATTATGTAATATAGGTCAAATATAGCCAAATATATTCTTAATTTTCCAAAACATTTAATTGAGTACGTTTCGTCCAAAAAATTCTCGAAAATCACCCAAATTTAGATTCAAACTTTTATATCAATATCTGTAATATAAACATATTTAAAAAATCATGAAAATAGCGTTTTTAGCGTCTAAAGTGAGAAGACCCCTTAATTGGGTTGACATTGATGACTGCAGTTAATATTTTTATAAGAAATACAACCTGTGTCTAAATTCACGATCTCCCATGATAGATTCCCCCAAAATGCCTAGAGTTTTATGATTTTTGCTAGAAAATGGCATCATCGTACGCATGGAAACTTCCAAGTTGAATTTTTCTCGAACGGATATCTACTTCTAAAAAAAAACTCGGTTCCCTTTAACACTCGTCGGTGAAACCCTAGATCCTCCTTGAAAAATCGATCCGTCAAAGTTCTTCTGCTTCCAAGTTGTTGCAATGGCCAACGTTGAGGATGGGGCCAGTCCTCGCGGCTGGTCAATTGAATCGAGCACGCCGTTACGCTATCAGCCAGCTGTGTAGCTATGTAGCACCATCGCCACCATTCGATTGTCATGTACGAGCGCCTTCCATTGATATTCGAAGGATTACGTGACGCGAGGGCGATCGACAGGGATACGTTTCAACCACTCCACCCGGACAACCGGGCACACTCGTTTAAAACACTACATTTTTCCGATACCAGCGAAGTATGCGCGGGGTTGCTTATCTTACCTCGTCGTGATTCCCAGAGCCGACAAAGCTCGAGTCGTTCATAGGTTACGTCACATTGAATCGAACCTATACATAACCTATACCTCCGCAACTGCGTACCCCATCACAGACCTCCGGATTTATTCAGATTATTTATTTACGCAGCGAAAACGCCGCTTGTTTTTTTTTTTCGTTGTTGTTATTTACACCTTATTCATATAAAAATCGTAGGGACTGTCCGAGCATTCTTATTATCATGTGGTAGGGTAAGAATACGATGCTGCAACGATATAAATTATTTTTGGACATTTTGTGATTTTGGAAATCGCGTGAAAACGGCCGAAACTTTTTTCCTGATCCTTTAGTATGTAAAAAAAAACGCTTCTAGAATTGACCTGCTCTTCGTTTCGTCTGGACCCTAGAACTGGAACCTGAGAAAATTCGATTTGCCTTTTGACAGCATGTACGGTGGCACAATTTTGAGCTGTATTTTTTTTTTCTTTTTCCTCACCGTCCAATTATCTTCTTTAAAGAAGAAAAATATTCGCGAAAGCTGCGAGCGATCTAAAAATATTCAGAGGTCGCTCAAGCCTCCCAAAAATTCAAATTTTCATTTAAAAATCGATATTTTTTCGTCCACTTCCCACCCATGAATTTTACGGTTTATTATTTGTCGATTAATCCTTGTGAAAGCTCTAGCCGGCCAATGAATATTTTGTGGTCGCTCAAAGTTTTCCTTGTAGCATAAAAACAAAATAAACAGCGAAGTGTTACATTTTCTGAATAGTTTATTATAATAATTTGGAACAAACGCCAATTAGACGATATGTGTTGTTATGTATTATTGTATTACGGCGTCGCTCGTCACAGAGTACAGCTGCGATTAGTCTGCAGTTTGACTAACGAGGCCAACTGTGGGACGCATTACGATAATAGCGGGAAATAGCTGGCATTTCAGTTTTACGAATAAAACGACCTATAATTTTGTTTACGGACAAGAGCTTTAAAGAATTATTTTATGAGAACAAAAGTTATAATTCTTGGGTTAGAAGTTTGAGATAAATGTGACAAATCTGTTTCTAAAGAAAAAAAGGATTAATTGTTTTGAAAATTTGGCAAAGCGTCAAATTAATGAGCGAGAAGAGTAAATAAAATTGGCGAAAATTGAAAATTTCGAAGCGCTTGAGCAACCACTAATATGCATTGGCCGGCTAGAGCTTTAGCGAAGTTAATTCAAAAATTATAAACCATAAAATGCATGGGTGAGAAGTGGACCAAAAAGAGAACCGTCTTTTTGATGAAAATCTAAATTTTTGGGAGGCTTGAGCGACCTCTAAATATTTTTTGACCGCTCGCAGCTTCCATGACAATTTTTTTTTGAAAACACAATCCGATGTTGAGAAAAAGGAAAAAAATAGAGTTCCAAATTGTGCCACTATGTACAATGTCAACATAGCTGAAACTATGTTGCTTCACAAATTTTGGACTAAGCTTTCTCATAGGTAGTCAAGTTTTTTTTTTACTGAAGAAATAAAACGTCGCGCTCTGTTGATTGACGATTTTGTTCCTACCTAAATAATACTCATTTCGGAGAAATTTCTGTTACAGGCAATTAAAAAAAAAGCTCCTCATAACAGACATCAACATCATTGCTTTAACAATTAAAGCTGAAATTACGTTGGGCCGCGAAAATTGAAGCTAAATGTTTGATTGCGTATAGAACCAATTCCAGTTCAAAGTTCAAGCAATGACGTAACGTTGTTTTTTACTATCAGAAAACGAATAGAGGCCCAAAAACGTAGACCCTTTTTCAGGCCACAAACGATGAAAGTGTAGCCAGCGGTCCACCCTTCTGATCAATAATCAAGTATTCGTATTGTTATTATAATAAATAACTGAGTTTCAATGAATGTCTATTGATTTACAACTTGTATCGAAGCTCTATTTGGGCCTCGTGGAACGATTTTCCATAAATATAAAACACAAAAGTTTTCCTTCTTGCGGAAAGGCTGACTGGAACATCTGCGTTGAAATCCAATAATAATAACAAATAATCAACCGACACTGGTGAATGGGTGGCTGGGGTTCGGGTCTGGGGGTACATCGCGTTAAGGTATTCCTTTCACGAATCCAAATATTTTACACTTAACTGATTTTCGTCTATAATGAAGTAAAAATACATCCCAGTATACTGGTAAAATTTCAAGCTAAGTTACCGAACCTTTAACGAAAAATTACGGCCCTAAAAATCATCTCATTTATACAGCGCTTTATGGACATATCACGCTGGCCACATTCCTATCTAATTATACAATAAATAACTCTAGATGCCTAATATAAACTGCTCACAGGTGTAAAAAAGTCTAAAGATTCCGTAACCACAATAAAAACAGAGAGTCACCGTACGTTTAAAGAAAATATTAATGTTAAAACTTGGAAAAATGTGACTAGCAGACGAATTTTTGTAGCCGTGACGTTTCAAATAAATGTAAAAATGTCTCAATCTACTAAATTTGCCGCGAAATTTTTTATTCTAGGTTATCGTTGTGTATAATAATCCATTGTAACTTATTTTTTTTATTAAGCGCAATTGTAATTTACCGACGATTCAGAAGGCCCTGCTTATGCCCCCACAAAATACGGCTTTCCGCGAAAGGAATACCTTAAGGCCTTAGGCCACAGTAACGGGTACAAAAACATGTACGAATTTAACATTTTTGTTTTCTTATGAAAAAGTGATTCACTCATAAAATTAATTACACATCTATTCAGTATGAATATCAAGCTGTTAGAAAAAAAACATCTTTCTTTTATGTAC
Source organism: Ophion obscuratus (assembly GCA_964007375.1). Lineage (NCBI taxonomy): Eukaryota > Metazoa > Arthropoda > Insecta > Hymenoptera > Ichneumonidae > Ophion > Ophion obscuratus. The sequence continues at coordinate 39,366,792 of OZ023312.1, read as the reverse complement.
AAAACTGCCGACTCCCGAAACTTCTCGAAACAGCTTTTTTCCAATTGGCGTGACAAATAACTTCAACAATTTTCACTCGGTTTACTTCAAATTTAAAAATTATGTTTCTAATTGCATTTCGCAGAGAACTACGTACGGAATTTCTGATTAATCGAAAACTTTTCATTTTATGAGCAGTTTACGAGGAGTTATAACGAAATTTTTCACTGAAAATCCATTTCTTAAGTCAAATACCTACAACTTTTGAATAAAACAATATTTTTCAAATTCCGTACGTACTTCTCTAGATATTCTCATGTAGATGGACGAGAATTTTTGTTTTTCGTTCTAGGTAACAAATTGTGGATGCTAAATGTCACGCCGCGGAGCGCCTAAAAAAAGATAATAAAAGAGAATATTAGTAGTCGGCCATTTTGCACATCGAAAAAAAAAAGAATTCTAACAGCTTGATATTCATAATAAATAGATGTGTAATTAATTTTACGAGTGAATCACTTTTTAATACGAATAAAAATTGTTTAATGTTCCCACATGATTTTATACCCGTTACTGTGACCTAATTCCTTAAGCAGTGCTGTGTATGACCAATACTCGGAGCGGTGACCGCTTAGCCGTGCACCAGCCGGCGCATCAACCAGCGAGGGCAAAGTCAGTACTTCCGAGACCTTAGATGTAGGTACTTGAGTAAAAGTATGTGAACCAAAGAAAAGAATATGGGACCGTCTATACCGGTACAGGTTTTTCACAGTTTCCCCGTACCCTCTTCAAATGCGGTGTAGTGTAGCTCAAGATATAACACCACTACACTGAATAAAACTCTCAACGGCGGGATAAAGTTAATTCGGCGAAAAAAAGGCATGTTTTTAAGATTTTTTTTTGGCGTAACGAATAGTGTTCGGTTATTGAAAAATTTACATATAATAAAGTAACATTTGAACAACATTCTCCTAAATTTGCATTGCAAAATATTCAAAATTGAGCGAGTGAAAATTAAACCCCGGAGGCGCCTCGAAAAAAGTTGGTTTGCGGTGTGCACCATAACTCGCAACAGAATCATTTAAAATAAAAAAATCAAAATGCATTTGTAAAAGGAGATGTTTCTCGAGGTAATGACGGGAGGATTTTTTTTTCGATTTTTCGATTTTTCGTAGCACTTAGGAGCCAAAAACCCGATTTGCGCTAAAAAAAATCGGCTAATTTGTTGTTGAAAAATTAGTAATTATAAAAAAAAAAACAAAAAAGCTCTCGACAATACCTGGTGAATTATGTGAAGAAGTACTGTGCAAAATTTCAAAGCGATTGGTCCAGTAGATTTTGAGTTATCGTGCACACGGACTTCAAATATGACAAGTCTCAGAAAAACGGTTTGAAAAACGCAGAAGAGAAGAAAACGGCATGGAGTAATAGACGCTCAAATACTCATAACTTCGTCAATTTTACTCCGATCGACTTGAAATTTTAACACAATATTCTTGATATATTATGCATTCATTTAAAATTTTTTTAAAAAAATTTAAAAAAAATGTAATACTTTACCCCGCCCTTAACGTGTATAAGAAAATACCTCACGTAAGTGTGTTCTTTAAACGCATCTACCCGTGTTATTTTTCACACACATTAAAACGTGTAAAAAGTGTCGGCAGCGATTTACACACCTAAAGTGTGTAAAAACAACACATTTGTTTTTGCAGTGTGTAAACGTCTGAAATTAAGCGATCTTTCGCGATTTTTTTTGTGAAAGAACAAGTTAGAGAACAATAATATTCAAGCACATTGTCACACCTTCAAGTGAACAAAAAAAATGTATATTAAAAATGTATACAAGATGGTGACGCTGGAGCCATTCTCGCGTGGCATGTTGAATGTAAGACGTTCCGCGGCACGCAGGATAATTGACGCAAATTTGAATGTGCAATTTTTTTAAAAATTCTATCAATTTACACGACTATAACTAGAGCAATACGTAGGGAATTCTGAAAATATAAATTTCTGTTTAATTGTCAAGCATTTGAAATAAAACCTCAATTTGCGACAGAAAAAAGAACAATCATTTGTTAATAAACAAAGTTACAATTAGCTCATGGAAAATCCCATACGCGTTTCTCTTGGTGGAATGTTATTTGAAAAATGTGTTCAAAATTTGTAGTAAATGGAAATACTATGAAAATTGTGTTTCGAGAAATGCGCTCGACGTCTCGCACACGAGCCAGCCACTGACCCACATGGGCCTGCGGATCGTTCTTTTACGGGTACCAAACTTTTTTCCTCTATTCTATAAGGTTCCCGGCATCTTTCAAGCAAATTAAAAAAAAATCAATTTTTTTTAAATTCTACTCTGGTGTTACCCCTTGAGACGGCTGTGGACGCAACGGAAGTTAGATTCGATTAGCGAAGTGCGGGTTAGCAGTGATAGGAAAGTCTCCAATCGGGAAGCGCAATACGTAAAAACCCGCACGTGTATAGATTGGAACTGAGAAATTAATTGAGCCCTCAATAAAAAAAAAGTAACATCAAATTATTTATCCTCGAGTGCGACGAACCAAGTAGCCCGTAAAAGCGGTAGGAAGAGTGAATGGGAGTGGGGCAGAGAGGGAAGAGGAATATAAAAAGAGGCATCTCTGCGGTACAGTGAGTGCGATGTGGTTGGTGGGCTCGAGAGAAATCGAGAGCGACGAGAAGACCAAAGTTACCGCTTAAGCCCTGCGGGGGTTACTCTTTGCTCGGGATGTCCTCTATATCTCCGAAGCTTTTAATACCACACGTGTTGAAAAGTTTATCGAATTCTTTTATACGCGTTATCCCTGAGGCCGTTGTTTCTTTTTTTTTTCTTCACTTTCCTCACACCCTTCGCACCTCTTTCTTTCGCGCCTCCACTCTTTCATTCTCGGCCGATGGTTTCTTTCGCTTTTTATTGTTTTCTTCTTTTATCCCTTCTTCTTTGTATTTTCGAGGCCACGGGCGTGTGTATGGAGAGTTCGCACCCTCTAGCATTTCGTGCGGCCTCATCAGCCGACCGCTCTTTATATAAAGCTGGGCAACGCCTCCACCACCCCCGGAATCGTCGGGCAACATCCTCGACCAGAGGACGCATCGTTCCGGATCTCTCTCTCTCTCTCTCTCTCTCTCTCTCTCTCTCTCTCTCTCTCTCTCTCTCTCTCTCCTTCGTTTTCTCGCGCGCTGTTCTTTTTTTCTTTTTTTATCGGTTCCTCTCTTCCATCGATGCGACCCTCTCGTTGCGCCGCGAACGCGTTCACTCTCACTCTTTATATTCCTCTATGTGTCTCATGCCTCAACCCCCGGATGAATCACCCGGACGAGCCATCGACCGAAGGTAATGGAATTAACTCGATCGCGCGATTTATACCAATTTATTTATTAGCGGATGTTTTAACAGCGCCCCGAAACGATCTGGAAATCACAGCCTGCAACCGTTATCCCAAATATACCACGGAGGAGGGGGACAAAAAATAACGTCGGAATAATCAACTTTTGGTCGTTATGAGGTGTGCGGGAAATATTTGATATGTGCGTGTTGCCACTGGCGTGAACAAGCTCGCGGCCGGCTTGTATGTACTGACTATTTGCTTTATCATAATCATGTTATACCGATATTGGCTTCTAATGATTTTATTTGCCCGTTTTCTCATTAACGAATTTGTACGGTAATTACGTGTTATTAGTATGTTTCGTCTCACTCTTTCGCTGCCAGACTCTCTCTCTCTCTCTCTCTCTCTCTCTCTCTGTTTGCTTATCTCTTTGAACGTGGCGTAATGTAAAAAATAGATGATACGCCGTATGATGAAGATGAAGATAATGTCGTAGTTTAAAAATTAATAATTAATAATTAATAATTTAGATAGTTTAAAATAGTTAAAAATATGTAGGGTGGATTCAAACCGAAAACGAAAACAAAATTGGGATGGGTGTTATAGCGAAATTGTGTACTCTTTGGATAATTGTTGACTTTTTGATTTTCAATTTTTATTTAAAAGTTAAAATTGAGGATTAAAGATTAAAAAATCAGCTCTTAGTTGTTATTGATGAAATGTATGTAGGCACCGAAATACATCCGAATGCATCAAAATAAATTAATTTCATGTCGAGGAATGCCAGCGATCCGTAGTGCTTAGTGTAGTAATAACTTAGCCATAAATTATATTGTAAATCTTCGAGCATACTATGAGTATTGATATGTAAAATTACTGTTGTTACTGTTGTTAGTAATTTTTGCCACATAGTCTTGGACTAGGGTCTTTCTCTCTCTCTCTCTCCCTCTCTCCCTCTCTCTCGCTCCCTCTCGCCTTAGTTGCGCCTGCGATACCGTTATCATTTATTATTGTATTTTCTCGTATTTTCCTACGATTTTATGTTACTGCATTTCGTTAATTGCTCTCGGTTTATTATTTGGCGTTGCGGCAATATTTTTGGTTTTGCGATTACCGTGTCTTTTTGCGACATCGCAACTTTACTTTATTTTATCTCATTTTATTTTAAGTTAATTTTAAGTCAGTTTCTGAGTTATTGTGTTCTGCCGTTACTTTTGTTCTATCATTTCCGATGGTTATTTTCCTTTTTTTTTTAAATTGTCACAGTTGTGGCATCGCTAGTCTCGCAATTTTCAATTCCATTTTATTTTTATTTTCATTTTCATTTCATCTTCATCTCTATCTTCACCATTATGACTAGGTTATGTATTTTCTATTATACACCACCATGCTGTAGTCATTGAATGTTTCTTCGTTTACCCGAAAGTTACACTGGGGCATAATAAATCAATCAATTTCTCTTTAGTGTGGCTGTTACGGTCGTGAAAATAGATGTGCTCTTTTGTTCCCATTTTAACGAGAAAATGGTATTTCCGGTCAATCATCAGTCAGCCATTGTCGCAACTAGTGGCAATTTTTCGACACCAAAGAGTGCGCGCTGCCAAAGGGTACGCAGTGCTTTTAACTATTTGATTTTTTCTTGTGTTGGCAACACCACTTAACCTGTCAGTGGCATATGCCATCACAAGGTGTTAGACAACAACTCGCTTCGTTAAAGTATTTTTTCCAATTTGATGACTAATAAAACATTGTCGATGTGTTTGATCTTATTTTTCAACAAATTTAAACACGTTTAGCAAGGTTTGAGATTAATTTGCGCCCAACGAATGTTATCATACTTGAAATTTGTGATCACAATTTTGTTTTTATTGAAAGGTTATGTCGCCGTTTTTCTTGCTTACGAAAAGAATAGTGGACGTAGACTAAAAACACGTATTTGGCAAGAGTACGCACGGCACGAGTTCAAGCCTATTTTTTATATTTTTCCAGATGGTTACTTAAAATTTATATTCAAAATAACGTTCTAAAATGACCGAAGCTTAATTTAAATAAGAATTACGAAGTGTATTATCATAATTTATTTTTCTAGAAACAAAAGTTTTTAAGTGCGTCCTCATTGCTGGCTTCACCCTATGTTCATAAAGCCAGTTCACTTTTTGGACAATTTACAGTAAGAAAAGAGTCTATTTACAACAAACGCCCATGGTAAAAGGTAGTATAGTAAAATTGACTGTAGCTAAATAACGCGCTACCAATAAATTGTAGTTACTGTTCCTATTGTATCTGTCACCACGGACTGTTTTCAGTCCATCGTGAAGTTTTCGAAACAAACTCTTCGGCAAAAGCAGCAGTGCAACACGTTCGACCCAACACTTGAGCGTAAGGTGTCATTCATTCAAATCCGAACGTCTATTCGTTTCGTACAAATGTCACTTCGATTGACGCAACTTCATCTAATTGTGTGAAACCTAATTGAAATAGTCGAGTTGAAATTTCATTGATTAGTCGCGTTAACTAAACTGGAATAATTACTCAACTGGAACCCAAAACTTCGCTAAATAGTCAAGTACCTAAACCTAATTGGACAAGTCAAGTCAACGACTTTATCTAAGATACTTGATTAAAATATTTCAGTATATCTCTTCCCCTAAACGACCCGATCAAAATAATCAACTGATGGCTTCACACAAGAAGCTTAATTGAAAAAATAATCAAGCCAAAACTTTGTCCATTATCCAAGTTGTTCTAATCAAGCTATAGCTCATAGCCCAGCTATCTATCGAGCTAGAGACTTCGTGTAAGAAAACTTCGAAAATAGTGCAAAAAATAGTAATTCGTGACATGGACTAAAGAACAACTTACCTTACATTGCTGGCTATATTCTTGACGTCGTATATCCTTCATCTGCCCACTGATAGCGATGGTCAACACGATCATGTCGCGGTACACGAAAGCCGCTGGGCAATTGTACTTGGTACGGAGTCAGCGAAGTTACTGAGAGTGGCAACGGAAGTTCGTAGCATCGTAAGGTACAGTGGCACACAGCTCTAATGTCGTGGCTGGACATGAACGAGATTCGGTAGTACGACCGTGAAAAAAAAAACCCGAATGACGACTGGGGGTCTTTTGCGAATTTGCGTGTGGCCGTCCCCCCTTCGCCCTTTATGATCGGATCGCCGGTCCAGGTGGGGTCCGTTAGCGGATCTTGCAACACCGGTCGATCAAGCTCTTCCCGAAAACTGGACCAAACGCAAACGGATGCTGCGCTACGCGTATCCCCGAAGCGGTCGAGGGGTCCACTATGCAACGTTTGAATGACCCCCCTTTCCTCACTTGGGTGGCCGAGTTTGTACGGACCGCGAAAAAAACTGGTTCCATCTATCGCGGCGCAACTGTCGGATTCTTTGCTGGGGGGATCACCAGAGAGACTGTTGTCCTTTTGTCTGAAAAATCCGGAATATACTTTTTCTGTACGACCCTAACGTAACCGTCTCGTGTCCCTTCGAGTCATCTTCTTCGTCTTATTCTTCCAAATGTTCCCCTCGTGACCAACGGGATGAGGCTTCGCAATCTACACTTCGAATTACCGTTATTGTGAATTGCACGTTATTATTATTATTATTATTATTATTATTATTATTATTATTATTATTATTATTATTATTGTAATACGTTTTATCGCGGTTATTCGCTGAACTAAAATTCCGAGAATGTTTGTATTTCGTTTTCGTTGAAACAAGTTGAAAATCGAAAAAAACCAATGCTGCGATCCGCTTCTCTTTTCAGATCGAATTTGCGTCGAAGAGATGTCATTCCAGTCACCAAAGCCTGACTTCTGTATTCAAATGAGGTTTCCATGCTTAGGAAAAATAACGAAAGAAAATAACGGAAAAATAAATAAATCCAAACGAAGTAACACAACGAACATAATTTTCCGCAAGATTAGTCGATCTGATGACTTTTTAAAACCTTCTCTGAATGCACTCGAAACTTCGCCAATGCAAGTGCTTCGATCCGCCGAGAAAAGAAACTTCGTCAGTCATTTTTTTAAATCGCTTACGGCTTACATTATAAATGGTTAATGTATATGATGATTGGCTTCCGACTGGATTCTGATATATAACTAACAACGGAAACCTATCATGGTTGAAAGCGGTCAGAAAACGTCATAGCTTTCGTACCGAGTACAATCACTTTCGTATCCTGAATTATGCGTTTTCCATTGAGCTTGTCCTTGCGATCGTCTCGAAGGCGAATGAAGGGTCTAAAAGCAAGAGACAGGAATGGAATGGGATGCATCGCGGAAAATCTCAGTTTTATTCTTCAATATTATCATCGTTATTTCCATTGCTGTTCAAGTATCTCCACGATTATTTCAAAATTGTTATATTATAAATAATACTGTACATGACCATTCCATCTATTTTTGCGCCACTGTCATAATATCGTCACAATATTATCGTTGAAAATATCATTATAAATTATTACCTATTATTGTTATAAACGATATTGTTATTACACGTTATTATCATTTTTTACATGTTTTACAAAATTATCATTTTTTTACACGTTACTGCATTATCACATTTTTCCCAAGAACATACAATTGCCAAGAATTTTACCATGAGCCTTAACACTAATCATCCCCGAGACTCCGCAAAACAACCTCGTTTTGGCCTTGAGGGCATGTATCACACGCCCTGACTACTTCACAATTTAAAATCCTAATTCCGACCAAACCACACAATTAATTAAGACGAAATTTATCGTATACCACGATATTGTGGCAGAAAGATCCTTAGCGTCGACATTTTTCCAAATTTAGAAAAAACCCTTCACCGATGTAGTTACCATAGGATGAATTGTGAGTTACCAACTGATGCACCGCCTTCATGCACATTTTAAGACCGTTATGCTCGCGACAGTGGAAAAAAACACAATTTGAGCGTTATTCCAACTCATGTTATGGTAGGTACGGAGAAGTGTAGGTTTAGAGTTTTCTTTTACATAAAACTAGCAAAGTTGTACCAATGAAGCTCAGAATATTATCGACGATCCAGAAAATCTAGTGCATCAATTTTCCGACTGGCGGCGATCCTGCATGGTGAACGTGCCCACCTTCACACGCATCACTCACGGACTCGCGGTAACCGTCGCCTATTGGGCCTCCGCTCTTTGCTATTGTCTGAGCAGCAGATGGCTGCTGCGACATCTGGCGGTAGTTTGCGGCGGCTCATATCCAAAAACTACGAATTCTGCAATATCGTCATGAACGTGGCCTGTGATCATTGTGATCAGCGTGTGATCATTGCGTGTGATCTAAGGTACCTGATCTCTCGGGTATTTTCCGATTCAAGCGTTTACTTGCTCATACAGCTGAGAAGGAGATTGTAAGTAGCGATTCGATGGGCTGTTCATTCACCATGTACATGTACACCATATATATATATATATATATGTATGTATAGAGTGTGTACAGTTATGAGTGGATAATCCTGCAACTGTCTATAGGTCGGATCATGTCCTACTCTATGCTGAAATTTCAGTTTAGTAAAAGTCCCAGGCTTTTCGAGATAGACATCAGCTGCTTTTAGTTCTTCGCATCTCATTTTTACAAATGACAACTTTTCTGACACGGTCTTTTTTAAAATACCCCTGGTTATTTGTTTTATCTAGAAAAGTCTTCTTTTCAACCTTAAATGTTAAGAAAACTTTATGAAAAAAGATCTTACGCAGAATTTTCATACAAACCAATCCGGACACATGACTTTGATAGTCCTGCGGTGTGAAAAAAAATGTACTACGCATATCGTGCCAATTACATTAAAAGGTTGCTTCGTTATAATCGATTCGCATAATTTGTAGAAATGGCATGCGAAAAACCAAAAGCAGATGATTTTTTTTTTTAATAACATAAAGCCCAAAACCTTGAAAACCGTGGGACTCTTACAAAACTGAAACTCCAGGATATAATTCGACATGATCTGACCTATCGAGAGTTGCAGGATTATCTATTCACCCTGTACAGTATATTACACTATCTAAATGAGTGTCCATGTGTCTGTGGATATGCATATTCTATGCATGTAGGAGCGTCATAGCATTGCACTCGTCCAGAATGTTGTAAGCGGGCAATAGCTTTTACCTGGTAACCCTTCGCGTGCGCTGCCTATGACCGCCAATCGTCCACTGTGAAACGATGAATAATAAATGACATCGATAAACAACGAGGAAACCTTGACGAAGTGAATTGCGAATAGTAATCGTCGTCTCGTTCGGTGATGCCGTTGCACCAGCTACATGACAAACGTGTATTGTAATGTTGGTGACGAGGACTGATCAACCGTGAAGAGCGCGTGGTTACTTCCGTCATTCGTCAGACGATTGTCCATCCTCGACGTTTCCACCGTCCACGTCGCACAGCCAGAATTGCCTGAACAGTCGCTTCGATTCCCTGCGCGCCGCAAAGTTGCACGCGCACAGGAGATTCCACGGAAGAGAGCACTTCGCTGTTTTTATCGTTCCCACTGACTGGACCGCTGCAAGAAGAGGAGAGACGGAAGTTGTATTGTCTTGCGATAACTCGTGAACAAAAGAAAAAAAACACGTTGGAGTGTGCCGTCGCGCATCAGGCGATAAAAGTGTACGATTCCGGATCAGATCGCATAGGGTAGACCGGGTGGGTATGCAACCCGAGCGTCTTCAAGTTCACGCCTATTTGGTTGTCATGAATTAGGGTGAACGGAGGCCAACGGAGAATTTTGTTGTTGAACCGTGATGAATACATTAGTCAAACAAAAATTGATTCAATTTTTCGTTGTTTGTAAATCATGTTGTTTGAAGAAACTTTTTAGAGATATAAGTTTTCATTTGAAAATTCACGAGTTCCGTGGTGCTTAATTTTTTGCTAATTTCCCGGCCGCGTTTCGAAGAGAAAGGTTGACAGTTATGATTACAAATAATGCTGGTATTGTCTTCTGTGGAAAGTATAATCATTTGGAACAGGGGTTCCCAAAGTTTTTTCTACCACGCTTAACCTTCTGCTTAAAATAAAAATTCTCCGCCCCCCTCCCCAACGCCGAAATTTTATAGTTCTTATAAATTATCCTGTGTCCGTCTTTTAACTTCAAGTAACCTCTTTTATTGACCGCTCCCTTCGTCTGCGTTCCCCTTTGCATGTCATCACGCCCCCCTTCCCAGGGGGGCCCGCCACCCATTTTGAAGACAAATTATTTTCCAAATAATTTGTTGAAAGTAAAGATGGTATCAGTGAAATATTTTTCACTTTAATGGATATACAGGGTGTCCCTCTTATCTCTGCCACCCGAAATAACTCGTTAATTATAGATGTCAGAAAAAAATGTTCTGGAAAAAGTTGTACTGTGTGAAAGGGGCCATCAAGTGCGACCAATTTTTTTTTGATTTCGGTGGAGGCGCCGATGCACAGTGAAAGTCACCTCCACTTTTTTAAATGGAATGGTACATTTTTTCAACCATCTTGTGGAGCACCTCAAGCCGCATAAAAACATTAGGGGTCAAAGTCGTTCAAGGTCATTCAAGATCACCTATTAAAATGAAATACAAATCTAAATATCTGGGATCCAAATATTTGGTACTGATCCGAGATATTTGTATCATCGATACTGACCTTGAATGCCCTTGAACGACTTTGACCCCCTAATGTTTTTTTCGCGGCTTGAGGTGCTCCACAAGATGGTTAAAAAATGTACTATTCCATTTAAAAATAGTGGAGGTGACATTTACTGTGCATCAGGGCCACCACCGAAATTAAAAAAAAAAAATTGTCGCATTTGACTTCACACCGTATAACTTTTGTCTGGAACAGTTTTTTGTGACGTCGATAATTACCGAGTTATTTCCGGTGGCAGAGATAAGAGGGACACCCTGTATATATAATATATTTAATTTTCAGTTTTGCTTTGATGTAAAAGAAAATCCGAGGCTTCAATGGAAATGTGTTTAGACGGTACGAAAGGATCGAAAAACAACATTCAGAAAAATGCCTACTTACATGGACGCGTGCGCCGATTTTGTTTTATTTCATATCATTCGATCAAAAAAGGCTACTCTACCGCATTCAGATATATTTTATAGGATTTTTGTATGACTGAATGTTAAATATCTAAAAAAACACAAAACCATTTTGTAAATCACTTACACTTGCATATTTGCGCTCCATCGTCATAATCAAAAAATGAATCTGTACACAGAGAAGTGTCGGCGAGGGTGCACATGGGTGTGAGCGGACTTTGATGCTTTATCTAAGCATAACTGCACTGAAAAAAAAATTCGTTCATCCATCCAAAATTCAGTTGGTTTAAAAAAAAGGATCTTTAAATACGTTCAACTTGACTTTTTGATTGGCATGACAAAACAGTATAGTTAGTGGTAAAATAGTATAGTGGTGTGAACTGTAGCTTTTTAGCATGTCTGAGCAACTGTTAAAACAACAAAATGCATTTTGCACATTCAACGATTCTTTTTTCTCGGTGTGCATAGAGCATTTTGCAAACGACCAAAAAATCCAGGTATGAGACATCTCATGTGCCCATCTAGGGTTGAAGTAAAACATAAAGGTTCCTAGCGGCTAAAAAACCCTGAAAATGAGCAAACCTTCTAGTTTTTCGGATAGTAAAAAAACATCGAGATCGAAAAAGGGTCTAAAAGGTATATCATCATTCTTGACATCCGCATCATTGATCCGCATCACAACAAAGTATAAAGCTCATGAGAAAGTTTCATCCAGGCCTGTGCCTTTTTGTTTTTCCAGCATGCTTATCATCCTCATTGATTTCCCCTAATAGTAGACTATCAATAAAACACATCGTTAAAAATAACATTTATACGATTCTGGAAACGGATAGCGAAGAAATAGAATTGAATGGACATTTCAGCCTGGACTTGACTACATTGTGGGCCCGTATTAAGTTTTATATAATCTTCAACTTGGCAGCATAAACTCATTGATATAATCATCTCAGCTGAACATCGAGACGCGTCCACGAAGAAGGGTCGCCCCATACACTAAAAAAAAGCCTCGGGCTGACTAAATCCGTCATTGGAGGAAGCTTCGGAATCATTTACTAAAAAATGGAATATCAGGTTTGTTAAAAAATGATTTATTCCATCGGACTAATGAATACTAGCAGTAGCGAAATATTTCAGTCTTTCATTTTATCATTGCGTTGTCCACCTACGAACGAACGATTTCGTTGATCCACATGATGCTATTTCTCTATGCAGAGTCGTTAGACGCGCTGTACCTTCGAGAAAAATGAAAGGTCAAATAAAAACTGAAAGACTCAACTATTTTGGACTGGCTCACAAGAGCCGAGTTTGCAGCATGTCACGTGGACACGTATAGCGAAATATCTGAATAGGATGCTATGAGGTCCTATTCGCAATGACGGCGAACGAAGGGACAGTGGATGAAGTAAGAGTATACGAAATAGTCCACCATCTCTTGCCCTTCCTCCCTTTCCGTCCCTTTCTCTGCCTCTCTTCGCATCCAGAAAGGGCTTCGCGTTGAGAGCAAAAGCACCGAAAGAGGAAGAGAGTGCACATACGAACGTCGAAAACGCGAGGACGATAACGATGATGAGCGAGAGTAAGAGAGAGACAGAGGGAGAGCGAAGAGGACCTGACGCACAGTTGGCGAACCAATCGTACGCTGCGCCTGACAACCGTGCAACTACTATACTGCACCGTTGCTGCGACCATTCCAGTTTCCTGCAACCCTCTCATTTCCAGCGCTCTGATGCTGCTGGCGTCGCAAGCCCCTTTACCTACCCACCCTCTAACTCCACCCTGCAGCATCCCCTATGACCGCCGTTTCGTCGAACCCACCCTGTCGTTGCTATATACATTTCTATACGCGCTGCCTGCCACGTACCACCGACCTCTCCTATCTTTCTCCCTAACTACAAACATGGATGTATACATGTAATTTCTCTTTCTAGCTCGTTCTCTCTTCCACGACTGCCGCCACCGTCGTTGCCTTTACTCGCTCACACTTTCTACTGTTTATGATCATCGTACATACACACGTACATACGTGCACGCGTGGAGGGTCTGTATGTGTACGCATGGTGTGGTAGAACAGCCAGGTCCGCTCTCATTCGTGTGTGGCGGACCGACAGAGCGTAGAGGGTTCGGCCGATTTTGCATTTAAATTTGGTAAATTTGCCGGAGTTTGCAAATGAGCTGCGGGTATATACGGTGTCTAATACTCCCGTGAACATAGACCTGCCGATACATCGGTACACGGAGATCGACTCTAATGCCTCTCGAGAGGAGGAGAATGCGAAGGTGGCTGTTGAAGTTTCGGTACCTGTACATACGGTGGGAATGCTGATTTTTGGATCTTTGGAATTTTAGGGCCTTTCTCGTAGTAGCCTAGGTCCTCGTACTCAATAATATGTTGTCTTTCAAATGGCATGCATCATATACACGTATGCCGAGGTGTGTGTTGGTGTGTGCATGGGTGCAAAGTTTGTACAGACCAATGCAAATAATCGCGAATGATGAAATTCGTCGGCAGTCCCCAGATCCTACCACCACCCCTATAGGGATTTCATAGGGACGCCGCAGGTAGGATGCCCACATTGGAATCCATATGGATTCCGCGCTTTCCTGATTCGGGACGTTTGAGCATTTCTTATCGCAATTCGTTGGATCCCCACAAAAAATATCCTTCCGTGATCCAGTGCACAAATTTGTTGGGGGGGGGGGGGGGGGGGGTCCCAAGATGTACCGTAAAACGGAGTTAAATTCACATTAAGGGTAACTTTGACAGTTTTTGGGGCTACTTTGACAAATCGCCAAAATCGATTTGAATGTGTGTTCGTTTAAATGTGTTTAAATTGGTTGCTCAAGTTTGTTATAATGTTACTAAAGTTGATTGTAATGGTGCTAAAGTTGATTTTGATCTCAATGATAATTATAAGACTAATTAAGTGCCTATAATAATACCCTAGGTCCTTGATATTTGTATGTAAAATATTTCCTTAATAAAGATGATAATTTGATTGTAACAATCGTTGTTTTTCATTTAATTCTATGTATAATGCATGGAACATTACATTTTTTATCAAAAGAATGTCAAAGTAACTCTTTATCTTTTACATAAGTTGCATTTCAATGCCTTGTCGAAGAAACCCCACACTCGAGGTTACTTTGACACTTTGAATATATATATATATATATATATAGAGAGAGAGAGAGAGAGAGAGAGAGAGAGAATTGTGAGGGGTGGTGCGGCTTGATGTGTTCTTTGGCAATGTACGGGCGTGACGTTTTCGTAAATGGATCCAATGCAATTGAAAACATCAGAAAGTAGGTACAAGTATGAAAATCCAAATGGATACCTACGACAATTTCTGCACCGGTTGTTATACTATTTACATAAAAGCACACCAAAAATCCACTTCGCTGGTCATCATCCAGCCGGTAGGGATTCACAGCAAGCGCAAAAATCAATTACCCTGTTCTATGAACATTGATCATAGAACTGTTTCCCCCGAAACATCAATGCATCGGCACGTGGGAGTTCCAGCTCGAAGGTAAACCACGTACCGCGGATCGCAGCTCTGTTCCAATTGATCGTACGTTTGAGCCAGAAGACGCTCGATTCGCAATCATCATTAGCCCGAATTTATAAACGCGCTTTTTTGTACTTTTAAGAGATTCAGTCAAATCGGGGAATTAAGGGGGATCGAACGCGTACGCACGACAAACGTGGAGTTCAGAAGGACCGGACATTTTACCAATGTTGGAGGGTCCTGCTTTTTGTTATACATATCCAATAAGAGTGCAGCCTCGAAGTCTCCCTAAGCTCAGGTCATTCGTTGGAGCAAGGAAAAGGCTGAAGCGTAAGCAATGTTGCTTATTGCGAAAAATCATCGCCATGATGTTCGAATAGAAGTATCGTGAATACTTATAAAAACTTTTGTAATTGGATACGCGTGATCGAATGAGGGACATCCACATAACAAAGTTCGACATTCATCCTGGCCTCTCCTGCTTCTTTTCTGGATCCTCCTGACCCTCTGCATCTAGGAAATAGTGCAGGAACAGTGCACGAAATGCAAACGCAAGGTGAGCTTTTGGGGAGAAGTTTAGACAGTACCCTTAATTTTGGAGCGCTCAGGTATCCTGTCAGTGACGTTTGCGTGTGTCCGTAGGCTTGTAGGTGTTTCAGTTTCCTCGTTTCAGCTGCGAAATTATTCACATTCTCTCTCTCTCTCTCTCACTCTCTCTCTCTCTCTCGCTCTCTCCTCCCCTCTTCATCGTTCGCCCCGATCCTACATGTGTTTTCTCTCTTCGTCTCACCATACGTATAATAGCTTCGTTTACCCATACACGCATATTTTTATTTCTGCTTCTGCATGTGCATATATTCATATAATTATGGACATCGTGGGATGCATTAATGTACACGGAAAGTTTCTGCAAAACGTATTTAAATTACTCGTCGCTAATAAACACGCTTGTTCGACGAAGGGGAAATAATATCAAGTAACGCGAACACTCCTCGAGAATATGGCAGCAAGGTCTATTACCGCATCATTAGATGCACCAACGCACATCGAAATGGAACGTTCCATATATGCATTAAATATATCCATTAAACTCTCAAGTAACACGATGTTCAATGACTTCCGACTTCGAAAACTCTGAGATACGCGGCAATTAAGGTGTTCCTTTCGCAGGGGCCGTATATTTCGGAATCATAAGCTCCTCTGAATGTTTAGTAAATTACAGTGGCGTTTATGAAAAATAAGTCATAATCGAGTGTTATATACAACGATAAACTGGAAAAAAAACTCGGCAAAGTGCGAGTCGAGGCTCGCTCTATTAGGGTTCCATACATATGAACAATCAACTTTTTTTTTAACTAGATACTTAATTAAGTAATGTTTTTTTTCTGTTTTAGTTCTTAGGTAGTACCAAACTGAAACCATATGGGGGCAATGAACGGGGGCTAAAGAAATCTTTGTAAACTCCTGCTGGAAGCTGATAATGAAAATAGATTAAATGATTGGTATTTAAATATTTACAATACCAAATTACTCATGTTCAGAGTTGGTACCGGCCAATTGCCAAAAAATCGCGCAAATTTAGTAGATTCAGACGTTCTTGCATTTTGTCGGAAGAATCGCAGCTACGAAAATTCTTCTGCTAGTCACATTTTTCTGTTTTATGATTAATATTTTCTTTGAACATTGGGTGACCTCTTGCTTTTATTATGGTTACGGAATCTTTAGAATCTTTTACACGCATGGTGCAGCTTAGATCAGTCATGCATAGTTATTTAGTGGATAAATTATTAGAGAGGAATGTGACCAGTGCGTAATCTCAATAAAGTGCCACATGAATGAGACGATTTTCAGAGCCGTTACTTTTCGTTAAAAGTTCGGTAATTTGACTTGAAAATTTCACCAGTAAACTGGGATGTATTTTTACTTGATTATAGACGAAAATCAGGTAATGATTAAATATTCGGCTTCGTGACACGAATGCCTACGGTAGTAGCAAAAATTAACCATTGAAAAAACATCTCTTTAACTTCTATTTTATCGGACGAAAGTCCCATGCGAATTTGATT
Organism: Ophion obscuratus; assembly: GCA_964007375.1. Classification (NCBI taxonomy): domain Eukaryota; kingdom Metazoa; phylum Arthropoda; class Insecta; order Hymenoptera; family Ichneumonidae; genus Ophion; species Ophion obscuratus. The sequence continues at coordinate 39,349,839 of OZ023312.1, read as the reverse complement.
CCTATTATCTGAAGACTGACTTTCCCGGGCTTTTGGAAGTATGAGGGATACCGTAAAACGGGGCTACTTTGACAGTCTTTGGGGCTACTTTGACAGAGAGCCAAAAAACGTTTCAAATGTATGCCTAGCGAGCCCGCTTGACCTTCTGTAGCGGGCGGCGGGTGCCGGGAATAAACTTGAACAATAATTTGTTGTTCAAGTTTATTTTAATGTTGCTAAAGTTGATTGTAATGTTGCTCAAGTTGATTTTGATCTCAATGACAATTATAAGATTCATTAAGTGCATATAATAGCACTCCAGGTACTTAATATTTTCATGTAAAATGTTTCCTTAAGGGAGGGCACCACTGTAACTGCCCATTTCCGATCGTTTTCTTTGGATTTTTTTTTAAGACAGGAATAAAATACATTGTCAAAAGAGCTTTTAGGTTTTATAAGATATATATATTGAAGAATGTAAAAAAAATTATTGGTCAAAAGTATACGAAATGGCAGCGCACGATTCACTATAGCACTACTGTTTTTCAGCCAACCCTCTCCATGGCACGCAGTAGAACTGTCGTAAACTTAGTCCCGGAACTAAGAGTGAAATATTTTCGTAAATTATATTATTTTTAGCAGTCAAGAAGGGGGGGAATTAAAAAATAAATAAACGAAAAATAAAGACGTGTTTGAATAAAAGTTCGTTTTTTCGACCATAATTTTCATCTCAAAAGTGACATATTTTTTACAATTTTCGATTCATAGAAAAAAGCGCTCGTACTTGACTGTAAAGCAATCTAAAAAGCTACAGTTAAAATTTTAAGTCCATTAGACGAAAATTGTTCGAGTTCTGTTGCCTTAATAACAATGACAATTGATTATAAAAAATCGTTGTTTTTCATTTAATTCCATGTATAATGCATAAAATATTATATTTTGTCAAAATGATTCCAAAGTACCCCTCAACCTTTCACACACTCGGGGCTACTTTGACACTTAAAAAAAGTATATACCAAATTGTGAGGGGGTGGTGGAGCTTGACTTTCTTATAAATTTGGCAGCCAAAGGACACCCAAGAAAAATTGGTATCTAGGATGATAAAAAAAAACTAACCTACAAAAAAACTTCCAAAATCTGTTCCAAGTAGCCCCCGTTTTACGAGTACTTATTCACCAATGGCCTCAGTCCGTTTAGTGGCCATTGTCGTGTGGACTATAAAGCAAAGTTTATGACGAAGATTTGTCGAAAGCTCACGTCAATCGAGTGAAAAATGACGACAGCGCTGTCTGAAAGCTCGTGTTACTCGTAGTGAAAAGAATCGTGCTGGTTGTCTGGCGCTTTCAAATTGAAAAGCCGGCTCTCCGCGCGAATTTCTTCGCCGATACATTTATTTAATGCGTACACGGTAATTTTATACCCGTGATGCGTTATAATTATGTCGAAGCTTTTTGATGCTTTGCCGTGAAATTTCGCGTTGCAGCGCTATCTGCAAAGCCTTTTGGAATGGAAAACTTTATACACACGCGTATTATGATGATACTGGATATTACGGCTGCGAGATTAATGGAATGCCGTTGGTGCAACGCGGACTCTCTCTCTCTCTCTCTCTCTCTCTCTCTCTCTCTCGCTCTCGCTCTCGCTCTCGCTCTCGCTCTCTCGTTCGTTGGTCGGCGAACTTTTCGCTCAAACATCAACGGTTTCGTCGCGCTTTTTTCGTTATTGTTTCCTCCAGCGAACGCGAACCTCGAATGCAAGGGATCGCTCGGGGGGCTGCGGTGTGGGGGTGTCTGTGCGCGGGAACGAGGATCCTCGAGAGCCGCAACACAACGCTACGTAACGTAACACTGAAAAATAATAGGTTGACGAGAGGCAGCGAAGGTTCGAGGGCATGATGCAGCGCCTCTGCGCGGCTGCACGATGGAAAGCACGCGGGGGGTGGGTCCGCGCGGAGAACAGAGGACGAGACTGACGGCGGGAACAGCGAACGCGCGCCCGCGAGAGTGTCCTGTTCATTATGCAGCGATGGTACTGCAACCGGTCCGTTGGTTTTCCCGTTGTACACCCGGACGAAAGAGGAACCGCGCACGCAAAGTACAATCGGAACGACTCTCACCGTTAATGAGTCCGGGGAACAAAGCGAAAAACGTCCATTAAATAATGCGTTATATGGAAAATGCAGTGACGCGTGGTGGACGACGAGACGGCCGCGGGTGGCCGGGGGATAAATGCACGCGCGGGAGACTGAGACGGCCGAAAGGGCGCGGAAGAAATGCCGCGAGCTGCAACGAAAATGGAGATTTGGGACGAACATTTTTTTCAAAAAGTTCCAAAAGAGAGGGAGGGAGGAGATCAATCTACAACTGGAACTCTCTCATCTCAATGCTTTATCATGTTCACTGCGATACGCCCGCACTGCCAAAAAAAGTATTTCATTTAAACAGGATCTATTTCAATCAAATAGGTATTTTCCTTGGCTCACGGCCTACTACGATCTTATTTGTTTCAAAGATGTTTTTATTTGTTTCAGCTATTCTTTTTAATATTAAATATATGTAAATTGAATGAACAAAGATTCAATTCAATTAAATCTCTGTTTGCTTACAATGTACACTATAAATCTAAGTGTACTATATACACAAAATATTTCATAAATCCAAAATAAAATAAAATTCTTAATTGTGGGTTTTACGACAACGACCTTATACCGTAATTCCTCATTCCCTGGCCTTTTGAGTTGATTTCTCTGTAAAAAAATATTTCACCTATATGGGAATCGAACCTAGAACCAACCTACACATAAGTACGCACCCTGCCTAGGGTTGAAACGAACCGAAAATAGGGGTATTTTTCGTTTTTCGTCGATAACGTTATCGTTCTCATCTCCAATCTATAGTGCCCAAAAGAATAAACATTGTTGCAATTTGAATTTTTTAATATCTCGTACCGTTAAAACGTTATCCACGAAAAACGAAAAACCTACTTTTGAGTACCAAACCTACATCCCTATTTTTGAGGGTACGCTTCAGCCCTTAAAACCGTTTTTCCGCCGATAAAAAAAATACGTATCGCTTATTTTTCGGTGCTTTATAACTTATCTAAATTTCAACAAAATCGACGGGTGTCACCTGAGGAAAGTTCCTTGTTAGTCGCAGATATGGCTAAGAGACCAAATGAATTCCTACGATTATTAGCGGTATCACATGAACTATATTAATTAGTTAATATCGTTGTGGTAATTAGAGAGTTTTATCGAATAACATGCTATATTTTTTGTACATAACCTATACATGTATATATATATATATGTAAAATTCCTCTTTCTCCACCTTCTCTACCCCTACACCTCTTTGATATGTGTTGCAATGAAGACAAACCATTCAATCAAATAGAAAAATGGTTGAATCTACGAAAATTCTAGTTAATTAAAATTTTCAAAAATCAAATAGATCCATTTAGCGGATTCATCTAAATTGTTTTTTGATCAGATCAAACCGAATCACAGATTTATTAGAATTCAACAAAAAATTTAATTATGAGATGATGTAGAAAACATTTTGATTTGAATAAATAAATATATTTAAAGTAAATAATTTCAATAATGGAATGCAATCGGAAAAAATTGATGGTGCGAAAAATCTGGCTAATTCAAATAAACAAAAATCAAATAGATGCGATTAGTTCATTTCAATAGAATTTTTCTGTCAGCGCAGGTTTACAGTTTGTTTATTTTTTTTTTTCAGCACGCGAATGAGCGTTTCCATTTTCGGTCGGACTGTAGCGAAAAAGTAGTACGATATCTCGGAGAGAGGAAAAAACGCTTGCACTGGTCGATACATTGAAAACTCATAGTGGGAATGTCGCTAATTTGGGTCTGCTTATTTTGGATGGCTTGTTTTTTTCGGAAATCTTGGATTTCTGTAAGGAAATTACGTTCATTGGTACGTTGATACCTTAAGGGGTAAAACCACTATAGAATTAAAAAATAATAATTTTTTTTGAATTGGCTTAAGGGGCTATACCAGTGTGAACGCTGAAAATTTGGGTGATGTTCGGGATTTTTTTTTTTTTTTGAAGAAAAGTACTCAATTAAATGTTTAGAAAAATTAAGAATTTTTTTGGCTGTATTTAACCCATATCACATAATTTTTCGCATCGAAAAATAATGGGATTTAAGCGACTTATGCGCTGCCTTCGGAGGCTCCAAAAAAAAGTTCGACGGTTTAAAATTCCGAATTTTTATGTTCCGAAATTACAAGGTTCGTCAATATTATGCCAACGAAAGTCTACACAGTCGACTGTAAATGACGTAGAACGTACAACATTGTCTAGACAAATGTCAAAATGGACATAAAATCACTTGTTAATAAAAAAATCTTGAAATAATTCATCGATTTATTGCAAATTTTGAAACTTTTAATACTTCCATAGCCGAATTATTTCGAAAGGATTCAGATTTTCGAAGTTTTGGTCTTTCGTGTAAAGTTCTTTCGGAGTTTTGATTTTTCGGGGTAGTTTTCTTTCGGAATGTTGGTCTTTCGTGTACAATTCTTTCGAAGTTTTGATCTTTCGGGGTATTATTCTTTCGGAATTTTCAGCGTTCTGATCATTCAAAGTTCGGAATTTCAAGCCGGCCCCACCGCATTTCTATAATGTCTCATCAATGGACATAAAAGCAAATTTGGATTACGCGATTACGCTAAAAGTTTTACCTTTTTGAACGGAAACTTTTTGTGAGAGATTACGAAGATGCTTGATGAACAAAGATCGTGATTTCGTGAAATTTTGATGAAACATTATAGAAAGGATGTGAATAAAAAAAGAATTTTCCTGTAGATCAATGTACATATACATATGGGATAATGTGATTTTTGAGACATTGGTCTTTGAGCACCATGCTCAACATTATGTCAACCTTAATGCCTTCGGAGCCAGCTTTATGAAAATATTACTATGCATGGCCTTTTAACTCCGCTACGCCTCTCCATCGAAGTCCGATCGCCAAAATCAACAATTCGTTTAAATAATAAATAAGGATTACTCACAAAACAGCCAGATATACTAAACATCAACACAGTAATGCGAGGGTTTATTATAGCCTTCCACCAAATATATACTATTAATGTATGGAGTTAGAATGAAATTGAAATTTCATGTTTGTAATGGAGCACTCCATTATGAATCGACATCAAGCATAATTCAGCAAAACTGTGGTAGCCCGTTGCAAAATTGACAGCCTATTTTGACACTGCAGCTCCTCACAGCGGCAGGAGAATAGAGGTAGAAAAGTAACTACGAATTTTAATCAAAATCAACTAAACTAGGGTAAAAAAAACTGAAATCACACAAATTAATTTTTTTATACCGGAACCTCGCTCCATGCTACTCTAGCGATTTTTTTGCGATATCGTCAGACATACTCGAAGACTCTGTAATTTTTTCAGCCAAAAAAATGACCGTTTTTGAATAAAAAATAATTTTCCCCTTTTTTGGTAAAAAAAAATCAGCGTTACCGGAACGTAAAAATGATTTCAAGTCGTCCGCTCGAAAGCTAACACAAAACTACAACTTTTATGTATTCCAAAATATATTCATTTGGAAAAAAACGGCATTTTCTAAAATGTTGAATTAAAAAATCTGAAAAATTTACATGTAATGCCTTTTAGCAGTACTTTGATATAACCAATTATGGAGCAGATCTGAGATGGTCGAAAAAAGTGGCTGAATTGACGGAGAATCCCTCATATGTGATACAGCGTTGAAACCTGTAAGGCACTTTTTTATTTGCGGCAAAACAGTTTTAAGGGGGCAAACTACCCCTCAAAGAAAGGCATGTAAACCCTCAATTTAATTGTTTCTAAATAATTCTATAATGGATTTTCGATCGCGTTACATTCGAAGAATTTTGGTTTTTGTTTCATTCGGATCAGTGAACTGTTTGTGCGCAAAAAGGGCAAAATCGCCCCGCGACACCGTTTTCTTTGAGAGGTGGTTCCCTCCCTTAAAACCGTTTTTCCGCCAAAAGAAACATGTCTAATAGTTTTCAATGCTTTTTCACATATATTAATTTCAACAAAAGTAGAATGTCGATATATCGTTCTTGAATGCCACGCGTATACACGCACACTCATACTCGCTAGTATTAGCGAGTATGCATACAGACGTATGCATACAGAAAATTATCTAATTTCCCTATAATTTTGGCTGTGATATTAATTTAAGTAAGGAATACTATGGAGTTTAATATTATAAATTACATTTTTTTAAATTCATAATTAAATTAAATTAATTAATTATATGAATATATATTATTATAATCCTAATAAAGATCCGAAATTTGGTTAGATATTAATATTTAAAGGGGTTGGTAAATAAATTAAAGAATCATTCAAACATTTTAATAGTTAACATTTTCTTGATGTAGAAATGTTTATAGTAGTAGTAATGTATAAGTCTTTATTCATAAAAATATATTTGTATTATAAGAATAAGCAAATCATCAGGTTAGTTAAACATTTATTTAAATACGGAATTTTTCATGAATACTGTTTTTATACTTTTTGGCGTTTTCAGTAAAAGTAGTTTTTACGAATTATCGTCTAACCTTATTGATATATTTGATTTGAAGAATATATACTTGACTCAGAATCATTACATTCTACTTACGAATTTTTAGATAAAAACGGGCCAAAGATAGACCAAGAGTATGCTCCACTTTGATTATTTATTATATATTAATAAAACTAAAAGATAATTTCGTTTAAGCGTTTTAAAATAAGCTGGGATAAAAAATTTCGCTTAAATTTAGTAGATGTAGACATTTTTACATTTTCTCTGAAAAGTCACGGCTACGAAAATTTGTCTGCTGGTCACATTTTTTTATGTTTCATCATTGATATTTTCATGAAACATCCGGTGACCCCCTGTTTTGATTTAGTGTATAAATTATTAGATGGAAATGTGGTCATCGTATCATTTCCACAAAGTGCCGTATAAATGAGACGATTTTTAGAGTCGTAATTGTTTGGCAAACGTTCGGTAAATTGGCTTAAAATTCTACTAGTATACTGGGATATATTATTATTTCATTAGAGATGAAAATCAGTTAATTGTTAAATCCTCGAGTTCGTGAAAGGAATACCTCGAGTAGCCTCGAATAAGGATTAAATGCAGTAGAAGGCCTTCAAAATAAGCTGAACATTTCGACTCGGGAGTAGCATATTATAAATAACTTGGCAATATGTGAAATAACGATGCAAATAAAAATAGAAACACTAATTTAATAATAGCATGTTTTCCGAGATTCCACGTTATATTATTGTCCATCAATATTCCTCCGAACGACTTCGGACTTTTATTGGGTATACCATTACCTACCATTATTGTCACCTCGCGTCTCTCTCTCTCTCTCTCTCTGCTACGAAAGCTAGTAACTACTTTGTTCATTTACATCACGTGTAATGCATACCGGAATAATAACGCCGCAGCTAAATATGAATTAGTAAAAAAAATGATGATTCTTAAGATAAGTGACTATTCCGAAAAATGAGTATTAATTTTTTTGCTGTTTTCTCATTTATTGAGTTATAAATGATGATATTCAGTCAGGGGAAGCTGACATTTTTATAAACAAATTTTTACAAGCAAAAACTCGTTAACAATGATTTCGAATTTTTCAAAAACCCATACAAACTTAATATAGGCGTCAAAATGTTCAAAAATACCCTATTTTATCACGTATTTCCGCGAACTTCAAAACCCCATAACTTTTTATGGAGGGGGGGGGGGGTGAATTCCGCGAAAACACGTGATAAAATCGGGCATTTTTTAACATTACGATGCCTATATTGGGTTTGTTTGGGTTTGTTTTTAATGGGGGGAGGGGTTAATTTCAGCAACCTCCAACTAAATATCATCATTTATAACCCAATAAATGAGAAAATAGCAACAAAAAAAAACGTTTTACGCTCATTTTTCGGAAAAGTCACTTATCTAAAGAATTACCAAAAAGATATTACGAGGACGAAGAAGTGATTGAAAAAACGGAATTCAAGTGACCCAGAGAAAATTTTAACGAGCTCATAGCGGCATAAAAATCTAATTCCAAACGTAGGAAAAACGAGTTGAAAATAGCCACAAAATCGATCTGACAAAGTGTGAAATATGCCGAGAGGAAGAAAAAGCGAGCGGTGATCGAAGGATGCATACATCGGGGCAAGAGTGTACCTCGCCGAGCTGGCTCAGTCTGGATTTTATCTAAACTTTCATCTAACCTCCCCTATTCATCTAATCGTTCTCGCCCCTACCCGGGCCCCCACCCTTTCCCACGTAGGACAAGAAGGCGCAACGAAAGTGGGGAGTTTACGCGGCGGTGGTGGCGGAGAGGGTCGCGGACGTTCGTCGCGCACGAACACGAGAGTCGACGAACCGGTGAACTTTCAAGCCGGCTCTGAGGGGAGGGATGAGCAACAGCGACCCCTTAATAACTGCGCCACGGCTGTGAAAACCCGCGCATAGGATATATAGTCTCCTCGAAAAAATAAGCCGAGGGGTTGAAAATTGTCGGAAAAAACGAAGAAAAATGTTGAACGAAGGAAGACGACCGTGTCCCTCTTTTATTTTCTTTCTCAACTGTGTGCAACTTTTGCGACAGCCACCAGTTGAACGAAACATCCGAATGAATTAAGGTATTCCTTTCGCGGAGGGCCGAGTTTTGCGGGCGCATAAGGTGGGCCCTTCCGAATCATTGGTAAATTACAGTGGCGCTTAATAAAAATATGTCACAAATAATTATTATATCGACGATAAAGTGGAATGAAAAATTTTGCGCAAATTTAGTTGGTTCAGAAATTTTTACATTTTTTCTGAAAAGTCGCGGCTACGAAAATTCGTATCCCGTAAGGCGGGAGCCTGAATTAGAAGGTCCAAAAAGCGGTTTTTCGGGAACTTTTTTGGAAGGCAAAAAAAAGCGAGCCCATTACACATTGAGGTATCTTTTCGTGTATATTCGAAATGTATAAAAAAAAATTCAACGTGAAACATTAAATGACTGCAGATTTATCCGCCTATTCCATGTACGTCTTGCCACTGCAGTCCCCAATCGGCGGACAAGATGCAGCTCGTAATTCTTGACTGAAACAAAAAAAGTAGTAAAATTTGCAATTTTCACACATTTTTCTTCTGGGTGAATCAAGAAAAAGCTGAAAAAATCGTGAAATTATAACTTTTCTCGGGTTTGAAAAAAAATGTGTTCAAAAAGAACACTTTAACGTGCTATAAAAAATTATTTAACGGGATATATACACCTCGATGGTCGAGGTCGAGGAATTAGAAGCGATGAACATTCCGTCGACTGTAGCAGACCTACACTATGGGCCTGGCATCGATGATTCCACGTAAGTTGACAAATTTCATGATTCATTCATTCCCAAATATTCAAACGCGTTTTTCTTAAAACCACGTTTTTCAAATTGGTACCCAAAATTTCTCGAAAACCAATAAACCGATTGCCTTGAGATTTTTTGTGGTTTTCTATCCACCATTATCTAGTACTTGTCATAGGATTTTTTTTCCGTTACTTAGTTATTGTTTTATATGCAAAATAGTAACTAATTTTTGGCCCACAAATCACTATTTACGTTCAAACGTCCGCCATTTTGTCATAGATCGATATTTTCAAAATTGGCTATGAAAAGTACTAGATTGTAGTATCTAATTTAATAAACTTTTTGGTTTTTTTTTCAGATGATTTTTGAAGAAACGCCAGCGGGTACCGTATACGTAGATTTTTTTACGACCCTCCAAGGATCATACAATATCCTTGTATATTTTTGATATTTTTAAATAAAGAAAATTAAACATATTTTTAAAAGTATATACTTTTAGATAATTAAAACCCCAATCCGACATTTCAAATGGTTTTCTTTGAAAAAATTCACAAGCGTAACCTTTTTTCCGGCTCCTAGGTCTATATCTCCCCTTAAAAAGGCTTTTCAACGACTTTTTTCATTCACTTAGAAGAGATTTACATACTGGAGAAAATAAACTTTGGATTGACTCAATAGGTCGTTTAGTTTTTTTGCTATCACGCCCACCAATTTGGAAAAATCGTAAAAATGAAAACTGGAGAAAACGCGCTTCAAAGTTTTCAATAGGAGAAAATATCAATATCAAATATCAATTGCTTCTCTGCTTTTGGCCTGGTATCTTCGAAAATATTTACAATTGGCCTCTGTAACTCTGTAAATATATGCTTCGATATTTTATCTATCGATTTAAGCAATAAAAAAAAAACGATTTTTCGGACCTTCTAATTCAGGCTCCGGCCTTAAGATATACTTTTCAAAAATCCGAATATTTAACAAATAACTGATTTTTATCTATAATCAAGTAAAAATACATCCCATTGTACTAGTAATATATCAAACCAAGTTATCGAACTTTTAATGCAAAATTACGACTCTAAAAATCGTCTCATTCATACCGCCCTTTATAGAGATGACGCGCTGGCCACATTTCTATCTAATAATTTATATACTAAATAACTCTAGATGCCTGATATGAACTGCTCACGCGTGTAAAAAATTCTAAAGATTCCGCAACGACAATAAAAACAGGAGGTCACCGAATGTTTCAAGAAAATATTAATGACAAAACTTAGAAACAATGTCACTAGCAGAAGATTTTTCGTAGCCGCGACTTTTCAGAGAAAATTTGAAAATGTCTAAATCTACTAAATTGGCGCAGAATTTTTTATTCCATTTTATCGTTGGGTATAATAATTAATTGTGACTTTTATTGTATCAAGACTACCTTAAGTGTCCGCCGTCGATTTTGTTAAAACTCATATATGTGATGAAGCATTGCAAACTATTAGGCACGTTTTTTTTATCTGCGGAAAAACGGTTTTAAGGGACGAAACCACCCCCAAAGAAAGGCGCGACGAGGGGCGGTTTTGCAGTTTCACCCACAAGCAGTCCGCCGGTCTGAATGAAACAAAAACCAAAGTTCTTCTAATGTAAAGCGATGAAAAATCCACTGTGAAATAATTGAAAAAAAAATTAAATTAAGGGGTCACACGGGGTGACAAAAAATGCATGTCTACTAGTTTTCAATGCATTATCACATACATGAATTTCAACAAAATCGAACGCGGACACTTAAATGATGTTCTTTATGAGTTTTGTTTATTTCATTTTTCGCTATTCCAACGAGTACCCCCAATGAACGATTATTCGTTCCGGATCTTCGTATGATAAATCCTTGCGTACTCGCTCGTACGTTTCCGGGGATTCTTCCAATGGATCTCTTTGCGCTCATCCCTGCATTCTTGGCCAAGCAGGCCCTTCCACAAGGACCGGTTGTTCATCCCCATAAATTTGCATACCGGAGGCTAAGCCTGTTGCACACGACAAACGCGCCAAGAAAAAGGCCGAGGCCGGTTCGATATAATTGTGAACTCAAAGGGATGTTCAAAAGAAGTTTAAAAAAATACTTTTTTTTGTGTGCCCCAAAAGGCTCCACTTGACTTCGAAAGTCTGAGAAGAACTGTCCGCTCGTGCGTACATTCCGATTGTCTGGAAACCTCGACATTTGTCATGTAAATTGCGGAGTTGCGATACTCGAGGAGGGTCGACCAATTCATAGACGTGTGCTGGAGGATACTGATATTTTTTTTAAGTGTAGACGCGGTGGCGGAAAAAGTATACTCACGGCTCGTTTTTTCCCCTACCTTTGCGGAGATTTTCATGAATTTACGATACATTCATTCGTATTAATATTCACATACGGTCTCCATTTACGAAAGTGATGCTGGTATTCAGCTATCGAATAAAATAATGTGGAAAAGTATTATTCGAAAGAGTGACTTCGGAAGAGCGGGATGTGCAGATATTAATTGAGTTTCAAACATTTATATTAATATTTCATTTCAATCATACTTTATTGTAACGAAATATCTATTCATATTTTATATAGATGAAATATCTATTTGTAATTTATTTAAATGAAATGTCTATTAATATTTTATTTAAAAGAAATATCTATTGATATTTTATTTGAATGAAATATATATTCATGTTTTATTCGAATAAAATATCTATTCATATTATATTCAAATGAAATATTCAATTTTTTTGCGGATTTTTTTTCGAATTCTTAAAAAAATCACTAATTGTATGTCCAATAAGACTTCTGCTTGGGAATTCCCACAAGTTACATTACCTCGTTATCGAAGCAGAAATTTTTGTTCGTATCTAGGGAATTTAGCCCAATTTATCTTCAAAATTGCGAACTCAACCGCGTTTGATATCTCCTACGGACGTATTGATTACGAGATTTTCATATTTATATTCCGGACAACACAATAATAAAACGTAGATTCAAAGAAGTTTATCATTATCGCCAAAACGCTCGACCCTCGGTAAAAGTATGAGGCTGCGTTGAACCGTTCCCGACATAGTTGGCAGCACCGTCCTGACGGCGCTCTGCATCTTCTGCGGAATGTCTTCACGAATATCTTTAGCTCCATTCCAACGTTAATGCCATTCTCCAAGGTAGCTTTTCGCGTTTGGCAGGTAAACTCAAACTGCCACAGCAGTATAGGCTTAGCTGTGGAAAAATCACGTCAAACTCGACGCAATATCAATAATAATAATAATAATAATCGATATCTAAATAAACGATGCTCGAGGGAAAGAATAGGGGTGCAATGGCACGTGGTTAATCGATAAATCATCGAATCAAGTATCAAATTTCCAATCATTTCATCCAAAGTCATTTCTAGTGCCTGTTATGACATTTGGCTTTTCTTTGGCTGGTCCTTAATTTTTTTTCTCGAACGAATCCTTGATTCCATTCACAGGACAATTCTTGAATTGGGCTTATTTCCAATGTTCTTACATTGATCTTAAAATCATTTTGAAATAATTGGGATTAACAGCATGATCTTTATGAGGACAGTAGGTCACTGGAAGGTCCTCGGAACGTCTTCGAAATCACTTTTTTTCCCTGTAATGTCACATTAAATACCGATCAACCCCATCGTGTTCTTCCGGGGTGCTGCAAAGATACGAGAAGGGATGCGTTTTCTGTCGAAGCGGATATGAAGGAACAGGATCAACACATCCTCGTGAGAGTGGAGATTCACTGGAGAAGCGGGGTTTGAAGGAGAGACAGGGGAGAGAGAGAGAGAGAGAGAGAGAGAGAGAGAGAGAGAGAGAGAGAGAGAGAGAGAGAGAGAGAGAAAGAGAGAGAGAGAGAGAGGAGAGAGAGAGAGAGAGAGATAGAGAAGGGTGGAATAGATAGGGGCGCAACGTGGAGTTGCTAAGAGGGGTGGGTGCGACAGTGAAGCAGGTGTGTGTGCGGGTGGGTGGGTTGGCTAATGCAAAAAGGTGCCGGGGGCCTCGCTCAATAACGGTGTCGCGGCGCAAGCGCCTTCATTTTGTTTTTCCTACTGCCTCGTCCCCCTTAAACTGTGAGCAAACCTCGCGATGCTTTCCTTTTTCCAAGATGGCCGCGGCTAACGTCGGTAACTAGTCTCGGGAGACGCAATGAGGTTACCTACCCTGCCGACGTTAGAATTGCCAAATCCCCTCGAGCAACGAATTCCACCACTACGGGGCGCCTCGCCTTTCTTCCACTTCTTTCTCCGTAGCAACGCAGAATACCTCAACGCGCGCCGAAATCGACACAGAGGGATGAAAGAAAAATGGCGAAAAAAGCTCCACGTCGTTTTTTCAAAGTTTTCATATAATTTTTTTTTAAATTTTTCTTTCAAATTAAGATAACGTAAAATTTGTTTTTTTTTCTGCGAACGAACTTTGTCGAAAGCGGGTGCGGGTGGCGTTTCGTCGGGAGACAAAAATGAGCCACCAATGAGAATCTCTTTAGATCGATGGTGCGAGTGACTCTCGAAGCCACACGGAGGGTTGCGCGGTCGAGCGGGGAGTCGGGAAACTCCGCACCGCAGAAGGGACGGCAAATAAAAAGCAAACAAGTCTCCTGATAATCAATTTTTATTGTTCATGGCTTTTGGAACGGTGAATATCGCGTTGGTCGATTGGGAGCCACCGAATGCCCGCCCGCGTTCCCGATGTAACTACGGGCCCGCGCTGGCCTAGGGAAAAAAACCATATAACACGGGGAGAGAAAGTCAACAAGAAAACAGCATTTGGGGAGGATGGTTTTTTTTTTGCTTTTTCGTATTCCGTATTTGAACATCGCGAGAGATGAACGAGATTGGTGGTATTACGTATGTGCACATTTTACATGCCTGTTGTTTTTTTTTTTTTTTTTTTTTTTCGAGACGTCGACGAAACGAAAAATTGTAAAGTTTCGAATACACATTGTGCGAGAATTTCGGTAGCATGATTTTGTACGGTGCATGGTCAGAAAAAGAGCGTACTCATTTTGCGAACTCCAACGAGTAATTAATCGTGCCATCCTTTTTCCTTCTCCCATTCAACAAAAACTATGAATAAAGCTCCGTGAATAATGTTCGAGGTACTGTTTGACTGTACCGTCGGACTCGTAGAGCAGCCGCATGATTTCCGGTCCATAATACGAGAAATGTGAATTTAACTATTTACACGAATGAACAATTGTTTTACCGCTTTGGACGTCACTTCCTTGGACATTCCATTCAATTCAGAAAGTAATAAGCTCCAGTCGCATGTTTGCTATATATTTTGGGATAAAAAAAAACTCACCGGATAGTAATTAACTATGTATACTCTAGCTACTGTTTCCTCCAAGCGTTTCTTCTTTGACGCTTGAGTGAGCCCGTGCAGAAAGTGTCCAAAGGATCTAATTGGATTCCCATATTTATACCCACTTTCTGATAGGGATCCACCGGGTCATCGCATTGGATCCCCATACTAAAACGTCACACTCGTACGTTGGATTCTAATCGGCATTCCCCATTGGAATCCAATCTACGAATCCAATTTGAATCCAAAAGGATTCACACATTATCGAACAGAATCCGATACGATCATTAATGAATTCCATCGCATTCTGTACGTTGGATTTTCTGAACAAAATATATAGATATACAAAATAAGTGGATCCTAAAAAAGTATAAATCTCATCTAAAAAAAGTATTAATCGCTGAAAAGTGTTTTTTTAAAATCAATTCAAATTACATCACTGAGAATCCGCTGCAATTTTCGTTTGTTATTTAATCTAGTACACTTTGACATAATATCACCGCACTTGTACACGCTCACGAAGCGTACAGGTTATGTTCGAAAACGCCGAGTTTGTTCTCGTGACTTTTCACAAATATTTCGATTCGTGGTGAGAATTCTCAAACGGCGTTCATTGATGAACAGTTCAGAATCCAGTTGGATCCGAATGAGTACTCCAAATGTGTGGAATATTCCTAACAAATCCCTATAGAGACGTAGGTGCATCTTGGCACTTGCCAACAAGCTTGTGCACGCGATTACGAAAGAATATTTTTTGCTGGCAGATCCAACAAATACCGGTTGACAGTTTCACGTCCACTTGGATTCCAATGTGGACTCCCTACGCGTGGCGTCCCAATCAAACCCCTATACAGTTGTGATAAGATCTGGGGACTCCCCACCCAATTTCTTCACGGGAGGCTGTCGGTAACCGTCCCGTACTTTTATCCAAGCACGAGACGAAAAAAATCCCCTTTGGCGCAAGCTCATCAGAAAATGCCGCGCCTCTGTGCAGCCAGTCCCCAGATTGTCGCTGTAATTTCAAAAACTCATCACAGTGCACCCGGTCATCGCGGTCGAAAAAAACTATTCAAACACACCGCGTACATTTCGGTAGCCATTCCACGGAATCGGCAAATACGCTCTTGAATTTTTTTATCATCTCCAACCCTGCAAGCTCACGTTGGTACTCGGCGCTTATACGGAGATTAGGCTTGACAGCCTTAATTTAAAAAAAGCGCAGGACATCCGGTCGCACGTTGAATGCAGAACGAACCAAAAAAAAAACCAACAAGTGAAGTTGGCTATCGTAATAAGCTCCCGCGCATTTTCTTGTCCCCGCGCCTGCAATATCAAAGTAGCTTTCGTGCGCCCAATTTTAGCATTAAACCTGACAATTTTTCGACAACGAATTTTGCGTTCGTATGATAACGAGTCGGGTGGACGGCGACGCGGAGTGGAACGCGTTACAGAAGGAGTAGAAATATACATGGAGGTAAAGCTCTCTCGAATGTACGCGAGAGATGCGAAAGCGCCTCGCGCAATAAAATCTACGCTGAGCCAGGTAGCCCAGACTCCGGGAGCTAAAATATTGCCGCGAATTATCATACCATCCGAAATTAAAGGGATGAAATTTCGTCGCGGCGACTCTCAGTGGATGGTATCCGGGGGGGAGGACCGGGGGTCGAATGCCTGAAACAGAGAGTGGACGGTAAAAAATAATTTTTTCTCCCCCTCACCCCCCCCCCTCTCCTTCAATATATATCCATATATGTAGCCCTCGGAGCTTAAGGTTCAAGCTTGCCTTTGCCTCTCTTTCTCACTGGTCACTAGAAATGTGCACGGGCGGTAGAGTCTCCGCTCGACGAGCTCTCCAAAGGGTGGTTTTTCGTACCATAGTACCATTTGTCCATGCATATATGTCTATACACATCCACAGGGATGCTCACGGGTAGATGAGGGCGGGAAAAGGGTGGATGAAGAGTGACCGTATACAGTGGTAGTGGAGTTCGAGTTGGGCGAAGGCTAGACCCGGGAAACGCTGGAGGGAAAGAGTGAAATTAAAGAGCGCGAGAAGAGAAAGGGTGGGAATGAAACGTGGGGGGCGAACGAACGAGAGCCACGGACGAACTTTAGTGTCGGCGAGAACGAGACGCAAAGAGGAGGAGCGGGAGAGAAAACTGCGCGTATTATCCAGCCTTCGTCCTTTTCGCGCATTTTCCTCTTTCCCTCGCCCTCTTTCTCTTTCCACCGTCTCTCGTTCTCTCCCTCACATTCCCGTCTCTCTCTCTCAACCCCCTTTCAGGAGGGCAGCAACGGCGCGGGTGAGCTTTTTTTTCCTCCCCCCCTCTCTTCAACCCGTGTGCAAAGTTTCGTTTGGGTTTCTTCTACGCCGCCACCCCTCCGGGTTGCTTCGTTGCTGGCCGCGAGAGCTCTCGCAGCGTCAACCACCCCTGGCGCGTATACGCATGCCCCTCGCCTCTGCTAGGGCTACTTTTCATGCGCACACTTTTGCACAGCCTCACTTGCACTCGTTCACCCTTGCACGTGTACGTAATGCCCATAATTTTTCTTTCCAAGCGTCGGCGCAGCCACGCCACGATCGCAATGGCGGCGCTGGAAAATATTCTCTCTCTCTCTCTCTCTCTCTCTCTCTCTCTCTCTCTGTCTCTCTCTCTCTCTCTCTGTCTCTCTCTCTTCTCTCTCTCTCATCTCTCTCTCTCTCGTCCTCTCTCTGTCTCTCTCTCTCTCTCTGTCTCTCTCTCTCTCTCTCTCTGTCTGTCTCTCTCTCTCTCTCTCTCTCTCTCTCTCTCTCTCTCTCTCTCTCTCTCTCTCTCTCTCTCTCTCTCTCTCTCTCTCTCTCTCTCTCTCTCTCTCTCTCTCTCTCTCTCCTCTCTCTCTCTCTCTCTCTCTCTCTCTCTCTCTCTCGCGTTCCCCGCACGCGGTTTCCTTCTGCGTCCACGGTGCGTACACTCGCGCAATTTTTTTTTCCGAATCCCTTCCCGCTCGTAGTTTCTTCCTTTCCTCCGCTGTCTCCCGCGCTTCCAGCCTCCGGAACGATGGCGAGCCTGCTGCATCTACATCCCCGTAGGGGCGACTCGCATTTCGAACGGCAACCTCAGCTACTACCCTCGTACACTGTCATGTCACCACCACAGCAAGCTTGGCGCGTTCCGGCGATGCGGCTCTCGCCGTGTAGCCGCCGAGAGCGGGGCCTCGTTTTTCGTCCTCATTTCGAGGCCTCTTTCGTCAGGCACTCTTCTGCAGCCCCCCGTGGCGTTGCCACCGCCACTTTCCCAGGGCTGTGTTTTCAAAGCGGACTCTTCGCCCCAGGCAATACCTTCGTAATGTACAGTCCAACCTCACGCACCTTCCCACACCGACGACCGGTCGCCAAAACTCCACCCCCCCCCCCCTACCCTCACCACGTACCCCGCTGCTGTACTGTTCATGAGTGGCTAAGTACGTATATGCAATTGGTATATATACGCGTTACACGTTATATGCCCTTTATATTATTATAGACTTCACCGGTATGGCTACTAGGAGGTAAATGTGAAATGTCCTGGTGTAACTCGGATATTGCTCGTGCCCGTTTTCCTTTATGTTGCAGCTCCGCTCAGCGCACTGAAACGCGTTGATGCCTCTGGCTACACGAGCTTGCCCATAGTTCGAGCTTTTATTGATATATATATATATATATAGATATATATATATATATATATATATATATATATGGCTACGGGCTAAGATCTCTTCATGTTATATACCAACTTCAACCGACTACCCTGAAGTATGTCGTATACTACATGTGCGATAACGCGAGGTCAAACGAGAAACCCGGTGAAGAAATCGCCGTAGGTGTCCAATTGGATGCCCATACGTGTCCCTATTTGCGATAGGCATCCAATGGGTTATCGCATTGGATACTAACACGCTCGTACAGCGGATTCTAATCGTGATTCCACATTAAAATCCAATATAACCCAATTTCATTCCTAGAGGATTCCCACATTATCAAATGGCATCCGATATGATTGTAGATGGATCCCACTGCATTTTGTACGTTGAATTTTCTAAACAACATATGCAGATGTACTAAATGAGTGAATCTAAAAAAGTACAAATCTTATTATTTTTTAAGTATGTATCACTTAAAAAAGTGTATCTTGAAAAGTGATTTTCATTATATCACGAAAAATCCTCTGTGATTATCGTTTGTTATTTAGTTCACTGCACTTTTGCATGATATCACCGTACACGTATATGTTTATGAAGCGTGCAGGTTCTGTTTCAACACACCGAGTTTATCTCGTGACCTTTCACATATTTTCGATTCGAACATGGTGAGAATTCTGAAACCGCGTTAAACGCGGAACAGTGCAGAATCTAATTGGATCCCAATGAGGACTCCCTAGGTGCGGTGTCCCTAACAAATCCCTATAGAAAAGTGGTTGCATCTTGGGACTCCTGAACAAATGTGCGCGCGGGATCACAAAAGATCCCGTGTGATCTTTCTTTTTTGGGGGATCTTTTTGGAAGATTCAACGAATTCCGGTTGAAAATTTCAAATGAAAAATTCTCAAACGCCGCTAATGATGATATGGCGCGGAATCCAGTTGGGTGCTAATGTGGGCTCCCACCTGCGGCGTCTTGGGCGGGCATCGGAAATTCGAACGATCAATATTCAGAAAGACCAAAATTTCGAATTCAGTAATGACGAACGTTTCAATATCGATAGATCACTCTTATCATCGTCTGTAAAGTAGTTCATCGAAATTTTGAATACAAAAACCTCAAAGTCCATTTATAGCGAAAACAAATATCAGATTTAACAAAATAGTGAGAGATATAAAATCGATTGGCCTGTATACGTACACCAAACAATTCGAGACGTCAGATCGTCGAATTGTAAATATTACGACAGTTTACAATTTCGAATTCATTAAAGCGATGAACCAAAAAGTCGATCAGTTAAAAGAGCGATGGGCCAAAATGGGCGAACGGTCCGGATAGCGAGAACTTTGGATCGAGTAATACTACTTGCGCTTCTGAATGAAGATGAGAGATGGCGTTAGTAGTCAGTCCGGTCAGGCAGCCATGCCATGTTCGCCATTTAGGTATTTGGCATTTCGGACCAGCGATCATTTGCGTTTCCAAGATCTACACATTCGAAGTTTTTAGTCTCGATGTATGGCATTTTGCTATAGACGGTATTACGAATATTATATACTCACTTTTTTCTATTTCGGAGATACGAATGTTGTAGATTGTTCGAATCTCTATTTGTCTGACTCAAACTGCAGACTATCTGAATATATGTCCTCGAATAAATGAGCTCTCGGACGAATAATCCTTTGGTGTGATTGTCATTCGATTTCGTCATCGGTCAAAGGATCAAATTTCGAATAATTTAAGGTGCCAGTCCACATTGAAAATTTTAATAAATCGAAAGCAATCCAGACCTGAAAAATCGACGATGATGAGCAATCAGAAGGGATTTTGTACGGTGCAGGAATTGCCGATTCAGTTTAGGTAAGAGTTTTTCATGGTATGAACTTCAAACGCGTTTTTCTCGAAACAACGTTTTCAAAATCTAGCCCCATCGTATCTCGAAAACTAATAAACCGATTCTCTTGAAATTTAAACTACATACTCTAAACATTATTCGCAACAAGATGAACCTCGATGGTTTTAAAATTTGGATTTTTGCTCTTTTTTTTACGTAAAGCTGCGAAAAAAACGCGTTTTTAAAAAACCTTTTTCGTTTTTCATGTGCAATTTTTTTATTTTTTGACAAAACTTTATATCCGAGAGTCATTTTGTAGCTGGTGTCATACTGAATCTAATGGACTTTGATTTTTTCGTTTCAGACAAGCCGTTGCCGAGATGTGATGGCGCTACCTTGCCCACTCATTTTTGAGGCGTCACGTTAAACTATAGTTTTTGTACTTAAAAATGAATAAAAATAAATAACATTTTTTTAAAATGTATTTCAAGACTTTATTTATCAAGCCCAACAACTTTTATATTCATATCTTTTATAAAATCCTTTTAAAAAATCGTGAAAATAGCCTTTTTACGTGACTCCAAAATGGACTGGACCTTAACCTTCGTGGACCCTTAACCTTCGTTATTTTGAGAGTTTATAATTCTGTAATTTCAAAATCTTTATCGTTCTATATTTGGTCATTCGACGTTTTGACCCCCACCCGGCGTCTCTGTCGGATCCCTATAGAGATGTGGCAGGATTTGGGAACTCCCCATCAATCTTCTGCAGGGCACGGGGAATCAACGACGGAGAATAATTTTCCACAATCGCGATGGCCCATCCAAACAGTGTCACATTTTTTGTTCCGCTTCTCGATAAGCAACGTATCGCGTTTGTCACATACGTGCACGAAGACGATATAGCCCGAGGATATTTGGAAACAGGCGGTAACGGGTTCGGGAAGCTTGTTCTCTCGTGGGAAAATGGACAGGTGAAGAACCGATGAGTTCCATTTGTACGGAGATGATTTTTTGCCGTTGGCTTGTCGTATATCCTCCGGAATGATTCCCTGCGATCAATTTCGTTCGCGTTGCAAGAACTGTCCAGGCTGAGGCATGAAGTGTGTTCCGCTGCACTGCAGTGATCCGCTACAGCTGCTGATGTACCTCCATAAATCTCTGGAACCCACGTGTTCACTGGAGAATCCTTGACGTCAAACTTCTTCGATAAAAGATTGAAAAATCAAAGATTTTCCATCACTCTCCGGTCTTCTTGGGTGCCGAGCTGTGCGAACTGAAGATCTCGAGGCTGCATCACCGTCAGGCTATTTGACGAATAGTCTTCGCTCAGCGATAAAGAGGCAAATCATTCAGATCGAAGGTTCGTAGACGAGGTTACGAGTTGGCAGACAGTATCGTGCAAAGAGAAAAGTGACGGGGTGGAGGATTCTAAATGGGAATGGATGGAGGGTGGTTGCTGGTTTGCGAGGAGGGTAATGTGCGATGCGCCGAGTTCTAACAGCCGTACAACGGAACGCACAGCATCACCGCATGTTTCCTTTAAATATTGATGCATCCGGACAGTAATAGGCAACAAGCCGTAGATACGCCGTGTCCCCATGCTAACGAATCAATCATTAATGACGTTCGAAATGTTCGGATTAACAATGTACGCACGAGCACATATGCATACGTGGGTGTATACACACATGTTGGTGTATACACGATAGCGTGCTTACGTAGTGGATTTTCGGTAATAACGAGAATGAGAGACTCGCGATCGTTTGCGTTCACGTCGAGTACGTACGTTCTACAACGTACCATCAAGTACAGATATTTCGAAAGCCACGACGCCCTTGTATTATTCCCAAACCCATAATTCACCGGGATTCAGCCACCGGCATTTTTAAAGCGCGCTACCACTTTTCCAGAACGAAAATCAGATGATTTTGTGGATTTTTTTTATTGTGAAGAAAAAACGCAAATTTTCGCAACGATGACAATAATTCATTCATATTTCCATACATGTCTGGTTATTTTTTTCAAGTTATTTCACGCATTAATTAAGGTGTAATCCGCTGTGTCCCTTGGGGTGTCCTCATCGTTCGATTTGCGGGAATTGTGCAGCTGGAAATTCGCATCCGAAATAATCCCACAAATTTTTGTACATTCTTGAGGTGTTTTTTAAGAACATGAACCTTAATTTCGAAACAAAAATCGAGAATTGTATGTTGGAACGTGTTTGAACAAAAATGATCGATTTTTAGCAGTTTCTTTCCCGGCATTTTGCAACAATAAATATGTTTCAAACAATCTAATCTGTCCAACTTGAGGTTCATGTTTTGATACATTATATTATGTAAATGTGGTCCAAATTTGGAGATTATCCATCAGTTAGTTTTTGACTTATGATTACCGGAAATTGAAAAAATGTCGTTTCGAGAAAAACGCGATTGAAAGTCACTTTTCAATGTTTCAACCTGCATTTTTTTCACCTATTCTCGAATATGTACACTCTGGGAAAAAGCAAAATAAAATCGAATGTTTTGACCCGTCACAGTGGTAGGGAGTCGAGCGGAGAGTATCATTTATGCAGGGTGAGGCATATAAAGTTTTACAGATCAATAGCACTCAAACTATTGATCATATCCAAAAATATTTCAGACAAAAGATTCAGTGTTTGAGAAGGCCGTCATACTGGACCACCCTATTTTTTAATCGGTGGACGCGCTGAAGCTACGTCAAGGTCAACTCCACTTTTCGAAATGGAATGGTACATTTTTTTTCAACCATCTTGTGGAGCACCTCAAGCCGCATAACTAACATCGGCGGTCAAAGTCGTTCAAGGTCATTCAAGGTCAGTACCTACGATGCACATCTAAATATCTCGGATCACTCCCAAATATTTGGTAGTGATCCGAGATATTTAGATTTGTATTTCATTTTAATCGGTGACCTTGAATGACCTTGAACGACTTTAATCGCGCAATGTTTTTTATGGGGCTTGAAGTGCTCCACAAGATGGTTGAAAAAAAATGTACCATTTCATATTGAAAAGTGGAGTTGACCTTGACGTAGCTTCAGCGCCTCCGCCGATAAAAAAAATTGGGTGATCCAGTATGACGGCCTTCTCGAACACTGAAACTTTTGCCTGGAACATTTCTGGATATGATCAATAGTTTGAGTATTATTGCTCTGTAACGCTTTATGTGCCTCAACCTGTATACGTATATACAGGGTGTATTCTTAAGGTATTTTTCTAACGATTTATAAAATTAAAAAAATTGATTTTTTAAATCTACTCCGCTCTCACGCGCTGTTGGATTTTCATCCATCGTGGATAGCCAAATATATTCCGTTGCAAAAGTGACAGGGATACGTATACGGCACGCGATCCGTCCGTTAATTAGGAGCGTTCGCGTTGCTTCGGTTGTAGAAATATGCTGATAGAGCTGTCGCTACGTCGACCCTTTTATTTACACTCTGGTGGAGGCGCGTCGTTGTTTTTAATTTTATTTTTCGGAAGCCCAGGTTCTTCGTTCGCTCGCTACGCACCTGTACGTTTTTTTTTCGCTGCGAAAAAAAAAAGCCGACGATCCTCGAGAGACGGAGGGAGATAGAGATAATTTTCCAGTGCGCAGTAGCGGCGTACCGCCTTGTCGATGCGAGTTTCCCCGCTGGGCATAAAGTTGAACGTGGGGGGGGGGGGGGGGTGAAAAAAGAGAGTGAGTTGAGAAGGGGAAAATCGGAGGAGGGGGATGAAAAAAGCTCGATAGAAAAGAAAAAATGGAAAAAAAGGGCCAGCAGTTTATGGCGGGGGTGAGGGATGGCAAAGGGGTGGAGAAAAACTACGATTGGAGGGGTTCACGCGTGTACGGCGATCGGTAGAGTGGAGGGAGGTTGAAGGAAACCGAACAACGCAAGTCAATCGTGCGTCTCTTAATAGAAAAGTGCGGTCGATTTATGGGTTATAGGTAAACTGCACACTCTCCCATACCCCTTGACCCATCAAGACCCCCCCTCGCCCCACTCGATCGTCCTGGAGATATCGCTTTTTTTCTCTTTCCTCGCACCGATACTAACCCCTATCTCTTTCCATCGCTTTCTCTCGCTCTCGCACATTTATTTTTTACTTTCGTTCTCACGCCTCTATACCGACGAATCCATACGTGCCCGACGGAAGCTTCACTACAGGTAGGCAGCCCTGAGCGTGGTATGTATGCCGCTTGAGACACGTCTACCACGCGCCTGATTCGATCTTCGATCACCCGGTACTTTCTCTTCATCGGGAAATATTCATACGCCCCCATGTGCACCAGCGGAGAATCGTAATCCGACATTTTTATACCTGTCAGACGTACTCGCGAAAGCTACTTGGAATATGATAATCGGATTCGAAGTGGATCGAAGCTCGTCACGGTCGAGAAAATCCACGCTGATTGAGCGCTATGGAAAGCCCCCAAGACTTCCGTCATTGCAATGTTATGTTGGGGTATTCCTTTCGCGAATTTGAATATTCACAATCAACTGTTTTTCGTCTATAAGCAGGCAAAAATAGTACCCAGTATACTGGTAAAATTTTAAACCAATTTAGCAAATTTTTGACGATAATTGAGGGCTCTGAAAATCGTTTCATTTATGCGGCACCTCATGGAGATCACACCCTGACCACATTTCTGTTTGATAATTTATACACTGGATGACTCTAGATGCCTGATGTAAACTGCTCGACCGTGTAAAAAATTCTAAAGGTTCTGTAACGACAATAAGAACAGGTCGGCGAGTGCTTAAGGGGCTATACCAGTGTGACACTCAAAAAATCGATTTTTTTGCCCTTTTCGACAGTTTTTACTTTCAAGAAAATCCTGAAACAATGTCAAGTCCGTATTTCTAATCATTTTATCTTGCAAAAATCGATAGTTAAATCTTTAAACGCGTTTTTCTCGGAGTGAGATTTTTCAAATTTGCTGACATTGTAACTCAGAGAGCAATTATCCGATTTACTTGAAATTTGAACTGAGTAGTCTTGAATATATTTACTCTACAATGACGTAGGATATTTTTGATTGGATGAAAATTGACGATTTGGCATTGAAAAAAACGACCATTTTATAAGCAAGAAAACAGACTTTTTTCATAACTACGCCATTCTGTTAGATTTTGATATTTTTCGAAAATCCTACGTCATTGTACAGGAAATAGCTTCCAGTTTAACGACAGTTCTTTCTTTTTCGGTTTTCAGCTACTCAATCGGCCGGAATCATGTCAGCAGTGGAGGGACTTTTTTTCTTGACGCCTCTGAAGGCAGCGCATAAGTCGCTTGGATCTCAATATTTTTCTATGATAAAAATATGTAATATAGGTCAAATATAGCGAAATATATTCTTAATTTTGCGAAACATTTAATTGAGTACTTTTCTTCCAAAAAATTCCTGAAAATCACCCAAATTTTCAGCGTTCACACTGGTATAGCCCCTTAAGACAGATTGCACGCCATTTCACCTTGCCCGTGACCCCGAACATTTTTGGTTTTCTTGATTTTTGAAAATTGTACCCCATGAAGGGAATATCCACACGAATTTTCATATTTTTATCTCTTCTCTTTTAAGAATTACAATTTTTTAAAAAGTGTCGATTTCGGAAGTTTCGAGAACGTTTAAACGCTGATAACTTCTGAACTACTTGACATATCGACCAATGTAACTATATAATTTTGTATTCATTTGAAGCATAATTTCGTTAAAAACATGAAAAAATACTTAATTTTCAATGTCAACGTTTTTTTTTGCTTCTAAAGTAAAAACTATTTTTGTTAAAGATGATTGCCTTTTTTTATTTCTTGTAAAAGATGCTCTACAATGGAGTAACCCGTTCTATGATTTTTAAGACTAGTCTCATCGTGAGCCCATTTCTTCTTCTATTTTTTTTCCAATTTTTCATATTTTGTTTAAAAATTTTTTATGATTTTCATCCCCAATAATGCTGTTAATGATTTTGTGATTTGCAATTCGGCTTCGGCAGGCCTAAAACGGTTTGTTTTCTATTTGTGCTGAATTTGACGAAAACGAATTATTTGTTATTCAAAATAGTTTTTCTCGTTAAATACTGCATAAAATTTAAAAAAAACCGTTCCAGTCCTGATGAAGTCAAATTAGAAAACACAAAATCATTGATAACATTATTGGAGATTAAAATGATGAAAATCTTCTGAAAAACATATTATTAATTCGAAAAAAAAAAAAGGAAAAATGGACCCACAATGAGACTAGCCTTAAAAATCAGAGAATGGGTCACTATGTTGTAGAGAATTAAAAAAAATGTTAAAAAGTATTCATTTTTTTTAAACAGTTTTTATTTTAGAAGCAAAAAAAACGGTGACATGGATAATTGATAGTTTTTTCATATTTTTTAACGAAAGTATGCTGTCAAATGAAAGAAGAATACATAGTGACATTAGTCAATATCTCAATTAGTTCAGGAGTTATCAGCGTTTAAACGTTTCCAAAACTTCCGAAATCGACATTTTTGGAAAATTATAAC
The DNA here is from genome assembly GCA_964007375.1 of Ophion obscuratus. Classification (NCBI taxonomy): domain Eukaryota; kingdom Metazoa; phylum Arthropoda; class Insecta; order Hymenoptera; family Ichneumonidae; genus Ophion; species Ophion obscuratus. The sequence continues at coordinate 39,323,143 of OZ023312.1, read as the reverse complement.
TCCCAAAAGAGAAGAGATAAAAATCTAAAAATTGATGTTGATATTCCTTTCATGGGGTACAATTTTACCAAAATAATCAGGAAAACCAAAAATGGTCGGGGTTACGGGCAAGGTGCAATGGCGTGGAATATCCCTTAAAGAATACATTAATGCTAACAATTGGAAAAATGGGACTAGCAGAAGAATTTTCGTAGCCACGTCTTTATCGAGAAAATTAAAAAATGTCTACATCTACTAAATTTGCGTGAAATTTTTAATTCTAGTTTGTCGTTGGGAATAATAATTGATCGTGACGTATTTTTAATAACAAGGCACATCACTTAAGTGTCCGCCTTTGATTTTGTTGAAACTCATATATGTAATAAAACATTGAAAACTATTAGAGGGGCGGGGGGGGGGGGGGGACCACCTCTCAAAGAAAAGCGCGTCGAGGACTGGTTTTGCATTTTCACCCACAGACAGTCCACCGATCAGAATGAAACAAAAACCAAAATTCTTCTCATGTAAAGCGATGAAAAATCCACTATAGAAATATCGAGAGAAAAAAATTGATTTAAAGAGTGACATGTCTTTCTTTTGGGAGTCGTTTTCCCTCTTAAATGCGTTTTTCCACCGATAAAAAAAATACGTGTTTAATAGTTTCCAATGCTTTATCACATATATAAGCATCAACGAAATTGAAGGCAGACACTCAAGTGATGTTCCTTGTAAGCGCCACTGCAACTTACCAATGATTCAGAAGGGCCCTCCTCATGCCCCCACAAAATAGGGCCCTCCGCCCAGGAGATATACACCTAGATGGTCGAGGTCGAGGATTTAAAAGCTATGAACATTCCGTCGACCGTACAAGACCTACACTATGGGCCTGGTATCGATGATTCCATGTAATTTGACAAATTTCATGATTTATTCATTCCCAAATTTTCAAAAGCGTTTTTCTCAAAACCACGTTTTTCAAATCGGTACCCAAAATTTCTCGAAAACCAATGAACCGATTGCCTTGAGGTTTTTTGTGGTTATTCTATACACCATTATTTAGTACTTGTCATAGGATTTTTTTGCCGTTACTTATTTTTTGTTTCATAGGCAAAATAATAACTAATTTTTGGCCCAAAAATCACTATTAATGTTCAAACGTCCGCCATTTTGTCATAAATCGATATTTTCAAAATCGGCTATGACAAGTACTAGATTATAGTATCTAATTTAATAATCTTTTTGGTTTTTTTTTTTCAGATGATTTTTGAAGAAACGCCTGTGGGTACCGTATACGCAGGTTTTTTTACGACGCTCCAAGGATCATACAATATCCTTGTATGTTTTTGATATTTTTAAATAAGGAACATTAAACATATTTTTCAATGTATATACTTTTTGATAATTAAAACCCCAATCCGAAATTTCAAATAGTTTTCCTTGAAAAAATTCACAAAAATGACCTTTTTCCGGCTTCTAGGTGTATATCTCCCCTTAAGTGCACTGCGGAACTTGTAAATTTTCAGCTATTGCATCAACGTCACTTTCCGCATACGTACAAGCCTCCGGTATCAAACAGGATGAATAATATGCTGGGATTCGAAGAGTGTTTATTTTTATTCCCATATATTTGGCACACTTTTTCGAGCTTTTTAAATATTTATATTATACATATATTATACACGTTATATTTTTTCTATAATTATTATTGCGGTAATAAGAACGTGTACGTGGTGGAACATCGTCGTAATCGTAGCTTTGAAGTACACTTCGAAACTACTGCGAAAGCCTCTTCCATAAATATTCTATATAAATGTATATGTGGCGGGCACATAAAACCACGCGCATAAATATTTGCATTTATATTCCACCGTAATACTCTCGTACTTTGTTCAGTGGGCGCAGCTCAACAACGGTTATAAGGGAAAATTTAACTAATGTCGTTTTCGACCGCTATTCTCTCGTGGATTGCAGCACTTCGAGCGTCTGTCATTATAATAAATTACGACCGACTATTGTCCGATGCGTGTTCTCACGGCGAACTTGAATTAGAGTTTTCCGAAAAAGGGCGCGATCACGAAGAAAGAAAATATTCGAAAAATATTACTTTCCAAGCGGAATTTCACACGAGAGAAAGTGACTGACTTTAAAATGTTTTTTTTTTAAGGTAATTGAAAACTGGCTGAACAGACCATGAGTGTAACATTACTTTACAAGAATATTTAATTTTTAGAGCCATCAATGCATGGGGCACATCATGGGAACGTATTCAACAAAGGCCTGAACTACATATATGAACGTGAGTAATTTATTGTTAAATAAATAAATAAAATTATTGTTAAAAAAATTAATTGAAAAGAAAATTCATGTAGTCGAAGTATAAATATTAGATATTCTTTAAGAAATCGTACGGTTTTCTCTTCAATCAAATTTCCGAAAAAGACCGATTTTCAGTCCGACTGGAGGTACGTAACCCGTTCATCGCTTAACGGGTTACACCTAGCATGTGGCCAGAAAAAAAAAGATTTTTTGGGGAATGTTATCTGGGAAAGCGTGTGCACGTCAGTCGTTTTTATTAAATATTATGGTTTTAAGTATCTTTTTCAGTTTTTGTATTGAACAATATTCATAAATGTGGCGAATACAAAATTCGTGTCAATACGATGTTTGTGCAGACCGCTGTTTGAAAATCGTCCTCCGTGACTACTGCTGCTCGGAAACGAATCATTCAAAATAAAAAGAATCAAACGCATTAAGTTTTTGCATGAAATTATATAGTGCTGGGACGAAGGGTTTGATAAAATATTGATTTTCGAAAAAATTTCCGCAGATCGAAGTAAAAGTATCGAAATTCGGTGAAAGGGACCCTTTATTTGCGTTAATAAAAAATAACTAGGGTAAAGTGACCCTATTTTGGCACCCCACCAATTATTGACACTTTTCTCTTCCGACACGGTGGTTCTCAAAATTTTAATAATTGGGCCATTAAAGTACCAATGATGGGGCCCGTAAAGGGCCACTAATTAGAGCCTTAAAATACCAAAAAATGGGCCCTTAAAGTGCGAATAATTGGACCCTTAAAGTACCAATAATTGGGCACCCTATGCATCGAAAAAAATTCTCCGTTAAAGCACTCCTCGTTGATATGTTAAAAAAGCTTACAAAATTTGTAGTTGATCAATGCAGTGATTTCCGAGGTATCAGGGGACCGAATTTGACAAAATCATACTGAAAAAAAACGCGTTTTAAAGTTCGACATTTCTATCTATAAACGTCCACAACTCCTTCAATTGATCAATTCAACGGATCGACTTCATATTTTCACAGAATGTTTCGGAAATGTTATATTTTAAGAATCTGTCGAAGACCAATCAGCAATATTTTCTAAAATTTCAACCAGTAAGCCTTTAAAGAATCATCACAATGTAAATTTTTCAAAAAAAATCGAATTTTGCATTATCCGATAGCATACGTGGTTATAAACGTTCTCTTCAATTTTTTGTTCGAAATTCGATCAAAAAATGATATCCATTTGAAATTTTAACAGAATATTCCTCACGTTATTCCGTATGTTACTATAGAAGCTTTTTTTTAAATCGAACTATTTTTTTACGCAAAACAGTCGAAAGAAAGGCTCAATTTGATACTTTTGGTTCAAACCGCCGACATTTTTTCAAATTTTACTAAAAAAAACCTCCATAGGAACATACCGGCTCTCCTACAGATTAATAATCATTTTGAAATGTTTGTTTTAGATAAAATTGCGGCCGCAATCCTTGCCACCATGGGACACTATATTTTTCCACGCAATTTTCCGCAAATAAAAACAATGTTAAACAATGAATATCGAAATTTAAAAAAAATCTTTTTGAATTCTTTATCGGTGCTTTAATTTATAGAAAAAATGGACCGATTAGCTTATCCTGTCCACCTGAAAAAAAACGCGAAAATCGGCTATTTTTCAGGCTGTCACACTGTGATAATTCGTTAAATGTCCCATGATTCGGTAGATTAATGAAGGCCTTATATACGCGAAAATTTTTTCATTTTTTTATTATTTTTTATTCCATTAGCCTGAACGGTGAGGAATTTTTTAAGCTATACAGAATTGAAAAATTCCATAAATAAGGTAAGATTGCATTTATGATAGATACCGCGCGGCGCGCCCGACCACCAACTTCAAAGCCGTTTTTCCACGATTCACTTTTATGAACCTTGTGAAAGTTCTAACTCTTGAACGAAGGTTCAGATCGCTTTGAAATTTGTACAACATATTCAAAATCATCACCTATCGTGTGAACAACAGGAACAAAAATTTCAATGACACAAAAAATATAAAAAATAAGATATCGACAGAAAATTGAGTAAAAAATTTTAAGTTTCCAATTATTATTATAATAATTTTTTTAAATAATATTGTTGGTTCACACTGAAGACAAATTAATTATGCAATTATAAGTATGTTCATTTTTTTCAGACACCCAGATCGATGCCGAGAACTTTCACCATCAACGCGCGCGCAAAAAAAAATACGTTGCTTTATTATGTATATCTCCACCATTTGTTAATATATTTGATTTTTTTCTTTTACATATACTTAACCATGTGCATAAATGATCTGTAAAAAAATGTTGTCAATATTTGCGTCATTTTCTTTAGCCGCGTCTAGAAAAGTACCTTCAAAAATCGGCGAAATCGCGAATATAATGCCTTAAGGAGCCAGTCCACTTTGAAAATTTAAAAAAATCGTAAGCAAGCAAGACTTGAGCAAATTGACGATGATGAGCAATGAGAAGGGATTTTGTACGGTGCAGGAATTGCCGATTGAGTTTAGGTAAGAGTTTTTCATAGTATAAACGTCAAACGCGTTTTTCTTGAAACAACATTTGCAAAATCTAGCTCCATCGTATCTCTAAAACTAATAAATCTATTCTCGTGAAATTTAAACCACATATTGTAAACATGATTCTCAACAAGATGACCCTCGATTGTTTAAACCTTTCGATGTTTACTCTTTTTTGCGACAAACTGCGAAAGAAACGCGTTTTTTTTACTTTTGTCGTTTTTCATCTGCCATTTTTTTATTTTTCGATAAAACTTTATATCCGATGGTCATTTTGTAGCTGGTGTCATACTGAATCTAATGGACTTTGATTTTTTTGTTTCGGACGAGTCGTTGCCGAATTGTGATGGAGCTACCTAGTCCACCTATTTTTAAGGCGTTACGTTCAACTATAGTTACTTAAAAATTAATAAAAATATACTATAAAATATACTATAATATATATACTAAAATTCAATTATAGTACTTAAAAATTAATAAAAATGAATTAATTTTTTTTTAAATGCATTTCAAGCCTTTATTTATCAAGCCCAACAACTTTTATATTCATATATTTTATAAAATCCTTTCAAAAAAATCGCGAAAATAGCCTTTCTTCATGGCTCCAAAGTGGACTGGCCCCTTAAGAAATGCCGTTTGGTCAAAGACTCCAATGATCCTGTCGGTAAGACAGGTCTCCAGAATGGCCCCAATGCCCGCTTGTATGGACAAATTTCTCTGCAATTAAATTCCACCGTCCGAATAAAAAACGAGACATATTGACATAAAAGGAGAGGTAAACGCGTTTGGTGTGTCAGAAAAGATCATAGGCCGCCTAGGAGCCCAGGCGTAACATAGCAGCAGATTGGTAGTCGCCCATCGAGTTTGGAGCCTCGAGCAACTGCAATGGATCACCTATTGGGATTCCGAAAATTTTGGATATCTGGCATTGACGCATTTGCTCGCTAGCTTTTCCAACGCGCAGCACACTCTTGCGTGTGCATAGGCGGGGTAGGGTGAGAAAGAGATGAAAATAGAAAGGGAACGAGTGGGAGGGAAAGAGAAGAGAGGAAGAGAGAGACAGAGAGAGAGAGAGAGAGAGAGAGAGAGAGAGAGAGAGAGAGAGAGAGAGCGAAGGATGGCGCACAGCTGCACCAAATGCTCGCTGAAATTAGCGTGTGTGTATGTGGGTGTGTGTGCCTTCGCGTTATTTTTTGTGCCTTTTTCCTTTGCGCTTTGGTCGTACCGAATGGAAAGAGCGCATTACGCGAAACGAGATGGAAAGAGGAGTAAAGAGGAAAAGAGAAGGGGGGTAAAGAGGGAGCTAGGAAAATATACAGATGACCTGGGGGCTGCTGGGAAGCGGAGGGATGAGAGGGTCGATAGGTGAACACCGAGGGACCCTCCCACGATCATTCCCGAAAGCTCGACTTCACTGGCAAAAAGTGGCAATGAGCGCTGTTTAAATATATTCGCTGGAGAATGTTGGGCAGTTTGGTAATGAAAAAAAAGAGCAGAGCGAAAGGAAGAAAATGCCACGATTTTTTTTCTTTCCGCGCGGAGACGAATGAGATTGGACGAGAGACCTTTTTCACCGTTTGTGAGCACTCCTTTCGTACCTTCGTGATACACGAGTTCATCGTGCATCCCGCATCGATTAACGACGAGCACAATGCTTCATCGTACATCCATATTTACCCGGGCTGATATAGTTTTTACTCGCATTTGCTGTAAACAGCAATAGCCCGTCATACATGTTTTAATGTAATCCAAAACTGGCACTTCAATCACTTCCGCTACTTAAATTATACATGATCAAGGTCGATACCCATTTCATAACATTTTGCTCGCGACTGCCCCAAAACCCATTATCGATGCAGCGAATACTAAGGGCTACGACCATCATCCCGCTGGACAAAAGGGCTTTGCGACCAATCTCGAAGTACGAACACTTTCGATGCAGCAATCTTTTTCCACCTAGGATCCAACTCAACCTTCTGTCGGCCAAAAACATCGCCGGACATTCACCCTCCATTGTCAAATCCTACTCTATGCCATCTAACTTTCGTTTCTTAGTACTTATCCCTAAATAACTAGCAATCGGTAATTAAAAATGACACATGTCAAGTTCTCCCAGGCACATTCACAGACTGTGAAAATTCACAAAGCCTCAAAAAGATGAGCGTTCGCTTTACTGAATAATCTTTGTTTTTTTTTTTCGATACGTGTTTGTGAAGGCTTCATTTCACAAATGTTTGAAAGGTTACGTGGGTTTCGAAGCCAAAAGAAGCGAATTTTCTGTATTTAAAAAAATGTATAATATATAAATTATTTTATTCAAAATGTTAAGCCCATAAAAGAGCAACATTTCAACAATATTGAGAAAAAATTGGCAAATTCAGCCGGTGGGACCTGGTTTCCGGAGACCCCTAAAAAAAGTGTCCTCGTGGTGGTCAGGATAACTCATGATAGCTTTATGTGAAATTAAAAAAACAACTTTTTTCTGTTAGTAGGTAAGTATAGCTCGTGATTGGACAAAGGGTTTATAAAAAAATTGAAATTTGATTTTTTGGCAGAGTTGTTTGCAAAATAGTTCAGTTTTTGGTACAATTTACACTATGTATGACCTTGTAAAATTAGTTGTAAAAAAAACCTTGGTTCAATCACTAGGCAATGCTATTTTGAAGAAGGGTGCAAAAATTCAATGAGATGGGTGCATCAGTTTTTGAGAAATCGTGTCCACCAACTTCAAAAATAGCATTTTGAGAAAAATGCGATATACCTCCGTCGCTCCCGGTCGGGCTTTTCCAACGGGGGGAATTCCCAAAAGCTCTCTCTCTCTCTCTCTCTCTCTCTCTCTCTCTCTCTCTCTCTCTCTCTCTCTCTCTCTCTCTCTCTCTCTCTCGCTCTCTCTCTTAGCCTTGTACTCCAATTGACTCAAAACTTTGGGAGGATATTCAAGACATATTGTACTATTAGATAATAAAATTTAAAAAAAATGGATTTTTTGAAATTTCCGAAACCACGTAACCCCTCAACTTGTACTGAGAAACTCAAGAAGACTATACCGATGGCGAGAGCGAAAGAGAGAAGTGAGAAAGTCAGAACATGAGCAAAGGACGGAAGAAAAAAAGGTCTACGATTAAGAAGCCAAAACAGTACAAAAGCTCAAACGATTTCCGGCTACAAAGCCCCCGTATGCTGGCACATACGTTTTCAAATTGCACGAGTGGTATATATAGTTCACGCCAACCTGGCGCCATTGTCTCCGCCACAGACGAGAGCCAAGGGGCTGTACGGCAACCGAGACACTGTCCTCGGTAGGTTGAGCGGATCTCCACAGAGCTCTTTATCTTTATCGTAATATATACATATACCTTGCAAGGTCTACTGCACAGTGCCGCCTTAATATAGTACCCTCATATCTCTGGACATAGTCGTAATACCGTTACGACCTTACCTAAGTGAAAAAAGCTATATCCGTCTTCTGATGGTAAAATCAACAGACTGCCATGCAGCAACTCACTACCGAATCGACTGTACATTGGCCAAAAAAGTTGAACGACGGCTTTTCACCCATCACCTCAACGACAGGTACCTCACTTGGTACAGTTCCATTAGTTAAGGCGGGATATACATTTAGAGAAGAAAAAAATAAGCAATATTGAGGGATTTTTTGAACTAAGAAATAATTATTCCACAACTGTCAAACTTTAGGTATACTTTAATAGTATATTTAAGTATACCAAACAATTTTTTTAAATTAATTCATCATTCCAATGTCAGAGCTGTGGCAGAGTGTTACAGCACGGTCACTGCGGGAGTTGCGAATCGCCGTGCATTCTAGCTTCCCGTAGACTTTGATTTGCAAAAAAGTTCAAACATTTTTTCAGTTAGAATATTTATAGTTTCTATGTGATGGTAATTAAAATGAAGAAAATGCAAACTTGAGAAAATGGCTGGCATTTACAACAAAAAAATTAACATTTCTATAAAAGGTGGATTAAAAACGTAGTTTTTATCCAATTTTTCAAAAGGAATTTTTGGCAAGTACAAGGTATCAATTTTATCAATATTTCTACCAAGATTCAACTCAATCGGCCTAATAGTTTTTGAGTAATCCTGCGCGCCAATTTCGATAATGGAGTTTTGAGAAAAAACGCGTTTAAAGTTCACGCCTGCTGCGAATCCGAGCGGTGAGGCACAGCGTTGACGGGCAGTGAGGCACAGCGTTGACGTTTGAAGTTTTTCGAATTTCGCTTTGAAATATTGGCAAAATATTCTACATATATAGTTCGATCGTTTAGTGGACCATACCAGTGTGACGCTTCCAGAAAATCGGTTTTTTTGCCTTTTTCGACAGACTATACTTTCAAGAATATTATTATCATTTATATCAATATCATTTTATCTTGCAAAAATCGATAGTTAAATCGTTAAACGCGTTTTTCTCGAAATAAGATTTTTCAAATTTACTGACATTGTAACTCAAAAAGTAATTATCCGATTGACTTGAAATTTGAACTGAGTACTCTTGAATATATTTACTCTACAATGACGTAGGATATTTTTGATTGGATGAAAATTGACGATTTGGCATTGGAAAAAAGACCATTTTATAGGCAAGAAAACAGACTTTTTTCATAATTACGCCATATTGTTAGATTTTGATATTTTTCGAAAATCCTACGTCATTGTACAGGGAACACCTTCCAGTTGCACGACATTTTTTCCTTTTTCGGTTTCAGCTACTCAACCGGCCGGAATCATGTCAGCAGTGGAGGAACTTTTTTTTGGCGCCTTCAAAGGCATCGTATAAGTCGGTTGGATCTCAATATTTTTCTATGAAAAAATTATGTAATATATAGGTCAAGTATAGTAGTAGTATTTAAGTACTTTTCTTTCCAAAGATTCCCGAAAATCACTCAAATTTTCGATGTTCACACTGGTATAGCCCCTTAAAGAAAAAGAAAAAGCAATCGTTATTTCGATCGTTGTAAATGTATATCCCGCCTTAATTAACAACAACGAAGTACGTATCTCAAGACATCGTCAGGCATAATCGGCTATCCAGAACTCTGCAAAGACGCGCAAACTCAACCACGTGATTTTTCCGACCGAGCTAATAATAAACAATAACAAAAGAAGCTTAAAGCCATCGCAACCGGGAAAGCCCACCGTCGAGACCACACTGTCGGATCCCCTCTTTTGTCGACCACCCCTGCGAATTTGCTCACCAAACCAAAGTAATATTATGGAACAAAGGACCTGCGATCCTTGTCGACTAAGGCGATGTTGAGTCGCGGTTTTCGGTGTGGACCCAGTGACAAGGCATAATGAACACGGCTAGTGTTGGGTTGGAGTGGTGGTGTCTTTATTAGCACAGTGCGGCGGGCCACCCGGCGGAATAGGCGAGTCCATTATCACTGTGAACGCGTACCGCACGTAGCCCGAATCCAAGAATATCTAGTGAAGGTTCGAGGCCGGAGGTGCGAGACGTCAGGATGCCATGTGAGCGTCATCGCGTAATTCTGGATGAAAGGGTGACTTCTTGTCCAGCGGAATAGACGGGCCGTGCAGTTACACCGGACGTGAAACGATCGTGACTTTCCTGGGATATTAGGGGGGGGGTGCCGTTTCCGGAGGGCTGAGGGTGGAACGTGCGATGGGTGGATGGCCCGGAGATTCACGGGAGTGAAATATCAAATGAGAGAAGGTACCACGGACGACGGTTATCAAAATTGCGCCGACCATTATCATTTTAAAGCCGGCTTTGCTCTCTCAGAGTTGGCGTGGAAAACGGCAACGCCGCGGCGTTGTTGTCGCCGTCGACGTTGCTGGTCAGCTCTATGGTCAGAAGATTCGCTCTCTCGCTCTTAGTCCCAAGTAGGGACTAAGAGCGCGAGAGAGAGAGAGAGAGAGAGAGAGAGAGAGAGAGAGAGAGAGAGAGAGAGAGAGAGAGAGAGAGAGAGAGAGAGAGAGAGAGCGAGAGAGAGCGCGAGAGGGAGAGCGCGAGAGAGCGAGAGAGAGAGCGAGAGAGAGAGCGAGAGAGAGAGCGAGAGAGAGCGAGAGAGAGAGCGAGAGAGAGAGCGAGAGAGAGCGAGAGAGAGAGCGAGAGAGAGCGAGAGAGAGCGAGAGAGAGAGCGAGAGAGAGAACGAGAGAAAGAACGAGAGAGAGAGCGAGAGAGAGAGCGAGAGAGAGAGCGAGAGAGAGCGAGAGAGAGAGCGCGAGAGAGAGCGCGAGAGAGAGAGCGAGAGAGAGCGAGAGAGAGCGAGAGAGAGCGAGAGAGAGAGCGAGAGAGAGCGAGAGAGAGCGAGAGAGAGAGCGAGAGAGAGCGAGAGAGAGAGCGAGAGAGAGCGAGAGAGAGAGCGAGAGAGAGCGAGAGAGAGAGAGCGAGAGAGAGAGAGCGAGAGAGAGAGAGCGAGAGAGAGAGCGAGAGAGAGAGAGCGAGAGAGAGAGAGCGAGAGAGAGAGAGCGAGAGAGAGAGCGAGAGAGAGAGAGCGAGAGAGAGAGCGAGAGAGAGAGAGCGAGAGAGAGAGAGAGAGAGAGCGAGAGAGAGAGCGAGAGAGAGAGCGAGAGAGAGAGCGAGAGAGAGAGCGAGAGAGAGAGAGAGAGAGAGAGAGAGAGAGCGAGAGAGAGAGCGAGAGAGAGAGCGAGAGAGAGCGAGAGAGAGAGAGCGAGAGAGAGAGCGAGAGAGAGAGCGAGAGAGAGAGCGAGAGAGAGAGCGAGAGAGAGAGCGAGAGAGAGCGCGAGAGAGAGCGAGAGAGAGCGAGAGAGAGCGAGAGAGAGCGAGTGAGAGAGAGAGAGCAAGAGAGGGAGAGCGAGAGAGAGCGAGAGAGAGCGAGAGAGAGCGAGAGAGAGCGAGACTGAGAGGGGGGCAGCGGAAGAAGCAGAACGTCGCGGTGAAGAGAACGATGAAGGGAAAGAGGGGTTCAAGAGATGAGAGCAAACGGTTTGGTGCAGAGAAAGCTCTAAACGCGACGAGGGATGCCGAAGCGTTGCTTCCCTCGGTTGTAGGTGGGAGAGAGCAAGAGAGAGAGAGAGAGAAAGAGAGAGAGAGTATGACGGGGTTTGTTCTCCAGCCCGGGGACTGAAGAAGGGCCAGGTTGGCGGCGAGGAGACGAAAGAGGAATAGCCGGACGCAGAGAAGCGGCTCGAGCAGCAGGATAGAGGGTGGTCGGCGAGGTGGCCCCACCGGAGAGCGGGTGGGTCATTTATTCCAAACCCCCTTCGTGCTCGAGAGCGAGCGCGCCCGGCATAATTTATCGCGAGGATTTTCACGAAAGCACGCAGTAGCCACACCGGAGGGCCGGACAGAGAGAGAGAGAGAGAGGGAGAGAGAGAGAAAGAGAGAGAACGGCTCACGATAGCCAAGCGCGAAAGGGAATGAGAGCTCGCCGAAGAGGAGAACCGAAAGACCCTCGCGTGTACGCAAGTGAGAGGACCGAGGGTTGCCGACGCTGACCGACGTTCCGCTCGTTCCTGCTTCGTTCGAGGGCCACAAGCCGAACCAACGGAGCTTGCAGCCGACCGGGCAGAGGATGAAGAAACCAGACGACGAGACTCGCGAGGCAAGAGGGTGCCGTACGCGTTAAAGGAGGGTGCCGAATGCATGGAGGAGTATTTCGCAAGCATAAAGATGGGGCTAATGCGAAACTACCAACGAGTAATACGCACGGGAGTACATAATGTCCTCTGTGAACGCATCATTTCCAATCATCCCCTATCGCTCCTGGGCCCTGACTATGCTATGTCTGCATGGATATCGATGCGCATTGATTACTCGAAATTACAGATTTAGATGAAATGGCGCAACTAGCCACATGATGCCTCACATGAAGTTCCAATTGATTTTTAGCGCCGATCAAGGAGGATCGAAGATATTTCGGTTAAGGTAGTTCTGTAGTTTTGGTCAAATCTTGGGAATTGGCTGAAATCTAAGTGTGGTGTAGATATGACCGTCAAGGACTGATGCCCAAAAATTCAATTCGATTCACCATTTAGTTCATGAGATAATTGCAATTGAATATGGGTATTTTTTTACGCGGTCCCTATACCTAACACGTAAACCTATAGGAGTTTGCTCGCATTCCTCGATATAGGTTCTAAACGGATCTTAGGATTTAAAAATGAAAACACACGTGTACGCCGTACTATTGAGGGGTTGATTTTGAAAAAATGACAAACTTTGACCGTTTAGTTTCGGAGATATCGACTTATGAAAAGTAGTAATTTTATTCCACACCGAACTCGGGCCCAACCATCTGTAACGGAATGGCAACAGTGTACGCTGCAGCCAGCTGATCGGCGCGTGGTCTGGGAACTCGAAGCGTATTTTTTTCCCGAGTTCTAGTAATTCTGAGACGGATGTGAAATAAATTTATTCTGCAAACAAATTCAATTTGTTCAATTTATGCATGTATTTGTCTTTGTTACAGCGAATACAATTCAAACTGTCGGCAAGATGTTGTAAATCCACGATCCGACGTCCTTCGACAGCGAATTTTTGTTGATGATCGTTGAGGTTATGGTTATTCTCATCGCGTTTACCTGCACTTGCTTGACACACGGCTGTCACAGCTTTCAGTTTTCCAGCAAGCGCCTTTTTTCTTGTAAACTTTCCTTTGTATCACATTTGGGTTGACATTTTCGCGCTTTTTTTATTTATATAAAATATTTCGCAAAAAACGGATCGTAGGAAGCTCAACGCCGTGACTGCAGGAAAATCGCGCTGTTGCAACGATTACAGCGCCGCTCTCTATACGAGTATGAGACCTATCTGTGCATGATGTGCGATTGTGTGGGACATATAGAGGGTACAAGCTCTGTGAAAAATGTACAACCAACAGCATCGTATAGGCATTGGATGTTACTATACGCTGCGACTGAAACTTTTGGCTCATACGTATACCTAGAGAACTACCTCAATAGCTCAAGAGGGAAAAATTGGCATAGTTGACTGTCATCGAAGTACCAGTTTGGGTAGGTAGGAATTCGAATCAAGCAAACAGCATCATATTCGTTGTTGCGTTGTATTCTGTTTTTGATAGTCCCTCATATACTCGTAGTCTGGGGGTTTACGATCCCACTTTGATTTTACTACAGACTTGACAACAGTGCCGTATTTATAGTTTTCTTAAGTATATACCACTTGACTTTGTGCCACCCCTTCTATCTTAAACACTTGTATTTACTTAGGCCTTTTAGGTGCCTCTAAAATCCACCACCCCTAAAGTCTGCCGCGCTTAGGCAGCTGCCTATACGGCCTATTGGCAAATCCAGGACTGATTGTCAATTCACTATTTCCGGGTCCGGAAAAACCTCGAGAGTGTTACCCAGCGCCACTCTTCGATAGACTACTATATTTGCACAAAGGCACGGGGAAACTGTGAAAAACTCCTGCTGGCGTAAACGGAACTATGTTTTATCGAGATCCAGTGCTGTGTCCATCGGCTAGCCGGTATGTGGCTCAACGGTCACCCATCCAAGTATAAGCCCGCGTGCTTCGTTTTTCAGGTAAGACGAGGCCCTGACGTTACGTAGCGAGTATTCCACACGATATAAAAGTCATACTCCATGGCTTGGTTCGACTAATGGTATGATGAAATCGTATTTGAATCCGTTTGTATTTAAGATTTGCCATTTTTAGCAAATGAAGTACAATCGTTACTTGATTATGATGTTTTTTATCATACTGGATATTTAGAGCACTGACGTTTTTACGTCAAAGATGTCAAATGTCCGGGTGGCAATTTAAGGCGATTTTAATTAAGGGGTTACCCCCACTTGCGATTTTGAAAAATTGATTTTTTTATTGCATTTTTTTGAAGTATAAGTACCTGAGAATATGTCCTGAAAATTTCAAGTCGATCCGAACAAAATTGACTGAGATATGAGCGTTGAAAGAGAAGAATCCGTTGTGTAAACGACCGGAAATTGAAACTGTAAACGCGTTTTTCTCAAAATGGCATTTCTGAAGTCGGTGACCAAGATTACTCGAACACTAATGAACCGATCTTCTTGAAATTATGCAGGCTTATTTAATACATAAAAATGTAGTCTTTAATCGTTCGATTTTTTTTTCGAAAAAAAAATGGTCATTTTATAGCCAAAAAACGGCCGTTTTTTTTCGTTAAAATCGAACCATTTTATTTTTTGTTAAAATCGTTATTAAAATTAAATTTTTAATTTTAATTTAATTAAAATATTATTTTATTTTATTTTATTTTATTTTATTTAAATACAATTTAATTAAAATACAATTTTTGGTTAAAATACAATTTTAACGAAAATTAAAATTTTCGTTAAAATCGAACTTTGACTGTCCGCCATTTTGTGAAAAATTAATATTTTTTAAAATCCCTCGATTAAAGACTAGCTTATACTTATATTTGACTAAATCCATCCGCATTTTTTTTTTCAGATGATCCACTTCGCCGCAATGTTGGTCACCGCAAACCGTGTATATAAAAACATTATTTCAGTGACGGCCATTTGCCACTAATCAATGTAATATTTTTCAATAAAAAAATTACTGAAAGTTCTTCAAGATGTGTTCTTTAAGATGATATATTGATCGATTAAAAAAGTTTTGTAGTTTTCTTTTAAAAAATTCATGAAAAAGGCCTTTTTTGCGCTACAAGTGGAGGTAACGCCTTAAGGGGAGATATGCGTCTAGGAGCCGGAAAAAGGTCATTTTTGTGAATTTTTCAAGGAAAATTATTTGAAATTTCGGATTGGGGTTTTAATTATCCAAAAGTATATACATCCAAAAACCTGTTTAATTTTCTTCATTTAAAAATATCAAAAATATAAAAGAATATTGTATGATCCTTGGAGCATCGTAAAAAAATCTGCGTATACGGTACCCACTGGCGTTTCTTCAAAAATCATCTGAGAAAAAAAACCAAAAAGATTATCAAATTAGATACTATAATCTAGTACTTGTCGTAGCCGATTTTGAAAATATCGATTTATGACAAAATGTCGGACGTTTGAACATAAATAGTGATTTTTGGGCCAAAAATTAGTTATTATTTTGCCTATAAAACAAAAATTAAATCGGAAAAAATCCTATGACAAGTACTAGATAATGGTGTATAGAATAACCACAAAAAACCTCAAGGCAATCGGTTCATTGGTTTTCGAGAAATTTTGGGTACCGGTTTGAAAATCGTGGTTTTGAGAAAAACGCGTTTGAAAATTTGGGAATGAATAAATCATGAAATTTGTCAACTCACATGGAATCATCGATACCAGGCCCGTAGTGTAGGTCTTCTACGATCGAAGGAATGTTCATAGCTTCTAAATCCTCGACCTCGACCATCTAGGTGTATAGCTCCCCTTAATTTCGGAATTTTCACTCTACAAAGCCAAACAGACAGTTAGGTGACAAATCTCGAATGTCAAAGTTGATCACTTGCGCACTGCATTTTGCTAGCGCAGCTTCGGCAATCTAACATTGATACGATTGTTCAATGTAATATATAAATCAAGTATAAGAAGTAATGAAACCATTTATGTTGAGAAAATTCATAACGGTCCTCATGGTCATTGAAAAAATGGCCCTTATAGACATAAAGAAACAAACACTTTTTCAGTCCGTTTTTAAATGTCAAACAATGTGGCACCTTTCTGATAGTGCGGTACGTAGCAGTCTTTCGTCTCCGAGCCATGAAAGTAAATACCTTCAAGGGATCTAACCAAGATTGAAATTCCAAAAATGCGATTTTTTGTTACAGCGCTTTAGAGCCGAGACTCTTAACTTTAATTTGCAACGAAGATTTTGTACAAACTCCAAAGTTTGGCCGAGTTGTGACAATTTTTAGAAAGGGTCAGATCGCCCACTGCGCTACAGCAAGCCACCCCGCTACGATGAACCTTTTTTTCTTTTGCTTTTCTCGAGACTATGTTTTATTTAACGGTGTCAATCGTATTTCAGAATATTCCGATTCACTTCAACTTTGCACCGCGCATAGTTTATAACATTTGCCATCATATAACCACATGATTTTTTTTCAGATTTACAACAAAGTATCCGGTCATACGACAGTTTTGTTATTATACTGAAAGTACATTTATTTTTTTCATTTCAGCTCACCTTAGTTGACACAACCACCTACATCGATTGGTCATCCAGCAATGTGTTTAAATAATAACAACTGCATTGTTTATCAATATTTTCCATAAAAAACATTCGAACTTCGCAATACTATGTTTTAATTGTGTGTAAAATCAAGGGGTCTTCTCATTTTAGACGCTAAAAAGACTATTTTCATGAATTTTTTTGATAGGTTTATTTAATAGATATTGATACAAAAGTTTGGTAAAAGTAAACTTAATAAATACACGTTCGAAATACATTTTTTTTTAATTCTGTGTATTTATGCAACCCAAACAAACTTCAAACGTGTTTTTTTCGAAACAACGTTTTTCGACAACTTTCGCTTGTTGATAAAATCTTCGAAACTAATGAACCGATACTTATGAAATTTTAACCGCATATTCTTTATAACTATACCTATAGCGCATATCAAGGATGTTTTTAAATTTTGCTGTTTACTATTTTTTTTCTGCCAAAAACGGTGAAAAAAGCACGTATTTTTGTTATTTCGAAAAATGTCCGCCAATCTAACCGAGATTTCATCAGCAGCGCAGAACTACAATTTTTTCGACATTTTTTCAACCACCATTTCCGTTTATAAATAGTAACTTGAATCAATACTTTTTATAAATGTATTTCCAAAGTCTATTTATTAATTGTAACAACTTTTATATAAATATCTATAATATAAACTTATTTAAAAAATTCATAAAAATAGCTTTTTTCAGCGTCTAAAGTGAGAAGACCCCTTAATACGTGGACAACTGGGCGATGCTGCTGAGGTACATACTCTTATACACGAAATTACATACGACTGCATAATGATGGCATTACTGCCATTGAAAAGCATTACAAAATGAGCAATCCTACGATACGTGGTACGCAATTATCCAAAGTACTGTACTTTCAGAATTTGTCTTATATAAATTTGCGTGCACTTCTATTCAAAATAAAATGTTCAGCATAACCGATACGCGACAATATTTCATTCCCCTGTATTTTTCTGCTAATTTAACATGTCCGCGTGCCCAAAATGCTCTCAACGTGGTACACGTGGTATTCGATATGCGCGTATGACAGGGGGGTGCAAAAAAGATGAGTGTTGACAAGGATCGATTGTCTCGATACAGAGGTCGGGAAGCGAGCGACGAGCTGGTGGTCCATGGGAGTCCCGTAACCGCGTTCCGCGATCATCGATTTCCCTCTACGTCGAACGTAATTCAATAGTTCGAAGGGTCAGAAATCGGTGAGGAGTCGAACAGACCAGAGAAGGTGTGATCGAAAGAGAGAGGGGGAGAGAGAGAGAGAGAGAGAGAGAGAGAGAGAGAGAGAGAGAGAGAGAGAGAGAAGAGATGGAAATAAATACCGTAGATTCATCTTTATCGACAAACAATGTAAAATTTGCTATTGTTCAATAAACACACAACAAAAATATATGTATTTAGATTGAAGGAAGAATAGTTCTTATTTACATCGAAGGAAGAAATTAGGGACGAGTATGGGAATCCAACAATTTCTGCACGGGTTATTTCGCTGTGGAGGAGTGAAGCGATTTTGTAGTCGCGTGCGAGTACGAGGATAATTCAGGAGCGATAGGGTACAGCCATCAAAGAGTGCGCGCTACCAAAGAGTACGCAGTGCTTTTAAGGGGTAACACCACTGTAAACGTCTGAAATTAAGCGATTTTTTTTGTTGGCGGAAGGGCAAGTAACGGGATAATAATATTTAAGGATGTTATCAGTCATATCATGGTGGCAAAGTTTGCATCGTTGGAACGCAACAAAAGTTCCGCTTTACATTTTATTTTCCATATTTTTATTATTATAGGTGATCTTAATTTATAAATCTTCCAAAGAAGTTAAATTTGTTGCAGTCCAAGGAGGCAAACTTCAGCATCGTGTCATATCTTCAAGTGAACAAAAAAAATTATATTAATAAATTATACAAAATGGTAACGCTGAAGAATTCAACATGCTTCTCGCGAGGCATGTTGAATTTGAGACGCTCTGCGGCATGCAGTATAACTGACACAAATATGAATCGGGATTTTTTTTTATTCCTTTCATTTACATGAGCATAGCTGGAGAAATGCGTAGGGGATTTTGAAAATATGAATTTTTGTGTAATTGGCAAGTTCTGAAAGTAAAAACTCAATTTTCAACAGAAAAAAAGGACAATCATTTGTTAATAAATAATGTTATAATTAACTCATGGAAAATCCCGAAAGTGTTTCTCTTCGGAATGTTATTTTCAAGATATGCTCATAATGTCGAGTAAATAGAATGAAAATTGTGAGTTATGCTGCTTGCCGTTTGGAAAGATTGTGTTCCGAGGAAAACGGTCATCGTCTCGCACACGGGCCAGCCACTGCCACCGCAGACCCATACGGGTCTGCGAGCATTTTTTTAACACGTACCAAATCCCCCCTACTCTAGACGGTTCAAAGCATGTTTAGGCCAATTAAAATTTTAAAAAATTTTTTTTTTGAAAATTGTACAGTCGTGGTACCCCTTAATTGTTTTATTTTTTCTTGTGTTGACAAGACCACCTAACCTATCAGTGGCATATGGCATGTCAAGGTGTTGAACAACAGCTCGCTTCGTTAAACAGACAGGAGGCCCAAAAAAAACGATTTTTCAAGAATTTTTCTTGAGAAGACCTTTAAATCTATTAACGTAAACATTTGTACACATATTATGTTAACTTTTAACTGTATTTTCACAGTTATTATTTGTAGAAATAATTACTTGAAAAGCTGCTATAGCTGATCTCCGGGAGCACCTCAAAAAAAAGCGTCTTGTGGTGAGCACGATATTTCTGGACTGGATCATCTAAAATGAAAAAAACAAAAAAACTTCGTTGATATAATGTATTATCCTATTATTGGTCGAAGGAATAAGCAAAATGATAATTATTGAAAAAATGGCGGCTTCTAAAAAAAAAACGATTTTTGACAAAAATTTAGGTCTTAAATTGCTGAGCAAATGGAAAATATTTATCGGGGAGAAAAACCTTCGATTAATTACTAAAAAAACATACTTGAAAAGATTGTGTTAACATTTGAGACTGATCGGTTCAACCGTTTTCGAGAAATCTTGCTCACCGACTTTAGAAACACAGTTTTGAGAGAAACACTTCGAAAATATTCGCCGGATTGACAAGAAATTTTCCGCGTGTGTGTACTTCAATATATGTACAATGCGATTTTTTTTTAATCAATTTTTCGAAAATTTCACTGTATATAACCCCTTAAGGTATTGATTTCCAATTTTATGACTAATAATAGGCTTTCGATGTGTTTGATATTATCTTTTAACAATTACAAACACGTTTTGTAAGGTTTACGATTAATTTGCACCCACGGGATGTTATTATCCTCAAAGTATGTGATCCAAATTTTGTTTCTATTGAAAAGTTATTACAGTGACCATAGACGACAAACACGTATAAAAACACTACTCCGCTCTTAAGCGCACTCTTAGCTTCTACGAAAGGTTCTTACTGCGTACTCTTTGCAACGCAGCACCCTAAACGTGCGCACGGACGAGTTCTAAGTCAAAGCTTTTTTTTGTCATATTTTTCGAAATTGTTACTTAAGATTTATATTCAAAATAATGTTCCTAAATGACCAAAGTTCGATTCAAATAAGAAGAACAAAGAGTATTATCAAAATTGATATTTCTAGAAATGAAAGCTTATAAAGTGCGTACTCTTTGGTGGCTTAACCCAATAAATCGAGACACGTGGATAGAGAGGGCTCGAGTTGCTTGGCCGATATCGGGAATGCGAAGAAAAATGAAGAAGAATAAGTGAAAGGTGTTATTGTAGGCGGCGCAGTGGTTTACGTGAATATCGACCTTTTCTCTCATCCCCTCTTCAACATTGACATCGGAACAGCATCGGAGGATCGGTATCAGCAGCTACATAAGCATGTCCATAGCACAGTCCAGAAGCCTTGAAAGTATAAGGGCCACGTTATCCCGAAATTGATCCCCAACGCTCGGCCACTCGGTGCCATCATCCGCGTAAAACTTTGCGTACTGCGCACGTCAGGTTTTTCTACTATTGACATCACTTCTTTCCCTCCACTTCTATCTCTCTTCCCCGCTCGATCGTTCCCCCTTGTGCGCGTTTTGTATTTCTCACACCTATAATACACGTACGGGCACAGGTATACGCAGCCTCGATCCTTTCCCCGACGCTGGGGCGGGGGTGGGGAAGGGGGTGAACGATAGTAGCAAGCCACCCTTGGCGACCTCAGAGGGGAAAAATCTACGTCGGCTAGCACAGGGAGGCATCCCCCTCGTACCGTATCGTCGACGAACTACCGAAGGACGCGAGGGGCATTTAGGCGCGAGGGTAGCAAAAAGTACGTTCGGATTGGCGGGTACGCAATAGAGGGGGTGGCGGTGGGGAGAATGCGGAACGGAGCAGTCCAGCCGACGATTCTCTCGTTCACCCCTTCCAATCGTCGCGTCGGTGGCAGAAACCCTCTCGTACGCTGGGGTTGGTGCCTGCCAAACCCCTCGAGAGAGAGAGAGAGAGAGAGAGAGAGAGAGAGTTTCGAACGACCAGCCATGGTTGGGAAAACCAACCCCCTCGGCTAAAGCTTCCACACTCCTCTTTCTCGCGCTTTCCTTCCTTCATCTCGCGATCTTCGCCGTATCACGCGATCTCTCTCACTCATTACCTCGCCCGAAATTATCCACCGGGGGATACGCGTCGCCTGTCTGGGACCTTAAATATACCCTTTATGAAGGGGCCGCTCGGAGAACGAGGCTAAAAAAAGACGAGATAAATGCGAAAGGAGAAGAAGAAGAAACGAGGAAATAAAGTAGGATATTGTGACGCTCGTTCGCCCATCCCACACTTGCGTTTCCTTCGTTCTCTTTTTTACCCCGTTCCCGCGTCCCAGACTGACGATATTTATCGCGGTCAGCTCGTGCGTTCTGAATTCACGCTGATTCAGAAGGAAAAGATAAAATTAATGCTCGAACGGTCTGCATTAACGATCGATTGCCGGCAAGGCAGGGCGATAAGTTGAATTCCCTGAAGCCAAGATGTACTTGATGACAAAAGGATTGCATTCATTGGACTGCAAGTGGGACTTGCTAGCGGAATAGATCCGTCGTCACCGAAGGACGCTCGTGCCCGTGGTAGGTTCCAGATAATAGTTACGAGCTTTACCATCCGGCTGAAAAAGTCCCTTAAAATGGCAGGATTGTTTATCTGTGCGAACAAAGTCTTGGAATGGAACACTGAACTTCTTTATCACTTCGATTATTAGTGGGTTCGACGAAATCAGTGATTCCTAGATTAACCTAACAATCTATCGTCTTGTATTGACAACGAATGCCAACTAATATTTAACTGGATGCCAACTAGATGTCAAGTAGATACAAAACTAGATGCTAACTAGATGCTAACTAGATGCCAACTAGATGCCAACTGGATGCTAACTAGATGCCAACTAGATGCCAACTGGATGCCAACTGGATGCCAACTGGATGCCAACTAGATGCCAACTGGATGCCAACTAGATACCAAACGAGATGCTAACTAGATGCCAACTAGATGCTAACTAGATGCCAACTGGATGCTAACTAGATGCCAACTAGATGCCAGCTAGATGCTAACTAGATGCCAACTAGATGCCAACTGGATGCCAACTGGATGCCAACTAGATACCAAACGAGATGCTAACTAGATGCCAATTAGATACCAAACAGTGTACACAGTGTATACAGCAGCATTTTAGCAAAAAAGCTGTGCTTCTGTCGACTCTCTCCCAACCATCGACATTTGGACCGAAGTCTACTCTATGCATAAAATGTTGATTCTATCGAAAGATTCTGTATCAAGACTTTTTTACATCTGCTGATTGATCCAATACGTGGTACACTGCTCACAAATCCTGTTAGAGCCCTTATCCGCGGTTTCGAGCGACTCGAAACTACGGATAAAAGAACACCCAAATCTGCAGCCCCAGAATCCACAGCAGGCATTTAATCGCAGGAAATCAAACTTGAACGTTGCATTGTGGATAATTTTCCCAACTGTCGTAATAACCAGTACTTTTTTGGAGGTCCATTCAAACATTACTCCACCTCAAGTTCATCCCTTATCAATGTCGAGTTAAAACGTCCGCCTACGCGATACGAGCACGTATTTCCTGTTGTCAGAGTCGCAGTTAAAGTAAGTCCAGCGTCTCGCAATCAAAGAATCAATAATCGTCTACCATCGATTATTGATTCTGTCTCGTGTCGTTACGTAATAGACACGCTAACGGGTGCAGGCTCCGTGTGCGGCCTCTTTTTTCGCAACCCACACTCGGCGGACGAAAAATCGTATTTTCCACTTACAGGTATATGGCCAATGATCTCTCTCCCTCCTCCCCTCTCTCTCTCTCTCTCTCTCTCTCTCTCTCTCGCTCGTTCGCAAATACGAAGGAAAAACTTCCGTTGTCGGGGAATGAGTTTCGCGAGCTTAATGGAAATTTCTCGTTCGTCGATGATGAGAGAGTGAGAGAGAGAGAGAGAGAGAGAGAGAGAGAGAGAGAGAGAGAACGATCGCCCTACAAGCGTTGCACACTGCACTATCGTGCACTCGATATGACTAGCTGTTTGCGCAATGGGCACTCATCGGAATCCTGAAAACGTTTAAAAAGCGACAACAAAAAAACATCAGGCTGATAATACCGACGTCTCGCCGAGTCGTCGCCTCCGTGCACGGTATACCTGTATTCAAGTGTGCCACACTTTGCATAATTTCTATTACCTCGGTATCAACATTCATAGAATAATTTCGTCCTCGACAGGGAGAGAACGATGGAGACGAAAGGCGCCCTTGTCTATCAAGCACCCCGACCATGCGTTGAAGGTTCTTCGCTTTGGCTATCACAACGCGTGTGCACTCTCGTAATATAATCGTCCAGACGATGAAGCAACGATAATTTCGGAATTTTGCTGCTAGCCTGTAGAAGCGATCTGCGAATATTGCCATTTGCAAAATGATTGCGGAAAATTATGCAAAGCTTTGTTGGAAATTTGCAAAAAGTTTACATTCTTGGTACGAGAGTATCGAGGGCGTTCTCTTGCCTGCGGTTGGAAAAATACATCATGAGCAGATCCTTCTGCCACCGGGTCGCAGTGGTAAAGGAAGGATGCCAGGGGGTGGTTCGTAAGGGTTCATTCTTCGTTTCGAACGTGAGCAGTGTTCGCAAAATAGAATACCCAAAGTAAAACTCGTCTCGAAAGCTTGGCACAACAATCTTGCCTTATTGTGTGACACTCGTGAGCAGCAGCACGAGATTCCTGAATTCAATATCAATTAGGGGTGGGTGGAAAGTACTTTGTTTACAGAATTATTTTTGTAGTTTTTTTTACTGCAAGCACTGGCGGAAATCATGGTGGACCGAAAAATCCGTATGCATGAAAGAGGTCGTTGACGTTCTGAGCCACAGGTGACCGAAAGGAAGCCCTCGTCTACTGCCTGACAACGAACATCACTCAAGTGTCAGCCTTCGATTTTGGTGAAACTCATATTTGTGATGAAGCATTGAAAACTATTAGACACGTATTTTTTTTTAATTAGCCGAAAACGTTTTTAAGGCCGGAGCCTGAATTAGAAGATTCGAAAAATCGTTTTTTTTTATTGCTTAAATCGATTAATAAACTATCCAAGAATTGATTTACAAAGTTACAGAGGCCAATTGTAAATATTTTCGAAGATACAAGGCCAAAAGCAGATAAGCGATTGATATTTGATATTGATATTTCCTCCTTTTGAAAATTTTGAAGCGCGTTTTCTCCAGTTTTCATTTTCACGATTTTTCCAAATTGGCGGGCGTGATAGCAACAAGAAACTTAACGACCTGTTGAATCAAACCGAAGGTTATTTTCTTCAGTATGAAAACCTCTTCTAAGTGAATTTAAAAAGCCGTTAAAAATGTGTTAAAGACACACTTTGACGTGCTATAAAAATTAATTTTAATAATTTTATTCTTATTTTTAATAATTTTGATAGCACGTTAAAGTGTTTTTAACGGCTTTTTAAATTCAGTCAGAAGATATTTTCATACTGAAGAGAATAAACTTCGGTTTGATTCAATAGATCGTTTAGTTTTTTGCTATCACGCCCGCCAATTTGGAAAAATCGTCTTTGACGTGCTATAAAAATTATTAAAAATATTTTTTATAGCGCGTCAAAGTGTTTTTTAACACATTTTTTTTCATACCCGAAAAAAGTTATAATTTCACGATTTTTTCAGCACTTTCTTTATTTAATCAGAAACAAAAACATATGACAATTGAACATTTTATGGGTCTTCTGTCTTCAGTCAAGAATTACGAGCTGCATCTTTCGCGCCGAATTGGGACTGCAATGGCAAGACGCACATGAAATAGGCTGATAAATCTGCAGTGATTTATTGTTTCATGTTGATTTTTTTTTGTTTATTTCAATTATGCATAAAAATATACCTCAATATTTACTGGACTCACTTGTTTTTTTTCCTTCTAAAAATATTCCTAAAAAGAGCTTTTTTGGACCTTCTAATTCAGGCTTCGGCTTCAATTGAGAGAGCCTTCCTCAAAGAAAGGCGTATGAGGGGTGATTTTGCACTTTCACCCACAAGCAGCCCACCGATCTGGATGAAAGAAAAACAAAAATTATTCTAATCTGAAGCGATGACAAAAACCACTATGAAAGTATGAGAAAAAAAATTAAGGGTTGGCGCGCCTTACTTTGAGGGGTTGTTTCTCCCTTAAAACCGTTTTTCCGCCGATAAAAATAAGTACGTGTCGACTAAAAATCGAAGATGAACACTTGGGTGAAGTAGTGAGCGCGAAAAATGCTCTCAAGACAGAAGGAAGGGTTATAGCCAACGCGATGATTTCTGCAACGCTGCCAGAAGGATATTGCGGCGCGTGCACCCCCATGTGCCGCGCGAGATTTCGGCGGGAGAAGCGAACCCAAACAAGCCGCCTGGCCGGCTTGTTTCGATGCATCGCTCTGTTTCGACGCTGAATTGCGAAAAATAGATGAAAAAACGAAAAAAAAACGAGCGCCAGCGGGACAAGGACAGAAGGGAGCACGGTAAACAGACG
Source organism: Ophion obscuratus (assembly GCA_964007375.1). Classification (NCBI taxonomy): domain Eukaryota; kingdom Metazoa; phylum Arthropoda; class Insecta; order Hymenoptera; family Ichneumonidae; genus Ophion; species Ophion obscuratus. The sequence goes on along the minus strand of OZ023312.1, from coordinate 39,297,134 downwards.
GTGCAAAGCAAAAAGGAGCGTAGCGTTGGGCGTACAGAAGAGCGATAAGAGAACGACGGAAGTTTCGGTTGCTGAACTCCCACCACCTCGTGAGTCTTTCAACCCCCGCCGCCATTCACCCTCCTCCCCATCGTACCACATAGAAATCCCTCTCCTCCGTTCCATTCTCCTCCCCACCAGCCGAATTTTTCCGCCCTCCACGATTCTTTTTTTCCGGTCAATTCGCGAAGCTCTCGGGAGGGGCTTTTTCGACCCCTGCTTCGCCCCTTCCTCTCGCTGAGTAAAGAGCTGTATGGATCGCTTTAACGCAGACGGCGCGTGTTGGAGACGCACCGGCGTTCGAAAGAGCGCGACTGCCGGACGGTGCGTCGGATGGTCCCGTAGAAGGGGCTTAATTTTTAAAACGCCGCTTGCGGGAGAATAAAAATTAAACGGAGCGAGGGAAACGATCGGAAGATTCCGCGACTACGACGGAGAGAAACAGGCGGCGCGAGAGGTCGCACGGGGGAGGAAAAATTGTCGAAGGGGTAGGCAACATGCTACCCGGGGAGGCGAGAGGGTGAACTCGGCTCGTTTAAAGAAATAAATGCTTGAAGGGGGAAAGGGGTCGAAAGTCGAAAACGCTTGCGGCGGAAGGGGCAAGGATGTACGGGAAAATGAGTGGGAAAAATTCTACTTGAAAAACTTTTTCGCGGGATGAACAGACGAGGAGAAATTTTCCAGCGCCTTTCCAACGTGTTTTGTCGGATACGCGTCGTTCGCACCTTTCGTTCAAAATCGTGTTTTTTTGTTGTTTACGATTGTTGTTCACATGTACGGAATCATGCATATGCACGTTCCTTTCGCCGCGATTGATAAACATACGCGATGCAAATGCATCACCGTTCCGAATTATCAATGCAAGCGTCCGAATTACCGCGTGTGGGATTTTCCCTAGCCCGGAAACGCTAGAAAAAAAGGTAAAAGCGAAATGGATTGTTGACGGAAATTCGATCGCGAATGTTTAAAAAAAAGAACATTCCTGAGATTTTTCGGTAACTTTAATACTCGCGGTGATATGCAGCCATATCATTTTTTAAATAATCATTTTAGTACGGCAGTAGTATAGATCCGTAGATAGTCAGACGGACGTCGGTTGGCCCCGTTAAGGATTCACGAACCCGAATATTTAACAATTAACTGATTTTCGTCTATAATCGAGTAAAAATACGTCCCAGTATGCTGGTAAATTTTAAAGCTAAGTTGCCGAATTTTTATCGAAAATTTACGACTCTAAAAATCGTCTCATTTATACGACACGTTTCGTAGATGACACGCTGCCACTTATCTATTTAATAATTTACGCACTAAATAACTCCAGATGCCTGATATAAATTGCTCTGCACGTGTAAAAAATTCGAAAGATTCCATAACGACAATAAAACACAGAGAGTCACCGAATGTTTGAGAGTTCTTCTCACTTTAGAAGCTAAAAAAGGCTATTTTCATGATTTTTTTTGAAAGGTTTATATTATGGATATTGATATAAAAGTTATTACACTTAATAAATACACTTTCGAAATACATTTAAAAAATTATTTATTCATTTAAGTCACTATTTATAGACGAAAATGGTAGTTCAAAAAATGTCCTAAAAAAATGGTAGCTCTACGCTGTTGATGAAATCTCGGAGATGGATCATCCGAAACAAAAAAAATCAAAAGGTTTTAGATTCAGTATGTTAATGGCTATAGCGCGTACCATAAGATTTTTGATATATGCAGAGAAATCAAAATGGCGGACATTTTTCGAAAAAGCAACAAAACAAACGTATTTTTTCCACCGTTTTTGGCAAAAAAATAATCAAAATCAAAATTTAAAAAAATCCTTGTTATGCGATATAGCTATAGATGTTTACAACTATAGATACAATATGTGGTTAAAATTTCATAAGGATCGGTTCAGTAGTTTCGAATATTTTGTCAGCGTTTTATAGCGTTTCAGCGAAAAAAAAAAAGCAAACGGTTCTAGATTCAGTATGTTAATGGCTATAGCTCATATCACACGATTTTTTATATAGGCAACAATAACAAAATGGCGGACATTTTTTGAAAAAAAAACAGAAAAACGTGTTTCTTCACCCCTTTTAGCAAAAAATAGTAAATTTCAACATTTTTTAAATTCCTTTATATGCGCTATAGCTACAGTTGTAAAGAATACGTGGTTAAAATTTCATAAGGAGCAGTTCAGTAGTTTCGAAGATTTTATCAAGCCGTCGAAAAACGTTCATTCGCGAGAAACGCGAAATACATTTTTTTTAAATTTGTGTATTTCGAAAATGTATTTATTAATTGCAGCAACTTTTATATCAATCAATCAATTTATCTATAGTATAAATCTATCAAAAAAAGTCATGAAAATAGCCTTTTTCAGCGTTTATGGTGAGAAGACCTCTTAAAGAAAGTATTAATCATAAAACTTGGCAAAATGCAACTAGCAGAAGAATTTTCCTACCCGCGACTTTTCAGAGAAAATTTCAAAATGCCTGAATCTACTAAATTTAGGCGGATTTTTTTTCAGTTTGTCATTGGGCTTAATAATTGATGGTAACTTATTTTTTATAAGCACCACTGTAATTGACCGCCAATTGAGAAGGGTTGCTGCTTATACCCCCACAAAATACGGCCCTCCATGAAGATATACCTTAACTTCATTTTTTTTCATGTGCCACTCAATAATCACTTAGCACTCTTTTTGGCACACACGAATGCCAGAGCTTCTCATTCTGGAGCAATAAAATCGCGTCCACGCGGGCACTTGGCGAGAAAATGCGATCGCGTTTCGTACAAATCGTTCCCACTCTATAACACAGTTCAGCTACACACGTACCGTCGTCCCATGAATCGAAAAAAAAAGTTTCCCCATCGCTCGAGCGTACACAAATTGCGTTTCGAAATCTCGTTAAAGTTTCGCGAGAGAGCGAGCAATGGAGCCTGCCTGGGGTTGGACCGTCTGTAAATTTCGCGGCGGATCCCCGTGTATCTTTTCTCCCTGCCCTTCGTATTCTTCCGTCAGGTATACAGGAGCTCTAATTTACTTGCTTGCTTGGCAAAGGTTTACGTCGGTGGTACGTAATCCTCTAGAACTCTCTCGCGTATGTGGTCTGACGGGCTGATCGCGGATTTTGGGGGTTGAATCCAGGGGGCTCAGGCGCCGTACCGGCGACCCCGTGCGATTATCGCCATTCGCTGGATCAGAGTGACCCTTGACAATGGTATGTTGATCGCGGGTCGCGCGTCTTTGCATTTTTAAACAGCGACGTGCGTGGATCGATTTTCGAAACCGGCTACGTCGATCTTTCATCCCTAAGCTTCGTGTATTTTGGACTGGACGCATTGTCACGAGCGGTTGTTTTACGCAAAGGAGATATTGGACAAACGGTAGTATCTAGATTTTTGAAGATAGAGAAAAGATGAAATTCGAAAGCTCTTGATGAATGTCACATTCGAGATTTTTTAAAGATAGTCAGCGTCTACGAGCCTGGACTTTTTCACGCCGTGGTGTGAGATGACAGTAAACAGTCACACGAATATTCCGTTCCGAATATCCATGTCATTGGCTCTTCCATGGTGCTCCAGATTCTGACTCTATCATGATGATCTTTTTACATTGAAGAAGGGGGCAGACGGAAATTATTGTCGGGATCGTAATTGGAGTCTTTTGTTCTCATCTGACCATTAACACCTATCACCTATCCAACCACTAAGCAGTGGGTTGATTTTTATTTTTTGTTTTTAATGTTCCCACTCATGCCCTTGTGGTCTTTGGTGAGCTGATTCTTTTCACTTTCAGCCCACAATCGTTTCTGCACTGTTTTTAGCTCCTGAGACAACCCCCACTCACATTGCCAGCAGGAAGTCGTGCAGAAATGTGTTGTGGTGTACCGAGATTCTACCACATCCCTATAGGGATTCGATAGGAATATCGCACTTAGAGGGTCCGCATTGAAATGCGAGTGGATTTTAAATGATCAAACGGAATGTGTTTGATCTCCCAAAAAAAAACATATCGTGATCCCGTGCACATATTTGTTAGAGAGTGCCAAGATACACTCACATCTGTATAGGGATTTGTTAGGGACGCCGCACATAAGGAGTCCTCATTTGGATTCAATTGGATTCTGCACTGTTTGCCGATGAACGCCGCTTGACAATTGTAGAATTGAATCCACGTAATCGAACAGAATCCGATACGATTCTTCATAAATTCTCTAAACAAAATATGCAGATTCACAAAATGAGTAAATCTTCAAAAAGTATGTCTCATCTTGAAAAAGTATTCTTTGAAAATCGACTTGAATCACATCACTGAAAATCCGATGTGATTATAGAATCACATCGGATTTTCAGTCATCATTGTATAATCACATCATCGATGTGATTATAGAATCACATCATCGATGTGATTATAGAATCCCATCATCGATGTGATTATAGTATCACACCATCGATGTGATTATAGAATCACATCAGATTTTCATGTGATTCTAGAATCACATCGGATTTTCAGTAATGTGCTTCAAATCGATTTTCGAAAAATACTTTTTTAAGATGAGAAAAAATCTATAACCACATCCAATTCTCAGTGATGTCATTCAAATCGATTTTCAAAAAAATCTTTTCTAAGATCAGACATACTTTTTCACGATCTCTGCATTTTGTGAATCTATATATTTCGTTTAGAGAATTCATCAAGAATCGTATCGGATTCCATTCGCTATCTTGGATTCAAATTACACTCGTACATTGGATTCCAATAAGAAATCCTTATTAGAATCCAATGTACGAGCATGACGTTTTGCCATAGGGATCCAATGCGATAACCGACTGGACCCCGATCAGGAAGTAGGAACAAGTATAGGAATCCAAATGGATCCCTACGAGACTTTCTGCACAGGTCTATTGTTGAAGCTAACCACCACGTTCCCAAATATGTATATCGGTTAAAAATAACCAAAACGTTTCGCGTCGAGCTAAATACTCGCTCAGTCTCATCATTAGCGTCTAGCGTCGTGTCAGAGTATCGAACGATGAAGGTTTGCATCAACGGTGAATTCGAAGTTTAAGCGGACGATCGAAAGGGCCCAAGGAGCCTAGCGACATCCGTTTTATTTTCTCTCAGCAATCCAATAAAAACGCCGACGCAAACTCGTCCCAACGTACTAGCCCGTGCGAACCTTAATAAACCCATACACCCCGATAAGCCGAGGGCTTCGCGCCGAGCGACTAGCCCCTTGGCGGTCATCTAAACTTTTCCCGTAATTAGTTATAAATTTAATTCCAGTTTCGACGTAACAATATTCCCTGTACGAGCGGAAAAGGTATATAATATATGATCAGCGGTACGAGGAGATCGTGAACGCGGGAGGGTTCAGGGAGGCTGCAAGCTACGGCGAGGTGGGGGGGGGGGTGGGATCAGAGGGGGAGGATTTAACGTCCTACCGTTTTCCAGCGTTTCGCAGTGTTCCAGATGATACACATAATAGAGGAGAAAAGAAAAATATACGCGCGTATATACATTACACGTATATGCGTGCCAACTTTTCGACTGCTGAACGCGAAAGAGGCGCAACCCTTACAGCCCAACGAACCCGAAGCGACGTCGATAGCGCCTTTTCGCTATCCAGCGTTCACTATGCATTATTATGCGAAATCCTAGTTGTGTGGAGCGACACTACACGCTGGAGTGTGAACCGGCGGGTCGGTGGAAGCGGGGGCGGAGGAACGACGGGGGTGACAATGTATATAGAGCGCTGCCGAAAGAGTCGGCGAGGCCGGCTAATGTGTTAGGCCCTGGGCTTACGACTATACGTTCTACAATAGGTGGAGGTGGTCGCAGACTCGTGCTCGAGTAAGGGGCGGAAGTTGGTAGGAATTCGAGAAGGGAGATGGAAGAAGAGACAGCGAAGGGGCTGCCGGATGTGCAAGGGTGAAAACAGCTCTGCAGCCCTGCGTTAGGCAAGAGGTTTGGTGGGAGGCTAGTTCCTGGCGTGGAAAAATACACACATATATATATATATATATATATATATAGTTATAAAACGAAGAGAGACACGAAGGAAAAGACAAAGTGGGAACGAAAGGGTGATAGGGGTGGAAAACTGCGCCGCGTATATATACGAACGAACGAATGAACGCGAACGAATGGGATTTAAAGAGAGCGAGATAGAGAAAATTTTGGACATCTCTTCCTACTCGGCCCTCGTCCTCTAAACACGTCCGTTCTCCCTGAGAGGAAGTGCAACGGAGCATCATCAACCCCCTGGTACCCGCTCACCCTCTCTCTTTCTCTCTCTCTCTCTGTCTCTCTCTCTCTCTCTCTCTCTCTCTCTCTCTCTCTCTCTCTCTCTCTCTCTCTCTCTCTCTCTCTCTCTCTCTCTCTCTCTCTCTCTCTCTCTTTCCCTCGCTCGCACACCCGCACACACTCACCACCCCTCTTCTCTTTCTTGCTCGTCTAGGGTTTTACGAACGTAGTGGGGGCGGCGGCCATTTTGCGAGCCGGGAAAAACACACGCCCCGAGATATGTGCGAAGTGAGCGCGAGAGCGAGGAAATAGTGGAGAGAAAGGGTGAACGGTAGGAAGGCTGGTCGAGGGGGATCGCGCGACGCGGATGAAAGAGGGAGAAAGAGCCTGCGGCGGAAGAGAGTGATGTGTGATCGCACGGGTGTGTGCGTGTGCGCACGTGTGTGTGTGTGTATGTGCATGCGACTGCCATCGCCCATCTGTGTTGAACGAAAGCTCCGGCTGGAATTTTCGAGAGCGCCCACCTATATACACAAAGACCCCTTCGCAACAACCTAAACCATCCCCGCGGAACCTATTCCTATATCTCTGCCTACATCTATACTTTTCTTTCTACATGGGTATATATATATATATATATATATATATATATATATATATATATGCATATACTTATTAGCGTGGCTTCTCTTTTTGCCCTCGAAGCCCTCATTTCTCTCCTTTCCCCCGACGAAAAAGCTCGCCCGTATTAAGCCCCAAAATGTAGACGAACATTAGGCTACAGTCCGTTTGGTGATAGGCAGATTCTCTTGCCTCCGACACCACACTCACACGCATACATCCTCGTCACTCACACTGTTACTCCCAGCCGTGCCCTATCATTTTTCTTCTACGCTCTTTCCATCCGTGACCGCACGGCCACTCCATGCCATCCTCAGGACGCACGCTCTCCCCGAATATACCTTTTCACTTCTTCCGATTGTGCGCGCGTGATTTTTCTTCGCCACGCGTTCTCGTTCCTCGTCTCTCAACTGGACCCTCTTCGGTTCTTCGTGCCCACTCGCGCCGTCAGTATCTCCAACGTTGATTAATAGCCACCGTGATGCCTCAGCGGGAATGTAAGAATGATGACGTCGAGATTGTAGATTAAAAATTGTCGCAAAGTAAATGGCCGGATTCTGACTCTTCCATAGTGGTCTTTTTACATTGAAGAAGGGGACAGACGGGAATTATTGTCGGGATCGTAGTTGAAGTATTTTATTCCAATCTAACCATCAACACCTATCGACCTATCGAACTACTGAACGGTTGGATGATTTTTCGTTTTCACCGTTCTTATTTATGCACTTGTGGTCTTTGGTGAACCGATTCATTTCACTTTTAGCCTACACTTGTCACTGTACCACTTTCAGTTCCCGATACAAACCTCTCACGTTGCTAGCAGGAAGTCGTGCAGCAATATGTTGGGGAGTTCCCAGATCCTATCACATACCTATTGGGACGCCGCACGTAGGGAGTCCACATTGGAATCCAAGTGAATTCCGCGCTATCTCATCATTGACATCGTTTGAGAATTTTTCGTCTGGAATTCTCAACCGGATTTTGTTGGATATGCCAACGAAAAATAACCTCCCGGGATCACATCCACGAATTTGTTGGGGAACTCCAAGATGCACCCACATCACTATGGGGCTTTGTCAGGAACACCGCACATAGTGCGATCCAATGCATGACCCATTGGATCCCTATCAGGAAGTATGGACAAGTATGGGAATCCAATTGGATCCCTACAACTTCTGCACGAGAATTCTTTTCTGACGCACCACCCTATCGCGTTTGCACGAGGGTACAGGAAAACGATGGAAAACCTGTACCGATACGTACGTCACTGAGATTCACTTCTCTTACCATCTGGATCTCGGTGAAACTGCCCCCCGCTCAGTAGTCAGCGGGCAAGTCAGTGCGTGCGTTTGCGTGGTCACCCATTCAGATATCAGCCAAGATCGACGCTTGGCATTCCCGCCAATGAAACTTTCGCCTTCCTAATCAAGCCACCCCAGTGGTAAGGTGTCATCTCGCCCTGTGCTTGATGCAACGAAGAATCGAGCGGTGGCCAATAAAAGGGCACGATCTACATGATTGAGCAGATACAACGACGAGGACAACGCCCCAGTGTGTTGCCAGTTAGGTACATACTAAAAAATCCATGAATTTGCGTGCACGCAATCTCGTTGCGATCGCGGAAACCGGCAGAGGAGGGACCGGGATACAAATTAGATCTCACGCAACCTGTTCTTCCTGCAAAACTCGTTTCGTGTTTGCCACGCAATCCACGGTTGCTCCCTACTCTCGTCCCCCCACCTCCCCCTTCCTTCGTTCCTTTTGTGTCTGCTTTTTTTTTACATGGAGCTTGCGAGTTCGAGTACTATTATTTATCGTATCTTGTCTATATATATATATCCCGAAACGACACCTTTTTTATTCCGATTGACGAGGCGTAACACCCCAGCAAATTCGGTTCGACAGCATGACGAAAGTGAACTTGACATATTTGTAGCCACGGATCCGCGTAATGCATTCAAAGCCGAGGCATTTCCCATAAAATAATGCGTTGAGGAAATCGTCGAACGTTTCAAGCTTGCCTTTGATCCAGCCCTCTCGTACTAATTGAATCGTGACGATTCGTTTTGCTCGCCTCCTCCCCGTCTACCCCTTCGAACTTCTCTCTTAGAAAGCGCTGCAGAGGAAGAGAGAGAGAGAGAGAGAGAGAGAGAGAGAGAGAGAGAGAGAGAGAGAGAGAAAGAGAGAGAGAGAGAGCAAGTTCGTTTAATTTCGTGAATATACGCGTACACGGAGAAATTCGAGGGTGTCAGCCATTCGGAGATTCCTTGACGTAGGGTCGTCTGCGAGTATTAGCGCCCATTCCGCAGACCTACGCAAGAAGGAGCCAGAGAGAGAGAGAGAGAGAGAGAGAGAGAGAGAGAGAGAAAGAGAGAGAGAGAGAGTCCCCGACGCGGAAATCTAAGGGTGAGCGAGACAGGAGAAACATCCGAAGTAGAAATGGGACAGAGAGAGAATATGGAAGAGACGGCTTGTAAGAGAAGGAAAAGTAGAGGGCAGCCATATGGACCAACTTGGGGTGGGATAAAGGGGTTGAAAATGAATTTCGACAAAGGCGAGAGCAGTTTCGTGGGCTGGATCTGCGCCTCCCTCGTTTTCCTACGTCTTTTGGTTCACGAGTTCCACTACGTATACCCACATTGGTGGGTATATACGTGAAACATTCGCGAGGCGACTACGCGGGAGAGGGTGTGCACTCCGGTCTTTGCGCTCATTGAGGGGCGGGGGGGGATTCGCAAGCTCGTCGGAACGTCTGAAAGCCCCGAGCAGATCTCCGCAATGACCAGCTTACAATTGCGTCGGTTCGTACATTACTAGAATTCTGGTTTTCTCACCAACGCCGCAACAGTGCGTTGCTTTCGCGTCATTCACACACGCACAAAGAGAATCATCAGGGAGAGAGGGAGAGGGATATCCTTTCGGCCCTCTGTAATGCCCAATACTCCGGACCTCGGTCTTTCGTAATAACAGATGTAAATTACGTGCGTGCCCGTGCAAGTACACGCACCGACGCATTTCCAACGTTGGATCCTGGACGCCCGGAGATGGAGGTTGAGGGGGTGAATAGAAGTCGCATGGATCCTACACGCGGATTCAGAACATTTGCGTATGACCATGCGTATGCAAGAGAGAGAGAGAGAGAGAGAGAGAGAACTATGTACGTGGGCTCTCGGGGTTCTAGGTTCACGAGCCTCGCGCACTACCTTCTCTCTTTGTTTCCCTCTTCGTATCCCACATATACCTGTCCTGTACGTGGTGTTTTGTGTCGTATGGTGTGGCCGAGCAATACGCACGTGACTATACTGGTATTTGTCGGCCCAACCGCGGGGCTCGAGATATTTGCAAGCCAAATTTTAATACCAGAATTAATTTGACCTGCGGAAAGTGTAGGGTGCACGGAGGGAAAGGGATAGAGAGAGGAGGGAAAAAGAGGGAGGCAGGAAGTCGATGGGATGGATGTAGGTATTACGTAGGTGGTATGTACCACGTTGTACCTTTTGCCCCCTCGAGATCATGGTCTCAATGTACATACATTTGTATTGTACATTATTTACCGCGTTTGTTACATCTATCGCATGACCATGCGCATGCCTTTGTGTGCAAGTCCGAAATATATGCGTGGACCAGCTACCCGGACAACCTAGCTTAAGAGGTCTACGTAAGCTTGGACTGTAAAAAATGTGACGTTTCGTTTCATTTGTAGCTTAGGGTTTTAAATTCAGTTTGCAAAAAAGATTTTGTGAAAATTCTAAAAATTGACCGGGTTACGGCGATTTTTGTGAGAGGATTGCTTGTATTTTGATTTTGATGATAGGATCGATTGTTTTTTGATTTTTGTAATAGGATCGAAACTATGATTTATGAAACGGTATGAGTCGGATCTTAAAATCCATTTGTCAGATTCACTTCGAATTGGCACGATGATTTTTTGATATGTTGGTCGATTTGTTAATAGCAAATTATTGAAGTTATTTTTTTTTTTTTTGAAAATCGATTATTTTTTTCATACAGCTTGCCATTTTCGTAATGTCAAACGTTCCAAAAACTTATCCGGTGATACGAAAGATTTATTGTTGTACTAAAAACACACCTTTTTTACTTTTCATTTCAGGACACCTCAGTTGCCAGAACCTCGTATACCTATTGGCCATGCAGCAACGGCGGCATTTTGTTTGAATAATAATAACTTCGATGTTTATCGATATTTTTCGATAAAAAATTAACTCAAACTTGGTAAGACCGTGTATTAATTGTATGAATAATTCCGACCTCGTCATCTCAATACACGTTCGGAAAAATAAAATTAACCATCGACCTGCGATTTAGGCTGCAAGCTTATGCAGACCCATCAATGCCGAAACGTCATTCGATTGAGTCATCAAAGATATCCATTGAAACGTTCCGGAACTTTTCTCACAAACGGCTGTATGAAATGTCTCGAAAGGTTTGCAGTCGACATGGACTTCCTAGAGGGAGGAGATACAACACTCCGAAGTTGGCTATGTAAAAAACCAATTACAGATTGACTTTGGCACGAAAAACTGCGCCTAATCCAAACGAATTGGAAAATTCGGGCCCGGGTTGAAATTCCGAACTTTAAATGATCAGAACGATCAAAAGTCCGAAATAATTTTACACGAAAGACCAAAACGCCGAAAATCTGAACACCGTCAAAATAATTCGGCTTATGAGGGTTGTAAAGTTTCAAAATCTTTCATAAATCGACAAATTATTTCGAGAATTTTTTTGTATTTAGAGGTGATTTTACGTCAATTTTGAAATTTGTCTAGTAAATGTTATACATTCTACATCATTTACAGTCAACTGTGTAGACTTTCGCTGGCGTGTTCTTGACGAACCTTGTAATTTCGGAACATTAAGGGGCTATACCAGTGTGAAAAGCTTCTGCCTCTCAGCAGGCATTATTCGAGGAAGAGGAGGGTCTATTGTATGGGCCAGGTATAGCTGATTAGCAGTTTTTATGGTAAATATCATTTTATCATGCAAAAATCGATAGTTAAATCTAGAAACGCGTTTTTCTCGGAATGAGATTTTTTTAATTTGCTGACATCGTAACTCAAAGAGCAATTATCCGAATGATTTGAAATTTGAACTGAGTACTCTTGAATATATTTACTCTACAATGACGTAGGATATTTTTGATTGTATGAAAATTGACGATTTGGCATTGAAAAACACGACCATTTTATAGGCAAGAAAACATACTTTTTTCATAACTACGCCATTTTGTTAGATTTTGATATTTTTCGAAAATCCTACGTCATTGTACAGGAAAGACCTTCCAGTTTAATTACATGTTTTCCTTTTTCGGTTTCAGCTAGTCAATCGGCCGGAATCATGTTAGCAGTGGAGGAACTTTTTTTTGCGTCTCCGAAGGAAGCTATGCGCTTCCTTCGGAGGCGCAAAAAAAAGTTCCTCCACTGTCAAACAAAAAAGTAGCATGGATCTCAATATTTTTCTATGAAAAAATTATGTAATATAGGTCAAATATAGCCAATTATATTCTTAATTTTCCGAAATATTTAATTGAGTACTTTTCTTCCAAAAAATTGCCGAAAATCCCCCAAATTTTCAGCGCTCACACTAGTATAGCCCCATAAAATTAGGAATTTTAAACTTTCGGCGCATTCAAAGTTCGGAATTTCAACCTGGCCGCCATGTCAAGATCGTACCAGCGAAAGTTGGCTATAAATGATGTAGAACGTATTACATTGTCTAGACAAATTTCAAAATTGGCGCAAAATCACTTCTTGATAAAAAAAAATTCTTGAAATAATTCGTCGATTTACTGAAAATGTTGAAACTTCAAAAACTTCCATAGCCGAATTATTTCGACGGTGTTCAGATTTTCGGAGTTTTGGCCTTTCGTGTAAAATTCTTTCGGAGTTTTGATCTTTCGGGGTAGTATTCTTTCGGAGTTTTGAGCGTTCTGATCATTCAAAGTTCGCAATTTCAACCCGGCCCTATCCTGAATTTCGAAATATTAAAATTCGGAATTTAAAACCGTCCGAGCATTCAAAGTTCGTAATTTCAATCCGGCCCCGAAAACTCCGGTTGGGCTAATCGCAAATCGAAGAGAAGTAACCCCCATGCCACAAACCCCTTCTCTCACACTTCAACTATCGCATTCTCCAACAAAAAAACTGTCAAATCACTGTTTCCCACCACAATTGTGTACTCATCATAACCGAATTATCCGAGTAGAAAAACCCCCAAAATATTGAAATCACGAATCCCTCAGCAAGAAACCACGGCCCTGCGCTTCTTCGGCCCTTCGCAGGGTGCCTGCAAGAACGTCCGGCTCTCGCGCAATATCGGAGACGCAGTCCCAGCTGAGGCAGACAGGCTTGCCTCGTAAAAAGTACGAGACAAAAAATAATGCTAATTTATCGACTGCTGGAGAGCACGGAGGGCTTTTGTCGGGGCTATTAACCGTAGACGCGATTGGAGACCCGTGGGGGCGCCCCCGCAATGTGTAAGAGCTCTGCGGTTATCGCTTCGCAGCGTGTATGCAGTTGTACGAAACTTTTGTCATTATAAGGGCGCGAGCTCGCTCACGATGAAAACTTTACGTCGTAAATTATATCAGCCGTGTCATACAAGCGTCGACTTTTACGCGCGCTTTGCCCCTGCCGTTCTCTTTCTTCATTAAATATGGGAAAATTTTGCAGAGGTCTAGGGAAAAGGGCGGTAGAATGTGGGCGCTCATGGCAGTGGCGGTTTTTGTGCCTCTTCGTTGGTCCTGCGAATAGTCATTGACTGCTCTATGGAAAGCCACCCCCGGCGCTCAGTCTCCGGTAAAGTTCGTCCACGTACTTTGCACACTCCCTCCCCTGTAGCCAACCCTTTCTCTTCGCCGACAATACAAATGGCCAAAGTAAACTTCGCCATTACGTGCTCGTGGCCCAGCAAACTGCCCCCCTCTCTCTCCCTCTCTCTCTCTCTCTTCCTCTATTTCTCCCTCTTTCTCTCTCGCTAAGGAAGCCAAGCCTCATATACCTATACGGATGTAGGAAAGTTTGTGAACAACCACGAACCACCGTCGATCTCTCTTCGGGCCCCATGCTCGGTTCAGTGGCCTCACGGCCGCCATTTTGGCACGGTTACCGCGGCGACACGAGAGAAATGCCCTCGCAAAGCCCTTCAGCGGCCCGGACTTCGCGGGGGTGGCTTTGAGCTCCGAACTCCTAGCGAAACTTCTACGGCCCAGCGGCGAGTGATTGCCCTAGACGGAAAAGCCCCGCGGGCTACACAGACACCGGGAAAAAGAGACCACGGGGCACAGCGTGCAACGAAAATGCATGAAAATGCGAACGGTGGTGCTTGATAATTATTTTGATAAGGAACTTCAACGCCAGTGGAAACGTTTCCCGCACCCACACATCCGTAACGGCGCCGAGAACTTTTGCCTCGTAAAATTCTTGACTTTTTTGGGGCACTCACGCGGCAATCTCCATTCTCTATTCGCATGGGCGAAAGACAAAACTTTAAATCACAGTTGTGACTGTATGTCGCACACAATGAGACCGGGACAGCAGAGTCAGACAGACAGAGAGCGAGAGAGGAACCGAACTTCATCATGAACGTTTTGCTGCCGTCAAGAAGAGACAAAGGACTCACTGATTCATTTGATGCAAACGCTTCGGGACAGGTCGCAGATCTACTTTTCCTCGTATATACCTAGTCTTGTATTTATTGCGCGTACGAGTAGGCACGCCCACGCATGGCGATCTTGAAGATTTTTGCAACTTGTGGTTGTTATATACAGGCTGTTTGGCGCATGGACCGACACAATTTTTTGGGGTTTGGGGAGGGTCATTTGCTAGTTTTTTTCACCCTTAGACCCTATACCCTGAGCAGGGTTGCAAATAATGCATTACGTTTTGTAACGCATTCGCGTTTTCATTACTCATTACATTGCATTTTGTAATGTAAAAAAAATTCATTAGTCATTACATTACATTTTGTAATGTGAAATATTTTCATTGCCCATTATAACGTTATGGGTAATGGCATTTTTTTACATTACAAAATGCAATGTAATGAGCAATGGAATTTTTCACATTACAAAATAGAAGGTAATGAGTAATGGAATTTTTCCACATTACTAATGCAATGCAATGTAAAAAATCTCCATTACTCATTACAATGTAATGAGGATTATTATTCGTTTCCCATTGGGGGCAGCGGTTTTTGCACTGGGTCGATCTGACCCAATGGAAAACGAATAATAATCCATATTACCTTATAATGAGTAATGGAGATTATTTACATTGCATTCGTAATGTGAACAAATTCCATTGCTCACTACCTTATATTTTGTACTGTAAAAAAATTCGATCACTCATTAAATTGAATTGGGTGATGTTAAAAATTTCCATTACTCATTACATTACACTTTGTAATGTAAAAAAAATCCACTATTTTGTAATGAAAATGTTTCACGTTACAAAATGTAATGTAACGAGTGATGGAATTTTTTTACATTACGAATAACAATGTAACGAGTAATGGAATTTTTTTACAATACTAAATATAATGTAATGAGTTATGGAAATTGTTTACATTTCAAAACATAATGTAATGAGTAATGATTTTTTTTTACATTACTGAATGTAATGTAATGCATTATGGATTACCCATTAAAAAAAGTAATGAATAATGCATTACTTTTTCATTACAAATGTCGCAACCCTGCTCCTAACTGCCACAGTAATTGAGATATGATTTTTTTTTTCGTTTTTTAAACTCGAAATTTCACCTTTAAAACGTCAAAACTTTTTCGTTTGTGGTTGCAATAGCACGAAATAACTTTTGTTATATACTGCAATGTATGCTTATTATAAATAAATCATTACTTGATACAATTGGTTTCGAGAAAATGACTCATGAGCTCCCAAAGTCTTGAAAATGCGTAAGTGTATGGAAAATGTCAACTTCTAAATATATTATAAAAAAAACTAAAAGCTATTTTGAACTGAGCTTTGTTTTAAAAAGTTCTCTAGTTTTTACCCTATGCTACATACATGTCATAGAAATAATTCATTGTGGTACAAAAAAAGAGAAAAAGTTTTTTTTCATTATGAATTTAGGAGTTACATTTTTTTAAACATTCACACTTTTTTAAACTGGAAGCTCAAGAATAATTTTCTTGAAACCTATTGTATCTAATTATAATTTATTTATAATAAACATATATTGCAGAATACAACCAAAGTTATCCACCACAAATAAAAAAGTAATGACGATTTAAAGGCAAAATTTTGAGCAATCAAAAAAAAATTAAAAAATCATATCTCAATTACCGTGACACTAAGGACATAGGTTCTGAGGGTGAAAAGTTAGCAAATAATCAAAGAAAAATTCGGAATGGTATTAAATTAAATTTAATGCCGTCAAAATTGAATTCCAATTAAATTTAATCTAATAAAATTTCATCTGAAACCATATTATTACTATAATCCTCTTTTCACTTCTAAACTGTCGAATGATCATGCCCAAAGCCGAAGTCCAATTATTAAAACGAATTGTAGATTTTGAGGAGGAAATGGTCCTTGATAACGAACTTTGTATAAATATATTTGTATTTATCTAAAAGTAATTTTCGCGCCATCAGAATTTTCGTAATACTAACTATGGAGACAGCAGGTTAGGATAGTCCTCGAAGTTGAATGTCCCCGAAACGACCGTTTCTCACGTAAGTATACATTTGATGCCGGTATACACACACGCTTGTTTTAATTAAAATGATTTAGAAGGGTCAATGGGATCATGATCGATCAAGGTAAAAGGATGAGATTAATTAAAAGGCTCCTGTGGATGAAGTACGAGGGAAGTGAGAGCGTGAGCTCGTTTGTTGTTCGAAAACATATATACCAATACACAGGCCTGAAATACTTGAGGTGCGATATGGGCGGCAACTCTCCACACCCCGTCTCCTACAGGAAGCGATAAAATGAAGAAACGAGGAGAAAAAAAAGTCCTCGCGCAAGCGAAAACGAGGAAAAGAGAGGATGAGATGAGATGGAAAATCGGTGCAGGGGGCTGGGATGATAAAACAGAAGTTTCGCGTTCAGAGACGACATCGTCGGACGCGCAAGAGCTATGAAGGGTGAAAGGCAATTTTCGTATCGATTAAATTAAGTCCCGCGTAGAAGAATGCGACGTGAATACGAGAAAAATAGAATTGGAAGAATGTTTTGTAAAGAATATTTAAAAAAATGAGAATAAGGGAGTAATCGAAGACCCGATCTGCTGATGCACGGCAGTGTTTATTCGATCAAGCATCAATCTTTCTCCTACTCAAACCCACGTGCATACACACACATGCCCTTATATCCGCCCACAATTCCGATATAAAACACGTCCTGAGACACCAATATGGAAATCTAATAATTTAAAGCTCAATAGAGCCCTGCGAGCGCGAGTGACCGCGAGGAAATTAAAAAAAACGAAACTCAGTCCCAAGGTAACGTCGTGAGAATAATACTCGCCACTTGCATTGACGGATATATAACTTCCGATCGAACGAGAATCCCTCTCGGCAAATATATCTCCGCGAGAATGCACGAGAGGAAACGTGTTGGGAGTGTGCGGATTCAATAAGTAATTAAGTCAGATGACGGAAGTGAGTGCGAGAGAGAGAGGGAGAGAGAGAGAGAGAGAGAGAGAGAGAGAGAGAGAGAGAGAGAGAGAGAGAGAGAGAGAGAGGAGAGAGGGGGAGAGAGAGAGGGAGGGAGAGGGAGAGAGAGAGGGGGAGGGAGGGAGAGAGAGAGAGAGAGAGAGAGAGAGAGAGAAGGAGAGGGAGAGAGAGAGAGAGAGAGAGAGAGAGAGAGAGAGAGAGAGAGAGACGTCTATTCTTCATCAAATATGTATTATCGACCCTTCCGTGCTCGTGCTACATGTGCACGCGAAGAAGATTTCCGTGTGGCCCTACGAGACGGAGTTTCCATTTTACAATTCATCGGTGTGAGATGGCGAAAGGGGGTTGCATTTTGAGACGAACTCACACTCGAACGCGGCTTTCCCTGAGAGGGTCTCCGGAGAAATGAGGCGGGAAAATCTCGAACCAACGGAGGGTGGTTTATACCCTCGACGTCAATCCCTTTTCCATCTTCCTTTTGCTTCGACTCATCTCTCTCTCCCTCTCTCTTTCTCTCTCTGCCCCCCCCCCCTCTCTCTCTCTCTCGCTAGGGCTCTCTCTTCCCTTCGTTCCCGGTAACGTCGATCCACCGACCATTCCACCACCCGATAAACTTTGTCGATTACATTTTTCCGTCCTCCATAGAGAACTCTCCGCGGTCCTTCAAACTCGTCCAGGTCGTGTCCTTTTACTCTCCTTCGCTGTCCTTCCCATATTCCCGACGGTCACCCCGTCGAAGCCAACACCCCGAGTTCGCTTTTTCACCCCTTCGTTTACGGTTTTCATACGCTCTGCGTATTAACTTACCCGGTGCTCGTCGTTTATACATTCAGGCATTACTAGTTGTACATTTATGGAGGCTGCCCTCAGCACGAATTTCTAGCCTGTATTTCGCGTGATACGCACACGCGAGCACGCGTTAATGAATCTCGCGTCAGCAGCATGTAAAACGCGAAAGGGAATTTGAACGCTTTGTGAGAATGGAAAATATTTCGTGTTCAAAAAACCGCTTTAAAAATAACTTTTCGTGACGCTTATGTTACCCTTCGTCTCTCTCTGGCTTCTCTCTCACCCCTTCAAAATTATTCCCCGTTATTTGTGTAAAATAACGAAAGTACGGGTAAAGCATGCACGTACACTGAGGAAACAGTTTATTTATAGTAAAGAAATTCATTGAGTTGGCACCTTTGTTCAAATATTCATTAACTGTTACGAAATTTGTTGGTCGTTAAGAAATATTCGTGTTCTCATGATAAGATTTTATAGCTATAGTATTTCTTTGAAAAGAATGATTTATATGATCACTTTTATTTCTCTTAACTCAGTAGATGTTTATGGTCATCGAATAACGAGTTGAAATTGTGATATGATAATACAGTTTAAAGGAGTAGAGATTTGTTCAGAATTAATATAATTAGATTTGGGGCCGTTAACGTACCGTTGCCGCGATTATTCTGTGATCAATGCAAATGAACATGTCACAATAATCAACTGATCTTCATTCGAAAAGACCAGCTCGGCCCCATTTGAGGCAAGAGTCACACAGTTGACGTGGCAACTTCTCTGTTTAAGGGACAACACCACTGTGACGGTTTCAAAAGATCGATTTTTTGAAATCCATCTAGAAAAATCTAAAATACATTTAAGACTAAGATGCCGTTGGAGCCAGGTCGAAAAAATAATTATTTTCGGAGATATTGAATATTTTGTGGAGCGGTGCAGCGCTCCGTGACGCTCGAGGTCCCGCGCAGCTGCGCGCCTCAGGGTCGGCAGGTATACCGGGCCTTTCCCAGGTCCTGCGGGTCTTTCCCAGGTATTCTTTTGTCTCCCTTCACAAAAACTGGCTATTGTTATAAATATAGTTTCGAAAAAAAGCCATAGGTGGCGATAATTGAAAAATGGTCAAGTCGTCAATCGTCAATCGTCGATATTGCAGCTGATATCGCGGTATTATTATTCAATGATGGCCTGAGAAGCCTCATGAAAGTTTTGGAGACATTGGGGATAACTATCGGCCCAAATTGTTTCAATTTTTGCGTTGAAACCGACGCAGCGCGAATCGAGCTGGCGGAGCGCTCGCTCACAGGGGCTGCAAAAGAGGCAAGAAGAGCCTCTACAAGTTCGAGAAAAGATGCTAGTGACAATGATTTGCTTCTTGAAGGCCAGCTATATGGTGCCGGCATCGCTGATTAAAGGTAAAACATTTTTTTCCAATTTATCGCATAAATTAACAAACCTAAAATTTTGAACGCGTTTTTCTCAAAACCACTTTTTTGAGTGCGGCACGTAGCGGAACTCGAGCAATTTTTATCCGATCGACTTCAAATTTGGACTGCACCAATAAAACTAGATTATCTAAAGAAATACATAGGATTTTTTCGATATCTCAATAATAAAAAAAGTTATAGCCTATTTTCGACGAGAAATTTTGCTCGAAAATCGTCCTTTATTTTCAAAAGCGTGCCTATTTTTTAAAAATCAATATTTTTTCAAATCCCTATGTACTTCTCTTCAAAATATCATATTATTAACGAAAACACTCGGTATTTCTTTTCAGATCGACTTTGAAGAGAGTTCTGCTGCGTGCCGCGAACCACTGCAGAGGCAACAGTACCTAACGCGGGAGCTTCCCCAGCGTCACCATGGGGCGTGAAAAATTTGAATTTTTTTTTTTATGTATCTTCAATAAACAACGAACAAAACAAAAATTTTTTTTTTCGAATATCGCTTTTTTTTCCCACAAAAAAAATTCTTGAAAAATGGCAAAAAAACAGGGGGTCACAGTGGTGTTGTCCCTTAACACAAATAAGGGTTTATCAACTATCGATGAATCAGTATTTAAGATGTTGGCCCAGTAGTTCTTTGAGATAACAGTCGTACACTTATTCAAAATTAATATTTGGTAATAATTAAAAAATCTTCAGTTGAATCAAATACACCCCTGTTAGCGAATAACTGTTGAATCAAATACAGCCCTGTTAGCGAATAACAAATACAGCCCTGTTAGCGAATAACAAATACAGCCCTGTTAGCGAATAACTGTTAAAAAATTGACAACTCATCTCAAATAATGATTTGTTAATAGTTTTTAAAAATCGGTACTTGAGACAAGTATCGCACATTCAGCAAGACCGTTTACTTTGTACGCTACCATGGCCCCTTGCCGCACAAGCTCGTTCGTGGGCAGACGCGACGTGGATGCGATCAAGATACACTGGAGACTGTGCGTGACCACTTGCCTAGAGGATATCAGTTTGTGACCGCGAAAACGTGAATTTATTCTCTGCGTCGATGGCATCAATTAACGATTTGCTTGGTTTGTGGGATCTGCCAAATCTTTAGGAAACTTTCGAAAGTATATACAGAGAATATTAAATGGTAAATATTTACAAGTGGGGCTCCAGCTAGAAAAGGGGTTTAGAAATTGTATACCGAGTCGATATATTTCAGGGCACTTTGTTTATAACATTTAAGTCGGGGGAAGACAATTTCAACCCTTATTTCAACCCCCAAACGCTTTGTTTGTACATTTTTAAAGGTATGTTGGAAACGGGTTTGGTGACATCAAGTAGGTCAAATGACATGGGTTTGACCCAAACTAATCTAAACAAATTAGAGTAGGCATACACAAAACGTATTTCAAGAATCTATTATTTTTCGGAAATATATATTTTTCTTAATAAAATATCCCTGCCCCATCATAAAAAACATTTTCATACTGCAGAATAGCCCTGAACACGTGAAATTTTTTTTGGTGCCGATTAGGGCTGGAGCCTCACTTGTAAATATTTACCCCTATTTTCTATGAGAGTTGTTCCTTGCTCTACGACGTATTGATGCTACCATTTTTGTTGTCCTCCACCTTTGTTGTCCTCCATTAACGTCCTTGCTACTTGCAGAGGAGAAATCGCTGGTCAACGATTTGTCCTCCACAAGTAGCAAGAAACAACTCTCATTTTCTATGAGAGTTATTGCTTGTACACTTGCCCACTAGCACTATAGTGCTACATTGATTCAACTGCATGTTCATATGCCGACAATCAACGAATGACTGTCTCCAAATATTCATTTGGTTACTAGGTAGACGAATTTTGATTTGTCCGAATATAAAATATCGTTCACTCAACTATCCTTTTTTCATCTGGCACAATTTTTCCACTGATCTCATTGAATAAACTCCTCAATTATAGGAAACAAGTATTTTCAGTATACGAAGCATTGAGTTAGATCGACTGTATATCTATTGGCTGTTAAGAACGGGTATGTTCCATTAAAGAGTTTCGCTACAAAAGTCAAAATGTTAAGAAATTGAGCAAATTTGGTGATAATGTTCTTCAACATTAACTGCGAAAACACACATTTTTTCAAAATTTTCTTCTACTTAGTTATCGAGTAATTAAGTATTAAAACAGATTTATTATGAACGCAATGTATACCTATATATATGGAAACGCTATGCTTATACACGTGAACTTTAGTGTTAACTTACTCGATAGCTGTGCAGAAGAAAAAACTGAAAAATTTGTATTCTCAAATTTGGATTTCTGAACTTTTCGAAATTTTGTATGTGTATAATATGGTTTAGCATGGCAACATTGTATCGCCCGTTACCGAACATCCTTAACGTACCCACTTCTTAACTATTACCAAATCTTTGCCAGTGACAATTCAGAGGCTCGAATGAATGATTCATTGACTGTAAGAAGATATTTATTTCGCCATATCCAAATTGACCATTTGTTGATAGTTAACGAGAACCTGGTACACAGAAATACATTGTTTTCCTCAGTGTATGTACGAAAGGTCGACGAAACACGAGTACGAGCATCGATGAATGAAACAGACATTGAAAAGTGGGGAATTATTTCGAGGGGCGTTGCACGTTACGTACACCTATATATTCCAATATTTTGCTATACATGCGATCTCGATAAACACAAATATCGCGGTGCAGCAACCCCCGGATTCACCCTTGACCCACAAATGCCGCGAATAGACCGTGAGAGCGAAAGAGAGAGGGAGAGAAATCGAATTTTTTTTCCGGTTTATCTCTCTCAGCGGTTTTTTTTAAATTCCCAACGACACTCACCTATTTCCCTCTCGTTCGTTTATCACTCGATTGCCGCTGTCTTTCTCTCTTCTCTCTCTCTCTCTCTCTCTCTCTCTCTCTCTCTCTCTCTCTATCTCTCTCTCTCTCTCTCTCTCTCTCTCTCTCTCTCTCTCTCTCTCTCTCTCTCTCTCCTCTCTCTCTCTCTCTCTCTCTCTCTTCTCTCTCTCTCTCTCTCTCTCTCTCTCTCTCTCTCTCTCTCTCTCTCTCTCTCTCTCTCTCCTCTCTCTCTCTCTCTCTCTCTCTCCTCCTCTCTCTCTCTCTCTCTCTCTCTCTCTCTCTCTCTCCTCGATACAGACGCGTCTCTGTCGATTTTACTCCCCTTCGCCCGTTCGTCTCGCTCTCGCACTTTTCCACCACCATGGCTCGTTTTTCTTTCCCTCCGCGATGCCTCTCTCGTCGCCATTTTGCGAACTTCATCGATCCTGCGCCCACGCACCCTCCACGCTTTTCCGCCATTTTTCCCACTACCAGGCCCGGCGAGGATATCAACGAGCAGAGGGTGGGTGGACCGACAAAGAGTGTCCGTGTGGTCCGTGGGTGTGTATGTGTGTGTGTTTGCCGCCCCGAGAGCTTGCAGGGTGCTGCCATCCATTCTCGGCTGCGTCTCTCGCAACTGTATTTTCTTCTCGGCTAGATTTTCATTCGCGAATCATGCGTCCTCGAGTCCCGTTATAAACTTGACCGTAAATGTTTCTCCGCCGCGATCATACTACTTGCCGTTCTCGCGACCGTCCGATAACTGGCGTCTCCGTGATGATTCGCGAGCATACTTTCGTCGGACGCCGGTTCTACTCGTTTGATGAAATTTGCATAGAGCTAGCTGAGCTAGCTCGAAAGGACAGATAGATCGGGAGAGAGAGAAAGAGAGAGAGAGAGAGAGTGGAGAAAAAACAGCTCCCATTATACGACCAGGTACAGCTTCCATTGTCGTGCCCCCAGCAGAGTTACAGCTTCGAAGCTCGCCCCTCCACCCCGTTCTCTTCGCGACCCCTCGAAGTGTTCTTCCGCACGAGAAATGCAGTCTGGCTGCAGAATTCTGCAAACCCCACCATCGACCCCCAGCAACAAGAATTCGCGCTGGCCGTTATGGAGTCTTGCCGTTTAACGCCATGCGGAAACGTCTATTCCTCTTTTTTCGTGACCGTCGAGACCGAATGTCCTGGCAATTGCACATCAATAACTGCCCGACATGAGAAACCATCGATTATATTTTTACGCATTTGTACCTCTTTCGTCGGATATGTACTTAATGATTTTCAGTATTAGCTGCGACGTATTTATTTTGGTGAGAATACGATATTTCATTTTCGTTTTCACGCGTCTTGTATTCTTTATATGATTCATTTTTTTTGTGAATATGTATGTAAAAAACTCAAATACCGATGATAGGCTCACAAATGCTCTCCATAAATTGAATTATTTATTTGTTCCATGTACGTTAATGTATGTAATTGGATTAAAAACGATTCCAGTGCCTTCTCAGATTTTATATCTTCTAATCCATTAATCGATATTTTTATCGACAAAATTCATCGTAGCATTGGAAATGTTTACAAGACAACCGATCGAATACATTTTTACGCATTTGTGCCTCTTGTGTTGGATAAGTACTTATTGAATTGCAGGATTAGCTGCGAAGTACTGCGTAGCGATTTTTCGTTATTCGTTTTTTTACATATCTTGTATTTTTTATACTATGATATTCTTTTGGTAAATATATATGTATACAACGTAAATACCAATGATGCGAGGCTCAAAATCGCGCTTCATAAATTGTATTTTTTATTTCTTGCATGCACGTTAATGTATGTAATTGAATGGAAAAAGATTCCAGTACCTTTCCAGATTTTACACCTTCCAATGGATTAATGAATATTCTTTTACTGACAAAATTCATCGTAGCCTTGGAAATATTAACAAAGAATTTGCATGATCGTGAGAATTGCATATTCGTTGGATCAATTTATACGTAATTATTAACAGCACAACATTAGCATTAATTACATTTATTTTGATAATTATTGGCTCGTAGGGGTACAACGCCATATTGTACCAACAATGCAAAGTAAATTATACTTCACTTTCCTACATGGACAATATACATCGAACAATATTTATACATTGTAAATAATATATCCTTCTGTTTATCCATATCCCTTAGAAGCCTCTTTTAAATACGTTCGCAAAGCAGACACGATAAGAAGTCATAATAAACATATTAACATATGGAATACATTTGTAAAAAGTTATAGAAGTTCATTCCAATGAATACCCCTGCCACCTTATTTCCAACTCTTTTATAAAAATCAATATCGGTATACCCACGAATACTCCATAGACGTTCGTGAATTTCAAGTCAAATTCAGGCGGAGCATCGCAAATTAATTGCTTCTCATCACCATTTGGAACTCATCATGAAGTGGAACTCATCACCATTTGGAACTCATCACCATTTGGAACTCATCATCAATTGGAACTCATCACCATTTGAAGCTCGTCATCATTTGGAACGTATCATCAATTGGAACTCATCACCATTTGAAACTCATCACCATTTGGAACTCATCACCATTTGGAACTCATGATCATTTGGAACTCATGATCAATTGGAACTCATCACCATTTGAAACTCATCACCATTTGGAACTCATCATCAATTGGAACTCATCACCATTTGAAACGCGTCAATATTTGGAACTCATCATCATTTGGAACTCATCATCAATTGGGACTCATCATTAATTGGAACTCATCATCCATTGGAATTCATCACCATTTGGAACTCGTCACCATTCGGAACTCATCATCAATTGGAACTCGTCACCATTTGGAACTCATCACCATTTACTACAGCGTACATACTTTTCTACATTATTCCAATCATCGCCAGTAGGTTCAAGAATATTCAAAAACGTAGCAGGCTTGATCTCAGGCTTCATAGGCAACTTATTATGCAGGATCCAATGCATGTCGCTCGACTAAAAATTGTCTCCGCGAATGATGCGCCCGAGAGAGTGAGCTATCCCTCTGCACGTTTGGGTCACTGAGCATCCGTTTCGTATGATCTTGACGTGGGAAATACAACTCACAAGATGGATCTATATGCCCGTTCATACCGGTGGTAATCTCCGCATCCAGTCCCGCAATGTCTGCAAAAGAGCATCTGCCCAAGTTTTCAAACTGCAAAAGTAAACGCGAGATGATTGAAAATCCAAATAGCGCGCTACCAACTGCCACGAGAATGCTCCCAGCGTCAATGCTGCGTGAGAAGTAAAAGGTAACGAATAAAGGAATTATGATTGCCCGAATCTTCGAGGAATAATGTACACCGCTGGATTTGCAATCTCGTCGGGTCTCCAAAAGTCTGTACGTAGCTGCATCGATCGAAGAAGATCATTTTCCCTCTCGGAGTACCGGAGGCAGCCTCTCGTGAGAAAAATCGTCTGATGAATGAAGCGAAAATTTCTCGGTTTTTTGCACGCGTACGGATGGTATCATTCGTAAAATGATGCTGCAGCGGGTACCGAAGGACCCTCGCGGTGAAAAAAGAAACCAGTTCCTGCAGAGTCTGCAGCCCCCTCCCCAAGACTCATCGACAAATCGGCACCAAAGTGGGGGGACCTCGAAGAGTTGTTGCATGACTAGTTTGGAGGGGGGCACGATGGAAGAGCTATGATGGGGAGGTGAACCCTGGCAGGTTGCTCTCTCCGGGTCTGCCAAAGGTCTTGGGGGCCTGACCTCACCTATGACCCGGAGCAGGTATCCAGCCTAACAGCCCGTGAAGCACATAGAAAGCGCTCCAGCCGTAGAAGAACATTCGTATATCCTTCGGAGTACCAAATCTACGCACGCAATCTTCACGTAAAAAGGAGCTGAGAAACTACAAAGCCCCATGAATCCGTAATGTGACCATCAACAAAGTTGCAACTTGACTTCGCCTCAATCATTACCGCCCACTGGAAAATTACTTATCAGGTTATGCACCGAACACTTCGTCGCTACTTCATTACGAAGACCATCAGAATCAGGTGATTGTTGTACATAGTATCTTAACATCCATGTGGCCCCTGCATTGTTGATTAATAGGCCTCAGATGTCTCTCTCCGCCCATGCGGACCAAGCCCATATAGTACAGGAGTAGTGTCCAATCGTATTTATATCAGGATTTGATTGAAGCTTGAGTAACACGCTGAATCCTTGCACGATGGTTCGCCGACTGCACCTGGTAGGTCATCTCATCGAGATCTTGTTTAAACCGACTCGGTTGACCATACACGGTGAGAAAGAGAGACATGGCGAGTAAGAGGGCCGAGCGGTTTGCTAGTACGTATACTAGGTGGATAGGATAGGCCTATTAGGCAGTTGTGTATCAGTAGCAGGTATCAATGTATCTCACCCCTTCCGCCTCAGACCCCTCGGCAACCGTCCATATACACATCCTACATACATACGATAGGAGATATCCGAGAGCGGGTATATCACAATGAAGGGAATATGTGTGACCGTAGTGTGTAGCGAGAGAAGCAGTGGCAGCAGGACCGTGGCGCTCGAAACACATGTCGATACGGCCGCATAATGGAAACATAACCGGAGACCGTATGTATAGCACCGAGAGAGTATTTAGGCATCATGGTGTCAGTGGTTAATTGCACATGATTGGTTATTGTCCGTCTGCTCGAGCCATGTACATATGCATATACCTATTTGTGTGTGCGGCTGTATATGTATACAAAGACTGCCTGAGGCACTCTCATTTTCAATACACGCAGGGGAGGACCCTATAAATGATATGACCTCCGCCCAATCACCCTTCCCTCTCCCCTGTGGCTGGCACCGTCACGCGGAGCTTGCCTTTTATTTTCGCTCGATCGCCGATTAAACAATTTCGCAGCATCGTAATATAATTCATTATCACAAATCGAGGGCACGCGTCCAACGAGCTGAATCGATGGTAGCGGGGGCAATCCAATCTGTGTGAATGAAAGCATGTTGTACCGGTACATCGTCGCAACCGTTCTCATCATTGACGCGATCATTGTCGATGAGTTTTGATGCCGAGAGACCGATCGGGATCATAGCCGGTTGTACAGAGAGTAATGGAAAAAGGTTGCTCATGATCTCGCACGGCTGCTCGATATGCCTCACGGCCAATGTTAATAGCATGATGTGCCAGAGAGAGAGAGAGAGAGAGAGAGAGAGAGAGAGAGAGAGAGAGAGGCTTTGACCTTGATACTGAACCAATTAACCGCTCGTCGACCCCGAATTTGTGTGGGGGGCCAGTGCAATATGTGGACGCGCGGGCGCGGGTATGTATGGTACATACCTTGTGTCCATGCACACCCTATATACATAAATATATTCGCCGACAACGGGCGAGTGAGGGCCAACACAAACCAATGAACACATCGCACACTGTTCCCAATAGGAATTCGGTCACGGGGATACCGTTCAACGGGAAACTTGACCTCGAATATCCATGCGATAACTACATTGCTACCCTTACGGATGATGACCCCACGATCTTTTATGCACTGCTTACAGACGATTCTCCAGTCGTTCTTGGATGCACGAGGCTTTATGACGAAAAGACATCGTCTGTGATCATCAGCCTGAGCCAGGATGGAGCCACTTCTGGTCGAAAATTGTATCAGCAAACATGGGTGCAACATGGGTTTCCCGGTAACTGACTGGTTGGCAATATTGGGCACTTGGCAGGACAACTCCAGTTATACAAAGAACAACTGGAAAATCGACTCGCTTTGTCTGTATGACACTGTAGGTCGCGTAGGAATAACTGAACTCGAATATCTCTGATCTTGCGTAACAATTATCCAGCCTGAAATCAACGGAAGTTCGGCTGGGTGAATACCCAACAAAAATGATGACACGCCGGTCATCGTTCTCCAGTTCAAATGGCGTGGTGGTAGTGGGACCTTGGCTGGCAGCGCGATAGCTTTCCTTTCGGCTCATTGAAATCTTTCTTTATTTTTCCGCGCCCCACTTCATCATACCAGGATCATTCGTGGCCCAAAAAGCTTTTCAATTGTTTCTCCATGTATTCGTAAAAATATCATCAAATTCTGTTCAGTAGTTTTTTAGTTGATCGCATCCAAGCAGAACAAACATGAGCTTCTTGTATAACTGTATGCATCAATGAAGAAACAATCTTTGGTTTTCCGCGTCCAAAATGGAAACAATTGAACTGAATCAAAAACACACAAAGTTTTTGTCAAGATTTAACGTGTAATAAAAATACCATAATCATATCAACTTTGCCATATTCTCAGAATTTTTGTAGCTTCATCCATCCGCTCCCCCACAAATGAGTAACAATCCATTGAATTTTAAAGCTCTTTGAGCAATAAGAAGGATTAGGAATCTGACAGAAATTATAAGATTTCAAGATGATCCCAATCGCAAAGGATTGATTCACTAATATGTTGAAGAATTCTAGCACTTTCAATTTGCAGTAGATTCGCATACGTTCTTATTGTTGTTTTAGTCTGAGATATGATGAGAAAAGATGTAAAAAACAAATGCGAAAGAAAGTTTGCGATTTTTGTGTAGTTAATTTATGTATGAACGCAACTTTCTGGGAAACTTTACAATCATTCGCTAAATAATTGTAGTACCATTCATCATAACGTATTGAAATACTGATCAACCTCCATGTCATGCCACTTGCGACTGATTTAACTTTTCATACAGTACGTACCGTCGAAGAAGTTTAGCTTTGGTACCTTTTGTCTGGAATTGTATCTTCGATATATCCTTAAGGGTTTATCGGATTGTTGGACCTAGAAGATGCTGCTGACTGATGGAGCTCTATGCAATGTTTCGAATTTGGTGGTCTGCTCACCCGGTACGGGTGTGACCCTGAACGCACATTCTCCGAAACATTGCGGAACACTATCCCTATCAATGACCGATATTACGCATGATCCTGATACAGAGAAGGGTAAACACACACGTAAACGGCGATCTCCATGGTAACAAGCTATTCTACGTGTGATCGTCCATTTCAGGACACGCAGTGCTTAGTGCGCCCCTGTGAAATTGGCAGGAGCACGATAACGTTTAGGCTTTACCGACCACCTGATGATGACGCCCATGCTGGGAGCGAGAATCGAAAATTAACCTGACCCGGCGAACTGATGCTAATACATTATACAATGCACACCCAAATGGGCATTGTTTTTTGCAAAAGAGAGAATAGCCGAAAAATCGTGAAGTTATCATTTTTATTGGTTCGAATAAGTCAGTATTCGCAACTTGTCCAATAAAAGAAAACGAAATCCCGAATTGGCAATCGTATTGCAAATTTGATTAAAGTGAAAGCTAGTTTCCTGATTCGTGGAAAATAAAATATTCGCTTTGTCGGTGAATTTCACCAAGTTCGTCGTCTTTTTGTAAACTTCGTCTAAGCTGTATATAAGTCGAAGATCACAGCGATGACCCGGTGAACGCGTGCAGGAATTGTCGTAGGGATCCAATTAGATTCCAAAAGGATTCTCACCATATCGAACAGAATCTCATACGATTCTTAATGTATCCCATCACAATCCGTGCGTTGAATTTTCTCAACAATATATATACAAAATGTGTGGATCTTCAAATAGGATAATCTCATCTTTGACAGCATAAATAGCTTTAAAAGGTAAACCTTAAAAATCGATTTCAACCTCATCACTGAAAATGCACTTGATGCATCATCACCCTACACGTTCGTGAAACGTACAGGTTATGTTTCAACACGCCGAATTTTTTCTCGTCACTTATCACATATCATCAATTCGAGCGTGGTAAGAATTCTCAAACGGCGTTCATCGGGAAACAGTGGAAAATCCAATAGGATCCCAATGAGGACTCCCTATGTGGGGTGTCTCCAACATCCCTATAGAGATGTCGGTGCATCTTGGCACGTCCAAGCCGCACGAAAGGATATTTTTTTGGAGATCCAACAAATTCCGGTTTGGCATTTCAAGTGACAACTTCTTAAACGATGTCAATCGGGAAATAGCGCGAGATCCACTGGGATTCCAATGTGGGCTATCTACGTGCGGCGGCTCTATCAATTCCCTATAAGGATGTAGTACGATCTGGAAACTTTCGGATAAATTTATGCACACAAAGAGCTCCAATTTCTGAACATGTAGTCGTTGTTATTGAGCTATCTATAGTGATCGTGTTTAATTTGTAGGAAAATTGAACATGATTTCTTGATCGTCGATGTTCAAATGGCTGAAAAATGAGTTCAGCTCAAATACTCGTAGAAACCATAGAGATGAAAACTTACGTATGATGAAAACTTGGGCATGCCATAATTCTGGTTAAATCTTACTATCGAATGATGCAAAATATAAACGATCAAAGGGATGGTTCGATAGGACAAAACTCAATTAAGAAAAGTGTTATCCATGTAAGCCAATCGATCCTTGTTATCGAGTTTGCTGATGTAAACGATGAAAAGCCACAATAAATATACACGTGTGTGTAGGTACATGTAAATGTGTGTATCCATTGGGCTTACTACTCACCCCACTCATTCTTCTCGGGATATCAGCGCTCAACCGCACGAGAAAAAGGGAGATGCTCATTCAGGTCGACCGGCTTCCCTACATCGATGTGAATCCAATCAATGGTTTATTAACCGACGTGTGAACGAGTGAGAGAGGCGGAGATCGAGCGAAAGGCAGAAAGAGGGTGATGGCGGTAGCTCTCCGCCAGTGGTCGAACGAAGCGACAATGAACGGAGATGTGGAGAGATAATTGACAGGGATGTCCCATCGAGAGTGACCAACGAAGTTGGCGATGTGACGAAAGAAACCAGAGCAAAAGGGAGCCCGCGAAGAGACGAATATGGGCCCAATAGCGATGTGAAAATAAAGCAATGAATCTCAAACGAATTAACGACCAGAGGCGTACTGTGAAGAAAAAAAAACTAAATTCGATTACGTATAAACGTCACAATGCTCCATTTTTGTATTTGCTCGACTTTCATACTGAACTGATTCACCATAGAGCGATGAGAAAATATCCTAAATTACCTTAGGAATTAGAAAAGATCCTAAGCCTCTCATCACGATTGCAGCCAAGAGAGTACCGTAAAACGGGGTAGAATGGAAATGAAGGGTAACTTTGACAGTTTTCGAGGCTATTTTAAGAGAGTGCCACAATACGCTTTTATTTCCCATTGTTTGTATTATTTTCTATTGTTGCTCGAATTTCTTGTTCAAGTTTATTATAATGTTGATGATGTTCATTTTGATCGCAATGATAATTTTGAGACTGATTAAGTCCCTATAATACTACTCTAGATACGCGATAGTTTTATGTAAAATGTTTTCTTAATGAAGATGACAATTTTATTGCAAAAAGTCGTTTTTCATTTAATGCCATGTATAATGCATAACTTTTTTTAAACCAAAATGATGTCAAAGTAAATCTTAATCTTTGACATAAGTTGCATTGCAATGCCTTGTCAAAGAAACCCCACACTCGAGGTTACTGTGACACTTTAACAAAAATATATAAAATTGTGGGAGAGCGGTGGGGCTTGACTGTCTTGCACATTTAATAACCAAAGGACGCATTGTTCCATTGGAGCAAAAAAAGTTGGATTTTAGGATGTTAAAAAAAGTTACCAATAAAAAACTTCCAAAACCTGTTCAAAATAACCCGATTTTACTGTTGCTCGTGTGATGATCTGCATGCCACCAGCTTCTAGTAGGTTTCAATGAAGATTGAGGTTATTACAACTCTGAATGGCTTTTTCCTTGGAATGAGAGGAATCCCAAATACACTTGAAACAAGTAACTTTCAATGGGACCCATACTTTCAGCGGAGCCAAAAATCGCGCTATCTGGGGAATGATTTCAAAGGTTGAATCGCGAAAAATAAAAAAAAGTCCATCATACATCAATTATCGATACATCAGCTCCACGAGCTGACAAGAAACAAGTGCTCACATTTTGTAGTTGAACCTTTTTTCGTCCTAAATTTTGCATTTGCAATGTTGATAAAAATATATTTCAATGAAAAAGAGATTCATAAGAAAACTGCATTGAAAAATTTCGTGCAGACCTTCTCCGAAAATGTAGTTTCGAGAAAAACGCGTTTGAACCTCCTAGCCCCGCAGCCAGACCTTGTCAATGATTTTTTTTTCGCTAGCATAAAAGTTTAGACAACGATGATCAACAATAAAAAAATCATTTATTTAAAAACACTCCAGGCACGTAATCGCTTAAAAAATGACACTCGATTGCGAATAATCGAATGTGAATGTCAGATTGAAGCTCTTTGTAATTCCTGCATCCAAATATATATTTCTAATGGAAACTGAGTTGGATAATTCACAGAATACCAATCAACGAATGTTTCAACGTGACTTTCTGCGTCTATGATGATATCCAGGATGAATTTTTAGCAGGGGATATAGTGGTCCCAGCGTATAATTCGCAGCACCGACCAGCAGACAATCGGACTACCATGGATGGGTGAATAAATGGTCGTTTGAACAATGCTTATGATTGAGAGGACATTGATAACGGGGTAACAAATAGTGGTGAAACAGTTCCAAGTGTCGGTACAATTGGCGCCCGTATATGTGCGTCGTACAGCTCACTAGTTATTTCATCACGCAACTTGGTGGACAACAAACATCGAGATCGCGTCATCACCGCAACCTGGCAAACATTGTTCCTCCGGAAATACTTATCCCTTGTCCGCGGATACACAAATTTCTTGGATATTCGTGAAGCTCGATTTCCTCGTCCCCATCTACAGTGGGTAACAAAAGTATTTGTACATCATACATGAAACTGTTGTTAATTTGGCTTGATTTTTGATGATTTGGCTAGATTTTTGATGATTTGAAAAAGACGACGTGTAAAAATACTTTTTTTACCAACTGCAAATAATAGGCAGTTTATTTTTGGATTGCTCTGACAAGATATTCAGCGTGTCCTTACAGCGATGAAAATCATAAGCTCAATTTGTGCAATTTGCTCTAAACTTGGACAATCAAGGGGCGAAATAACTTTAGGCGAGGAAAAAATTGCTGACTTTTATTATTTTTTTTAACGAAAGGTTTCCTCACTATTTTTGAGACTTAGGGTATGTTTTATTACTACTTTTGGGTGGTACATGGTATTTTTTGAAAATTTAATTAATCTTAAGAAATGGCGGCGGTGTGGCATGACCTTTTAAACTATAGCTAAAAAACTAATCAACCGATTCTAATGAAATTTAGATCAATCTTTCTTACCTAAAACCTGACTCTAAATGTTTTCACAGTTTTTTTTTCAAAAAGGTATTTTTTATTTATAAATCTAGCGGTTTTTCCGAGAATTCAATATTTTTGTTTCAAAGTGTACCATTTCATCAATTTTCAATATTTCTCACTTTTTCTTGGTTCATATTCTGCGTATAAGTGTTAATGAAAGAAGAATCTTCGTTGGTTTTTTTGCGATTAACCCCGCCGACGCTACGTGTCACGCCGTCTGACAACATCCACCGCAACCCGTTTAGAAGACCGTGCCATACCTCTGCCCTTTTCAAAGATGAATAAAAAAGCATACCATGTAACAACCGAAAGTAGTGACAAAACATAAGTTCCTAAATATACCCTAAGCATAAAAAATGGTAGATAAAGCTTTCCTTCGAAAAAAAAAAAAAATCATGAAAACCAGCAATTTTTTATTCGCCTAAAGGTATCTCCGCCCTTGATAGTCTCGATAATAAACTGCGAAAAAGCCACGCGGAGTAGCATCGCACAGGTTGTTCATCGAGCTTGATCTGACGGAGATGACTTTCCAAAAGCACGTGTTCCTCAAGGCGCGATACCCATGTCTTGTTTTTGTTGAAATTATATATACGTATATGCGCGTGTACACGCGTGCCAACATCTGCACGTACGAAAAATGGACAATAAAAAAGAAACCACCATCCGAAACTATGAAAAAGAATAACGACGAGCGGGCGGAATCGCGTGACGCGAGACCGAAAAGGGAATAAAGAATGAACGAAAAAATGTATCGGGAGAATGAATGTAAAAAAACGGCAGTATACAGAGGAAGAAAAGAAACGGCAAATCGCGGGTACGAGTGATTGACCGACGGGAAAGGGGCAACGAGGAGAGCGAACGGTATTGAGAGAATCGGAAGAAAAAAGAACTGACACAGCGATATCAAGTGTGAGGAAGTAGGAGCGAAATGCTCTGTCTCTCTCTCTCTCTCTCTCTCCCTCTCCCTCTTGTGAAGAGCGTTACGCGGCGGCAAAAAGAGGGGAGGGGCACCACCGAGAGATGCTGCGCATTGTGTTCTGTGTCCTACGTCGAGGGTGCGG
>OZ023312.1:39066929-39261913 GCA_964007375.1 Ophion obscuratus | reverse complement strand
TCTCTCTCTCTCTCTCTCTCTCTCTCTCTCTCTCTCTCTCTCTCTCTTTCTCTTTCTCGTGGCATTGAGCTTTCGTGATCTATAACCATAGCAGCAGGTTGTCGCTTCCAACGATGCGGAATTCCGAGACGATTGCTCGATCACTCCCGATACGTGCTCTCCTTTCGCAAGCTTTGATCGCGCATCTAAAATCGACCACTCTATCAACGTAAATATTACTACCGGCCAATCCGATTCTTACAGTCGGCCATATCGTTGACGGCGCCCACTCATTGAATTATGGATAATGCTTTTTCAGCACCTACTTTGGAAAGCATTTGTACATAGTACTGAGGACATTGAAGTACTGAAACGATTGAAAAGATTAATTAAATAATTGCTCGACGACAGGTGAATGCAGAGTATGATAAAAATGGAAAAGCATGACAAGTTATCTCACGTTTAAAATCGTGCTGCTTGTTTATTTGGTCATTTTTTATACGATCTTGGCGGCCGTGTTTATGTTGATATTTGCAGAGACACGTGTACTTTATTTGTTTCCTCAAAAACTAGATCAGAAATGCTTCGGATTTCGCGATATAAGATATAAAATATTTAACAAATTTATCATTGTAAAAGATCATTGTAAAATAAATAAATGATAATTGATAAACAGTTAAACTTTTACTGATGTAATTCACATCGATTTTTGAGATATCCTTTTTTAAGCCACTTATACTTATACGATATTTATATTAAGCTTATTAAAAGGCTGGATTTTCAAGACAAGATTTATACTTTTTTTAAATCCACTCATTTTGTATATCTAGATATTTTGTTGAACACTACATTGATACACTGGGTCATTTCGGCCGGCACGAATTTGAAATAAAATGCTTACATTCCCAAAATTGAAAGTTTTCAATCATTTTTCACGACAATTAAATGTCATACTTTCCGAATTTTAATTATGCATTCATATTAAGAAATGTTTAAGCCACCTTCTCACTTTAGACGCTGAAGAAGGCTATTTTCAAGATTTTTGATAGGTTTATATTATAGATGTTGATATAAATGTTGTTAGACTTAATAAATACACTTTCAAAATACATACGAACATTTTTTTATGTATTTATGTAACCCAAACAAACTTTGAACGCGTTTTTCTCAAAACTGCGTTGTTGGACGGCTTGTTGATAAAATATTCGAAACTACTGATCCGATCCTTGTGAAATTTTAACCACATATTGTATCTATAGTTGTAGACATTTATAGCTATCGCGCATATCAAGGATTTTTTTTTAATTTTGATTTTTACTATTTTTTTGCCAAAAACGGTGGAAAAACATGTTTTTTGAAAAACGTCAGCCATTTTGTTATGTATGCATATATCAAAAATCGTATGATGTGCACTATAGCCATTAACATACTAAATCTAAAACCGTTTGATTATTTTGTTTTGGATGATCCATCTCCGAGAATCCATCAACTGTGCAGACCGACCATTTTTTTAGGACTTTTTTAGGGGTCAGGCTACAGTAACGGGTATAAAATCATGTGAGAATTTAACAATTTTTTTTCGAATGAAAAAGTGATTCACTCATAAAATTCATTACACATCTATTGAGTATGCATATCAAGCTGTAAGAATTTTTATTTATTTGATATACCAAATGGCCGACTACAAATATTTTCTGTTGTTATCTTTTGTTTTAGGCGCTCCGCGGCGTGACATTTGGCATTCACAATTTTTTACCTAGAACAAACAACGAAAATTCTCGTCAATCTACATTAGAATACCTAGAGAAGTCTGTAAGCAATTTCAAAAATATTGTTTCATTCAAAAGTTGTAGGTATTTGAACTTAAGAAATGAATTTTGAGTGAAAAATTTCGTATAAAACTGCTCATAAAATGAAAAGTTTTCGATTAATCAGAAATTCCGTACGTACTTCTCTGCGAAATGCAATTAGGAACGTAACTTTTGAATTTGAAGTAGATCGAATGAAAATTGTTGAAGTTATTTGTCACGCCAATTGGAAAAAAGCTGTTTCGAGAAAAACGTGTTTAAAGTTTTACATATAACTTTTTTGTGGTTCAACTTAGAAAATATAACTGAATATTTTTTACCCTTTTTCTGCGATACCATTTCCGTAAAGTTGCCCCTCCAAGACAATATTTTCCTCCTCTTCTGCCTTTCTCGACAATTTTGCGCTCGAGCGCGCGTCCCTCACCGCATCCGACAGCGATCTCCCGGCGTAGTCGATTCGCAATGCGTCCGCTTCTAAGCAAAAATTGGAGCAGTTGGGCCCTCCGGTCATGCACAGAACTTTCACAACGTTCATTATACTGCTGAGGCCATCGTTGGAAGTGTACGCTGCACTGTCGAAAGCTATATCTAAAACCAATTTTCCACTTGAAGTGGTCTTCGGTGCCAAGTTCCACACAGTAGAATTGAAACTCTCGTTGCTGTTTTGAGTGAAGCCCCCTAAACAGCGAGTTAGCAGATCGTCGTTTGACAGCACTTCATACATTGGTTTTATAGCTTCAAAAACTTCGATATTGAGCGGCTTATTATGGCGGTAAGAAGAAAGAACATCCGTAGACTTCGCTTTCTGCCACGTACGCCTCGAGTCGACACCGGGTGGGCATTTGTCGTGTTGCAGTTTTTCGTCGGTGGAAAGCTTATGGTAGAGTGTGGTCAAAATTTCCTTCTTCATATCGTCGATACAGTCTGTGTTTTTTCGTATTGCCAATCCGTAATATATGCTTATTCCATCGATCAATTTTCCCGTCAACTTTCCTTTGCCGCCAAGTCCTTTCGTTTTTTTTTCTTCAAATTTCGGAGTCGAGTGCCCATACGCTTCTGAACGTGATCGATACATTCTTTTTTTCGAACAGTTAGATTTTCATAAGGCGCTGAATCTACAATACCATTGAAAGTCTTGCTGTCGCCATCTCCATTATAATAGGCATACTTTGTTCCGAGTAATTCTTCGGAGCGTTTGAACATTTGGAAAACGGAATCGACCTCCATTTTTCCTGAAGAGCCCTCGTGATTGCTTTGGCAATCTTCTTCGCGTCTTCGTGCCACTCCTCGTATTCAGCCGTGCCTTTTTTATTTTTCCAACATTCGCAGGTTTTCGCCAAGATCCATCGTCTGAAACTGTGATCCCCTCGGTCTGTCCTTTTCCGAGTGACATCGCTTTCTCTTCTGCGGCTGCCCTTTGCATGCTCGTAGTACGCGCAGCTTTCGTTGCTATAGCAACTGCTCTGACAAGTTTGCCATAAAAAGAATGGTACATCGGCCGCGGCAATTCCATGAAGGCACAACACTTTTTTATACCATGTAAACCTACACCTAATAATCGCATCACGAGGGTAACTCTGCAATTCATTTCATACCCATTGTTCACATAAGGGCAATTAGGTATTTCAGATTTTTCACAGTTCTTGCAAGAAATCACGATATTAAAAGTCAATCCGCGTGGGGCCGATTCGGTGATGTTTACGTCTCCGCCGCACTTTTTGCAAACAAGCACTTGAGCAATTGGGTTCATGACAGATACGAAATTTACGAATCTGTAGCCAAATTCGGCGTCAATATCAACATCACACGAACTACTTGACATTCGCAGTTTCTTTACCGATGCAATCACGCCTTCAACATCTGCCTCCGCTTCGAATCGATTCAACGGTCGTCGTTTTGAAATATTGGTCTTATGTGAAGACCAGTATTTGATTTCGACCCGTTCTTTGATGCGAAAACCTTTTTTTGGCTACTCATTGTAAAAAACATTTGAACAGCGTCCTGTTAACGGTTATACTGTTATTTGGTGATGCTTCACAGGTATATTTTTGTACAAGTAGTGTCCTCAATGTAATTTCGTAAATTTACCGACCAATGGTTCGTCAGGCCTAACGGTATAGCTCCGAAAATCCAGAGGCATGGAACAGCGCGCTCAGGTACTCTTTGGCCGTGCCAGAGGTCAGCTTACGTTATACGCTCAAGGTCGGTGAATAAAAATGTCTTGCTATAAATCTAATACTAACTTATTCTTATGATAATAAAGCACCGTTTTAGCGAGAAAAAAAATCGATTTTTCGAAAATTCTACTATTGCCTTACCTCTAATTACCATTTTCGGCTATAAATAGTGACTTAACACTTAAAAAAAAACGTTAATTTATTCTAAAGTGTATTTATTAAGTGTAACAACTTTTATATCAACATCTATAATATAAAATTATCAAAAAATTCATGAAAATAGCCTTTTTGAGCGTCTAAGGTGTATCCCGTATTTTTTAAATAGAAACCAACCGAACGGATGTTGAGGACAGGTGGATGAAGTAATCCGGGTCAAATTGACCCAGTGTGTCAAAATCGTGGCTAAATATACGCGTGTTAAGAAAGGATTAAAAAATTAAAGAATCGTACCGGATTCTGTTCGATAATGTGGAAATCTCTTAAAATTCAAAGTGGACTCGTATATTGGATTCCAATGGAGAATCCTAATTAGAATCCAATGTACGATCATGGCGTTCTAGTACAGGCATCCAATGCGATAACCCATTGGATCCCTATGAAGGAGCAGGGACAAGTATGGAAATCCAATTGGATCCCTACGACGACTTCTGCACGGTACAAATTCAGTTAACTTTCGGTATTCGTTAAAAAATCACAATGTACATGCGAATATACGATACACGAACGTCGTTGTTCGGAAAAGCATGTACAAAACGCGATACGCGCACCGACCTCGTGCACTCATTAGCCGGGATAATTTTTCAATCGTGCCTGGAGGAAACGAGCGACGTAATTGCGAGTATATTTGTTCCATTTTCATTTGAAGCCTTTGTGCACTATTGAAAGGTTCGACGGTACGTACCGCGTCAGTATCCTGTCATGACAAAAAGGGCATGAAACTTATTCATTGCGGTGCACTAGTTTATTCGCGAAAAATGCGTTTTACGACAGGTGCAAGTACGTCAACTAGGGCATGCAAGAGAGCTTACAATGTAAACAGACAGGGAGAGAGAAAGAGAGGATGGGTCTGCAAACGGTAGTGTTTAAAAGAGAGATTCGAAGGTTAATCAGATCAAAAGAAGAAAAAAATTTACTGTGATGAAATCACAGATCAAAAGAAAAAGGTTACATCAAAAAATAAAAAAAATGTGATAAAAAAGGACAATAAAGAGAATTAAAAAAAAAATGTGATCGAAAAAGAAAAAAAAGGTTCAAAAGATTATTCAATTGTCTTCTCTGTCTGTAGTTATCAAAAAAATCATATCAAAAAAGAAAAAAATGTATAAAAAGGACAAAATTGAGATTTAAAAAAAAACAAAAAATGGGATAAAAAAAGAAAATCTATTAAGAAAGAAAAAAATGAGATCTAAAGAAAAAAAAATCGTTTTTTCTTTTGGTCCCATTTTGTAAAATCTATTTTCTTTCTTTCTTTTATCTCATTTTTTTGTTTTTTTATCTCAATTTTGTCCTTTTTACACATTTTTTTTTCTTTTTTGATACAATTTTTTTTTTATCTGTGATTCCTTCACAGTAAAATTATCATTCCCGTAGAAAAAGCAACTAAACCGCCCTATTGTCGGAAACTACAGGCAGAGAAGACAATTTTTTTCTTTTGATGTCATCACCGTATCAATCCCTCTTCAAACCACTACCATTTGCCAACACTTCCGGTTTTTCTCTTCCTCCATCTCTGTCTCTGTCGCAAGCTCTCTTCGACGCGTTGGTCGACGCACTTGCACATTAAAACCAAGTTATTCTTACGTGGCATTTATATCGGAAAACGTGATTAGGAAAGTCGTCCAGCTTTGAAGACCATCCTCATGCCAGCCTCTTTTCGCCATACTCAACATTGTGTAAGCTCCAATGTCTCTAAAATCACGGTTAGAGAAATGTAAACATATTCATATGCAAAGCGTTTTAAGCACCGTTCCATCTAGAAAAAACGTTTTTTTTTCTAAAAAAAAATCAGGATTATCCTTAAAACGGGCGAACGTGCTGATAGCTAACATCCATAGATATAACAAGCTAAAAATATCCATTCCCGATATATATGTATGGATATGTGAATATATATATAGATATTTACAATCAATAACAATTTATCGAGACCGCGTATGGAGCGATGAGAGGCTTTCGTCGCGAAGGATCCTTTACTGGAGACCGTCGTAACTAAATTGTCGTCGTGCAAACGTGACCTATCGCGTGTTTTGTCCAAAGAGGACCAATTTCACGTGGCGTTAAACACATTACTTTACCGTTTGTGATAGCTCGCTTTCGTGAAGCATCGAAAATTCTTCGATCCTGAATCGCCACTGTCTGATAAAAAAAAAATACGAAAATAAGGGTCCAGTGCGTGTCGAATATCACGCATTAATATGGGATCCCGTAATTTGATAGACGCGCGCGATAATTGCGATATTCTATTAAAAACTAATTGAAAGGGTTGCGAAATAATCTGCTATTCATAAAACAGTATTTTACCATTAGCGTGATTATAAATATTATACATGGACAATTTTCGGAACAGTGTGGAAAATATGGCAGGTGGAACCTCAAACGAAAAACCATTTAAAAAAAAGTAATTCTGTCACAGTTACCACAATTATTTTACTTGACTGCAGTAACTGAGTTCCACTTTCACGAGTTTTTTTAGATTTTTAAACTTACGGGAGAGGGTAAAGTAATTATAAAAGCTGGGTGACTACGAATTGGCAAAAGGAAGAAACAATGAGAAGAACGTATTGACATTTTTTTTCGAAAAATAATATATTGGCGTGGCAAATAAACATCCGATTTTTAAACGTGTCGCATTTTTGTATATTAGTACAAGCCTACCGTTGCACATAGAAATACTCGAGCAATCTGGGTAATAATAAAAGCCCCCCCCCCCCCCCCCCTCCCGCCCGGTCGCTGCGGAATCGCAAAAAGAATAAAAACAGAAAAAAACGTGGTTATTGACACATGCATTCGGAAAATAGTTTATTGGAGTGGCAAATTATCATCCGATTTTCAACCGTGTCGCATTTTTGTGAAAATTTATTTACATTAGTGTGAGCTCATTGTTCTTATTAAAAATACTTGAAAAATTTGAGTGCGAATTGAAAACTTTCATTTTTTATTTAAGGGGAGAGTAGGGGTTTCAGCGTGAAAAAAAAACACTTTCGCGAATTTTTTTCATCTATATGGATAGAGTAAATTTATTAAAACCTTTTGTACATTGTTGAGCGTCATTTCAAGAACATTCCGTGAAATTCGTACGCGAAAATATCCACAAACAAGCTGGTGACAAAACTTTTCCAAGAACGCCTTTGGAAAAACACGATTTGCGGTGTTCACTGTATCTCAGCTAGAAATTATCTGAAATCAAGTACCATTAAAATTCAGCCAAAGTATCATCAAATCTTCCCCCCAACGGTCTTTGATAATTTTTTTTTTTCATTTCTAAATTTTAGTTGGTCATGTAAAGTGAAAAGTGCTATTTGTCACGAAAAATTCCGCCATTTTGGGAGCGGAAAACCCCCTCAATGTAAAAAAAATCTCAAACTAACCGTTGGGGGGAGGTATTTTATATGTAGAAAGTGTGTACCAAGTTTGAAATAAATCGGTCATGTAGTTTTCAAATAGCAGTGAACACGGACTTTGAAAAAGTGGTGTCGAGAAAAACGCGGCACCGGCTTATTTGTGGATATTTTCGCATTCAAATTTCACGGGATGTTCTTGAAATGACACTTAACAATGTACAAAAGGTTTCAATAAATTTACTCTATCCATATAGATGAAAAAGAAATCGCAAAAAAGTGTTTTTTTTCATGCTGCAACCCCTACCCTCCCCTTAAACATTGGATGTTGATTTAGCACGCCAATAAATTATTCTTTCAAATAAATATGTCGATACGTTTTTTTCATTTTTATTCTTATTGCAATTCCATAGCCACTGGGAGCTTTCATCATTACTCAAATTGCTCAAGTATTTTCATACAGAACAATTTTTATTCAGCTCTACACAACCTTCGCGAAATTTTTATTCAGCTCATACAAACGTTCTTCTTTTTCAATTTTTATCTCTATATTATTCTAAATCAGAAAACATGTACCGAGAAATTCCTCCAAGAGATAAAAACTACCAAGTCACCATAAAAAAGTCACTAGATTATTCCGTAGCTACGACTTCGAATGAGAAAAAATCAAGGGCTCACGAGTTCGTCATACGACCTGAGCTC
Source organism: Ophion obscuratus (assembly GCA_964007375.1). Taxonomy (NCBI): domain Eukaryota; kingdom Metazoa; phylum Arthropoda; class Insecta; order Hymenoptera; family Ichneumonidae; genus Ophion; species Ophion obscuratus. The sequence goes on along the minus strand of OZ023312.1, from coordinate 39,253,690 downwards.
TTCAAAGGTACATTCCAACTTTTCATTTTGGCTTCGACGCATACAATAGCTGAGGCATGCAAAGTTGAGCAAGATGCCTGCAAGAGTTGCAACGAAAGATCTACTCGCGATGAGGCCCGCGAGCTGGGTGCTCGAAAATTCACTGCTAACCCGTTCGCAGCCTCGAGCAGCTCCCTCCCATTGGTCGAGACTGCACAGGTCGCCCTTCTGAGTCCCACGATTCGACCCTGCGACCTGCCGAAGGACCCCAGTTGACCCGAACGAGTATTTTCGCGTTGCCCTCTTGGGGCCAGCCTCGTCGGCTTCTTCTGGTCAGTCTTCTCGAAAATGTTGTCGGATCATCGTCGATTTTTTCGCGAGTATCCCTAGTCTCGTGAAATCTCGTGACACTTGTGAAAATGGAAAAAGGGAGACTCGACACACGCCGGTGCAGTAAATGTGCGACGCATGAATCGACACTTCGCACGTGAAAAGCTTCTATGGTGATGTATACGATTGTTACTTGTTTCTTTTTTTCGTGTAATTTTCTTTATACTTCACGCGTTACATAAGAAAAAGTGCTAAAGCTTTTGCCTCACACGCATTCGTCAATGTAATCTAGTGATCGGGCCGAAGAGTCGTCGAATAAAGAAATAAAGAAAAAAAAGTTATGCGATACTTGCTCAAATATGCGAGAAAACGGCGTTGAAACGATAAAAACACGTGTCCCTCACTTCAAACGAAAAGGGCCGATCAATCGGGATGGGGAAGAAGCGCCGGGGCCACCAAGTGAATCCAGGCGAATCGATGAACTCGTGAAACCGGTCACTCATTTCTCTCGATCCATTCGCGCTTCTTATAGGTCCATCCATTTTATTTCAAATGCCACTCTTTACACGAGCAATCGATAATTCCACGGAAATATTTATTTGCGTGCTCCGGTGTGTGTGTGTGTGTGTGTGTGTGTGTGTGTGTGTGTGTGTGTGTGTGTGTGTGTGTGTGTGTGTGTGCGTGCGAGTGCATGTGCGTGCATGTGCGTGCGTGTGTGCGTGCGTGCGCGCGTGTGTGTGTGTGTGTGTGTGTGTGTGTGTGTGTGTGCGTGCGTGCGTGCGTGCGTGTGCGTGTGTGGGTGTGTTGGGTGTGTACATGGGTAGGTGTGTGTGTGTGTGTGTGTGTGTGTGTGTGTGTGTGTGTGTGTGTGTGTGTGTGTGTGTGTGTGTGTGTGTGTGTGTGTGTGTGTGTGTGTGTGTGTGCATGGATAAGTGTGTGTGTGTGTGTGTGTGTGTGTGTGTGTGTGTGTGTGTGTGTGTGTGTGTGTGTGTGTGTGTGTGTGTGTGTGTGTGTGTGTGTGTGTGTGTGTGTGTGTGTGTGCGCGGGTGGGTGGGTGTGTTGGGTGTGTGTTGGTGGGGGGGGGGGGGGGTGTACGTGTGTGCATGGGTAGGTGGGTGTGTGTAGGTGAGTGTGCTGTTGGGTTATGTATGTGGGTAGGTGTGTGTGCGTGTGTGTGTGTGTACGTGTGTGCGTGTGTGGGTGTTTTTGGGTGTGTGTTCGTGTGTAGGTGGGTGTGTGTACGGGCGTGAGTGTGTGGGTATGTGTGTGTGTGTGTGTGTGTGTGTGTGTGTGTCGAAAAAACGCAAATATTTTCATTACGTATAGGTACATAACGTGTTGCTCGTGGTCACGAGTGATTCTGTTAACACGTGTATACACACTGTTCATTGCGTTCACACACGGTTGCAATAAAAAAAAAAATCCGAACACAAAACCAGCGTCTATCGTTAGCTGTCATTTTCTTTTTTCGCTCTTCCTTTTTTTCATATTGTTCGGCCCTGTATCGAATAAAAAACGAAAGTGTTCACTCTCGCTCTCGGTTTTGCTGTTCAGGCCGAAAAAAAAACAACGTGTCGGATTTAAAAGAACCAAATAGTGAGAAAAAAAACGCAGCAACGAAAACAAGTATAAAAAAATGCGCTCGACAGGAGTGCACGACTGTTGGAGCAAACAACGCGCGAGAAATAGAGCTGAATCCTATTTTTTATTACTTTTTTTTTGCAACTCGAACGCTTATCGATCTGTCACATCGCTACACCCAAATGACGGATATGAAAAAAATAACGTTTCGCAAAAGAAGACAAATTTCGCGATGTTTCATCCGACGATTGAACTTTACCAGTATTCGATTACCAGAACGACCAGTCACGATTGAAAATTAGGTTTAATTGTGAAAATGATTTTTAGCGAATGTTTATTTGTCGAGACTTCGGATGGAGCTAGATTTTCGAGGAGACTGTTTTAACGCGCTAGATTCTCTTTTTTGCGTGCATGTTTTTTTTCATTAATTGAGTCAGCGGAGACGAAAAATAATCGTTAGAGAACGAGACTCCATGGCCGCCATGTTGGGCGAGGGCGAGCGAGGGTTGCGCCTACCGTCGGTTGAAGTCGACCATTTTTTTTCCCGCACGAAGCGACACACGCTCGGACCCGCTTACCGCTCTTTTTATACGAAAAGGGGCTTTGAAATTTTTGGAAAATTACCCTAGATCAATCGACGTTCTTTGAGTAATTTTTGTTCCACATTTGGTGCCTCAAATGCCGAAAAGTGCGATTCCGAGGATGCCTTTGGGCACCATTTCTCAGATTATCTTGTCGAGCCGGCGCGCGAGCGCACATAATCTTTAAATAAATATATATTTCTTGATTGCGAGTATCAAACGAAACTCCAGCCACACCGGGAATCCTAAGGCAACTGATTCCACCGACGAAAGTTTGTTTTTTTCAATGAATATTTCATCGAAACCGAACGATGATACACGTCACTGAACTTTCTATTGAAAGAATAATATTTTTATATTAAACAAGCTTTTTTTTATATTAAACAAGCTTATATTTTTACATTAAACAAGCTTAAACATTTTATATTAAGTGTACTAAAAAGTAGAACATCATTTTTTTTACCAAGTATTAATATGTTTGTATATGTGTATATGTGACTATGAATAAAAGCTTGAGGCATTCAACTTTTTAAATGTTGAATAAGTTTGATCAATTCAGTTTCATTAACCGTTTTCAATTTGGAACAATAATAATTAGAGAAATTATTATCACACGCTTATACTCAGTTACAGGATTTTTATTTAACAAATTTAAGGTTGTTTTACAGTAAATTAAATACAGTTGATAAGTCAACGGCTTTGTGTAAATTAAAGCTTATATGTCTAAATTTTGAGCGCCCCCAGCTTTTATTTATAGCGGTGGTAAAAACCTGGTGAAGAAAATTATTTTCTACTTTTTAGTTCATTAAATAAAACTTGCTTTTTGAATATTTGTTTGGCATATAACTTATTTTGTACTTTTAAATCTTTAATTGATTTTACTACTTAGTTTTTATCAGTAGTTTACTAGTTCACGAGTTTGTACGTTCGGAACATGGAATGCTTGTAAACAATAACAAAGACTGTAATTGCGATTGAACTCACGACTAATAGCTGCATGTAAACTTGTCACATACGAACACAGTCAGTTACGAATTTGTATGTGTTAGTGAGATTTCATATAGACGATTAGATATCGCAAATTTTACATGAGAGTTGAACATTTTAAGGATATATATTTTTTAAGTTGAATTATGCATTGTCACCTTTTAGATGTATGTTTGCAAAACTTTAGAGCTCTATATGGTAGGGAAGTGAGTGAAATATCGATTTTCCGTTTTGCATCTCACAGAAAGTCAAGTTAAATAAAAGCTTGTAAAATGTAGATCCGATCACGGGTAATTTTCTTGTGTCAAAAGACTGAACATTGGAGCTCAGGCGATCACCATGACTAACAAGGAAAGGTTTTGACGTCGATCTCTCCAATCTCGATGAAATTGAGCATGCTTGTAGAATGGGTAAAAATAAGCGACATGTATTTTTTATATCCACGGAACCCGATTTTTAAGGGTTGATGCGCACCCTCGAAAATTGGGGTGTTTTTCGTCGACAACGTTTTAACGGTATGAGATATGAAAAAAGATCAAATTGCAACAATGTTTATTTTTTCGTGTACTTTTATTGTTTATTTTTCGTGTTTATTTATTTTATTTATTTATTTACTTTTCGTGTTTATTTATTGGAAATGAGAACGATAAGGTTATCGACGAAAACCAAAAAACACCCCTATTTTCGAGGGTGCGTTTCACCCTTTAAAAATTGGGTTCCGCAGATATAAAAAAAAATACGTGTCGCCTAATTTTACCCATTCTACAAGCATGCCAAATTTCATCGAAATCGGAGAGATCGACCTCGCAATCTGGCCTTGTGAGCTGAGCTCCTTGATAAGCTTTTTGCGTCAAGGGAATATGAAAATTTACAACTGAAATTTACAATGAAAAAAAGGGAATATGAAGCTTTACAACTGACGAGAAAATGCACGGGCGAATCAAGCGCTCTTTCCTGAATTGTAACAGTGACCGCTTTATTTAGCGGAAGGTATTCATAATCCAAAATTTTCTCTGCAATATGGCGGTAATTCTAGTTGCTGAAGTTCCTGTAAGGCGTAAGGTACGAAAAAAATAGAATACGAGGGGTAGAGATTGAGAAATATTCGTTGCCGTCGGCCGCGTTCCCACGTGTGGGACCATCCTTTTCCGCAACCTGCTACACCCTTTCATCCCTCCAGAATACTATTTTACCTGTGGACCAGCTAATCGTACGATAAATCGAACTAGAAAACGCCGCTTTCCACCAAAAAAAAATAATAATCACTCGTTGTGCGATCTATCATAAAAAATCGCTCGCACTCAGCTTTATTCCACAGTAACATTATATTCAAATGGATTTTCCAATTCCATCTAGTTTCGCGCTGCGTCTCCCGAATAACGTGCGACTTAAAAAAAATAACTTTTCCTATTAAAAGCTGGATAGTGGGAAGGTGAGGATATTTCTTTCGCGTGTGGATTCGAGGATCGATATTTCAAAATTGCGCTACGACAAATAAGCTCTCTCGTAAAACAACCATTACATAATAGCATATTTATTTACAGAGCGTATGATAAGCCGAATGGGAATGTTGATGTCATTATCGTTATTGCCTATACAAGCTTTGAAACTCCATGTTGATGAGACAGAGATTTAATGATGAACGATGTTCACATATCATTCTGGGAAAATGAAGTGGGCAATAATCCGCAATTAATAATACGCTTATTCGGATTGCTAACGTTTCATAAATTTAATGAGTATACCCAATCCCCACAAATGTAACGAGTTATTTGCTGCTTTTCTAGCAGCGAAAAGGCTGTCCGCGTGGAAGGTATCAATTCCAGATGCATTAATAGCCATCCCCACAAACGGAATTAGCTACTCAACTATATAAGGTAAATGTCCTGATTATTGAACAGCTAAGGATCTAGGGGTTTGAATTCGGTGAGAAAAAAATTTAAATCACCAAAATCATTTGAACATCGCTTTCATGTTCAAATGATACTTTGATTTTTTTACTTACGAAAAATCACCCTTTAAATTATTTTTTAATGATTGCAATTGAAAAAAAAAAGAATAACAATGTGAAGCATGCAAATGTCCCAATTATTGAACACTGGAAGTGCCTATGTCCCTAATATTGAACAGGCATGTCCCCGTTATTGAACACTCTCGAGAATTCTTTTTCCGTTCTGAAAATATTATTTTCAGGGCAATATTAAGAAATAAAAAAAAATGAAACACTTAAATAATCTTTTATTAATCATGTAAAAATGCAGAAATAAATATTTAGTGTCTTTTGACAGGTTTTTCTCGAACTTTGTTTTCTTTTTCTTTTCAGCTTCCTCGTTTTTACGTTCTGTTTTTGTTTGATTATGTCGCAGCTTGACTCCCTGAAATATCGGAGAGCAAAAAATATTGAACATTACATTCGTATTTTTAGGTTACATTTAGGTTATATTCGCCTTTTACTTTTCTTTTTATGTTTATTGCACGAAAATACAAATAAAAAATATATTTGACGATCTTAGAGTTATTATTAAAAGAATAAAGGTAGGTTTATTCAGGAACTTACAGTTTTTGTTTGAATAAATCCGATTCACACGATCTGTCACACGTTAACTGTCTAGATATTTTGATGGGTTTAATGACGCCATCTTGGAGAGTTCGAGTGTTCAATAATTGGGTCGCACTGCATTTTCTATGTCCCAATGATCAAACACCGTATTTTTTAACAAATAATTAATTACATTTTTTTTAAATTGTTATTTGTAAGAAATTTTCTGAGGAACCTGAAACGCCTTTATTTTTTGAGATGCAACAGTTTTTGAATTTGTTATCCCCTTACGCACGAAGCAGCGCGTCTTAGCAAAAACGATGAACAGTTACCACGAGACGTACAATCGGGTCACCGTTGCTGATTGAATAATTTTTTTCTCTATTAATTAAAGCTTTTTTTGCACAAGTACGGTAACATTTTGATAGCTAAAAGTTTCATATATGTAATGAAATTTTTATAAATAAGTAAATGCATGCAGGTGAATGAGAAATAATAAAAATACAAGATAGTGTTCAATAATTGGGATCTGTTCAATAATTTGGACATTTACCATAATAGCTAATAAACCTGCACAATATATATTCACCGCGACGAAGTATGTCGCTGATGTGGTTTTACAAATGCACAAAGTAAGTCAACGGTTAACAAATTAATTGATGTGTATATCCGAAGACTATGTAGTATATGCCTTGGACTTTACTCGGACTTGGACTGGTTTTTGGCTCCAACGGTAATTTGAGTAAAGCAGCATTGTGCGTGGCCGACAGACGGAGCGGTGACCGCTTAGCCATGTACCGGCTGGCGCATCCACCAGCCAGCGGAAGGCCAATGCTTCTGAGAACTTGGCTGTAGATACTTGAGTAAAAGTCCAAAGACTCAGACTCACCAAAGAGTGAGATGAATATGGGGCCGTCTATAACGATAGGGGTTTACCACACTTTCCCCATATCCTCGGCGAATGCGGTATAGTGTAGCTTGACGGCTGTGGACGCAACGGGAGTTAGGTTAGATCAGCGAAGTGCCGATAGGGCGTGATAGGGCAGGGTTCAATTGGAAATGGTAATACATAAATGCCCGCTAGGGTACCCTAAAACGGGGTTACATTGACATTAAGGGAAACTTTGACTGTTTTTCAGGCTACTTTGAGCGCCAAAATACGGTTCTGACTAATTGTTTTTTTTAACTTTTTTCTATTGTTGCTCAAATTTATTTTACACGTTTATTACAATGTTGCCAAAGTTGACTTTGATCTCAATGATAATTATAAGACCGATTAAGTGCCTATAATAGTACCCTAGTTACTTGAAATTTTTATGAAAAATATTTCCTCAATAAAGATGACAATTTGATTGTAAAAAATCGCTGTTCTTTATTTGATTTCATCTATAATGCATAAAATATTACATTTATTTATCAGAGTCGTGCCAAAGTAACCCTCAATCTTTGATATAAGTTGCACATCAATCCCTTGTCAAAGAAACCCCACACTCGAGGTTACTTTGACCCAAAAAAATCGTGGGGGCTTGGTGGGGCTTGACTTTCTTATACATTTGATAGCTAAAGGACACATTGTTCTATCGGAGAAAAAAAGTTAGAATTTTGGATGTTAAAAACAGCCACCTACACAGAACGTCCAAAACCTGTTCAAAGTATCCCGTTTTACGGTATACGTTGGTACATAGGAAATAAAAGAAATATAAATATCTACGTTTTGGAAATATTTTAATGCTCACATGTGTATGTGAGTTTATTCCCGTACTAGTAGTTAGTTGGTAATTAGTAACTGGAAATTAGTAGTTGGTAATCCGTGACTGGTAATTAGTTAAATAGACGCAAAACAATCCACAATTTGTCACATTTTATTTTTCCAATTATATTCCCCACATCTCGGGTAAAAGTAACAATAGTCTGCAGAAATCATTTTAAAAAAAGGCTGAATCCTAAGGTCTATTGTAACATTCCAAACTCCCGCCTTACAGAGAGCGCAATCAAGATGCTCGCATTTGGTCGTAACTTGCATTAATTTCTAGATTTGTCGATTTCAGTGTTGCAACCGAACCAATAGCATTTTCAAGGGTCAAATAATTTGGAGAACGAGCACTAAATATGAAGAATTAAAAATGTTGAAATTGATCATGAAATTGACCCTTCCAATCAGGAGGCACACGCAATTGAAACTATGTGTATGGGGGGAAAGGTGCGGTTAAAGACATTCGAGAATCGACATCGCAATAACCTATTGAGCTGATACTGAACATCATGTAATCCCAATGTTTTGGAAATTCGTCAAAATCTTCAGGAATGTCTTCCAAATCAACAATTCGTTTAAACAAACGATAAGACCCGTCTCTGAAACGTCCAGATGTGTTGGTAGTCAATGTTATACAAATATAACGGGTTCAAAGCACCCTTGCCCCATAAATATTCATATACGTGTATGCTGATGTAAGAGAGTTGGCTGTGACGAACGAGCTCCGGTAGAATAAATTGGTACGACCGTCGATTCAGGCAAGGAGTGACAGATTTTTTGCTTATTAACAAATCCACCTCGGAGCGAACGGGTATTCAATTTCATTTCTTTTTTATACCTCGCTGGCTCTTCGCTCCGGCTATCAATAACTTCCCCTTTGCCATTTTTTTTTTTCGCTTTCGTTTGATTCATTTGTACGCGTGCAATCGACTACACAGTGGCGACCGTCGATTGACCAAACTCGTATTGAAATTTGAAAAATTTCCACCAACCCCCATGGGGATCAACGCGATGGGGGAAAAAATTTGTAATTTCGTCGATCGATGCATGGCACTGTACGGTGCGAGGAGTAAATACAATCGTTTTATGTGACTCTCCAGCAGTTCGTGTCGCTTGTGCGGTACAATTTTCTCGGACAACTCGTGAGTTTCGTCTGGGAGACATTTGGCCCTTTGAATCCAACACTATTCGCAGTTGGGTTAGGGAATTAATTCGAACGATAAAGTAACTTCCAATCTGCACAAATTCACATCCAGTTGAAAAAAAGCAAAACGTTGGATACTATTTTTGTAAAAAAAATTAATATAGTTTCTGATATTCGAAGACTCGGATTTTTAGCCACACATATTATCGAAGATAGTAAAGAAAGCCATGATAAAAAAGTCATTGAAAATTGGAAAATGTAGATGGTCAGTGAAAAATTATTGTACACCATGTAGAAGGTTGTGCCCAATATTGTCACTGATCGACCACCTAATACGTTCAGCGATCAATCATTGGAAAAATAGAGTACAAGATCGTCTTGTGCAATCATTTTTTACTGACAATCGATATTTTTCAATTTTTAACTATTTTTGGTAAATATTCGGAAGTGTCACTCCTGTCAGAATCGAGCTGATTTTTTTTCACCCAAACAAACCCAAACACTCCACTGTGAAATATGAGCTGAATATTTTCGAAAAATTTCTTACCTAAGCCTCGATGTATATTAGTGTATTTAGTTTTGCGTTGCCCAGTATATTGGTCACCTATTCGCACATTGTATTTGCATGTTTACATTTTACCGAAAAAAAATGTAGACGCATTAAAAACATTATGCGCAATTAAAATATAACTTAACATAAGGTTTTATAATCGTAAGGAATTGATTAAAAAAAATTACAGCCTCTTTTTAGCGGGAGTTACACTTCCGAATATTTACCCTCTTTTTTATGATGGCTTGATCTGTTAAATTTGATAGTATACATGGATGAAAATCCGACCCTTCGCAGTTGAGGGACTACATTAATTTTTTCAGCCAAAGTAATACGTAACGATTCGTGTTTTTCTCCAACTGGATGTAAATTCGTGTAGATCGAAAGTCACTTTATCGTATTCACTCATAAATGCGAAATAAAACAATTGCCCACGGTGTCTCGTCCTCTCTCTCGGGAGTACGGCAAGCTGTGATTCGATATATCGAAGCGAACGTGTAGGTCGAATAATAACGTAGTCAAGTGTCTCGAACAAACGTTCCAACCTCATCAACGAGTTATTAATAGTCTCGTCAGAAGAAATACCCACTTCGGGCTTTTCAACTACGAATTCTCGGGGCACGATGATGTACAAGGGGTTGCCTCTCTCGTCAGGTTGTCACGAAGTTGAAGCAATCCGCATGCGTTCTTCGCACCAGCCTCTGAAGCCCGTCAACTTTTTTTCGTTGCTTCCCTCCCCCCCATTTTCAGGATATGCCCCTCAAAGAGACATGCACGAGTGAAGACAGCGCAACGAGGAGCGTGGTCCTCGGGTGATTTTGCGGCGAGCAAGAGAAAGACAGAAAAAGTTTTCCGTGCCAGTCACAGCGAACAGATTAATTAAAAATTATCCGAAAAATTCGACAAAGGCTCCTTCAGTTTTGCAAGGGGGTGGTTATACAGTGGAGGGTGGTGTGCTGGGTGCTCAGGCGATCGCACGGCAAGCGAGGGAGGGTCAGGGCGTTGTTTTTTTAAATATTTTTTTTTACTCAGGGATGATATCTCATTGTTGGCCGGACGTAGAGGACTCCGGGCGCGATACGACGTTGCAGATCTCCCTCTCGTTCTTCCTCGCCCTCCCTGTCTCTGGATAATATTTCAAAGTACCGCGTTGCCGTGGTCCAGCTGGGGAACACAGAGGGGTTCTCTAGATTCGCATACACTCTCTCCATAGTACGAACCCACGAGGACAGAGTCGTACGTCCGAGAGAAGCGAGGGCGAGCAGGGCTTTCGCCCGCGGCAGAGGACAATGAGGATGAGGGTGGTTGCGTGCAATTTCGTACGGAGACTCGTCCCTTGCCGAACGAGAAACAGAGAGAGAAAGAGAACAAATGGTGATACAGAGAGAGAGAGAGAGAGAGAGAGAGAGAGAGAGAGAGAGAGAGAGAGAGAGAGAGAGAGAGAGAGAGAGAGAGAGAGAGAGAGAGAGAGAGAGCAGGAGAGAGCCGGAAAAATGCGGGTGCGGAAAAGGGATCGGCCATCTTTCCGGGGAGCTTGTCCCGAAAAAAAGCATTGGCCTATCAGGAACAGCGGAGCCCCGTGTGCGTGGTATACGACTTTTCGCATTCACCCTATATAATTCTCTCTCTTTCTATCCTTCTCTCTGTCCTCATCACCGTTAACGTTAACGAAGCTCGAGATCATTTAGCATTTTAACCGTTTGTGGCCCAGCGGCTATTGGGATTCTTAGCCGGGGAAGCAGCGCGCCTCCTCCACGACACGGGCCGCTCGCTTTTTCATTGGCCATCTTTGTTACCAGGACTCTTTGTCACTGACGGAGATATAACGGCTGTAGCGCAAGAGCCAAAAGCTTTTCGGTAAACAAAGGAACATTTGCGTATTCATAAAAGCGTTTCGCAAACGCGAAATCCTGATCGGGGATTATGGCCGCAACCACCCTCACCTCCCTTTCATCATCCCTTTCTCTCGGACGGCTTCTTTTTCGGTAACGATGTCTCCTGGCCCAGCACGGATTTTTCTCTCGGTACATACTTGTACATGTGTATATCTCGGGATGGGCACCCTCCGTATTGAGGTCGGTTCTCATCCGTGTCGCATCCTCCGATCGAAGACTCTCTACCCCCAATGGTACAGCTGGTTTTCGACAGCCCAAAAAAGCTCTCTTGCTTTCTCTCTCTCTCCTCTCCTCTCTCTCCTCTCTCTCCTCCTCCTCCTTCTCCTCCTCCTCCTCCACCTCCTCCTCCTCCTCCTCCTCCTCCACCTCCTCCTCCTCCTCCTCCAAGATTATCCACGGCATATTTACCACCCTTTTGTTCTACGCGTTTTTCGAATCAGCCCGAAATACAGAAGCAAAAGGATTTAGGATACCGAGCAACCCTTTCTGGAAACTACTTCCAAAAGCTTGGGTTAAAATCTCCGACGACCCTTCTGGATTGCGCTTCGTTCTCTCGCACGAAAGTCGTCTGCCTCGAGCCCTTTCGAAACATTTATATCGGACATCGATTCGGCCGACACCATCTATACATCCTCTTCCACCCTCTTTTTCCCGCGTGTTTTTTTTTGTTCTCGTTGCTTCGTCGCTGCCTTTTTATTCCCACGTCTTTCGTTCTTCCATGCGTTTCGGTTTCAGCAGCACAAGTCCCGTGTACGGGGTTTGTCGAACGAAGATTTTCGCTTCTTTTGTGAATAGAGATTTTTGCATATGTTCCTGTTGTCCCCTTTGTGCACTGTATCGCCATTGATACAGACGATATATGCGGAAGAGGCCTCTGTAGTTTCGGGAGGCACGCGCACGTTCCATTATGGATGAGAATCTCCTCTCGCCACTGAAAGCTCACCTATATGTATGTATCGTCGTTTATTTCGATCACTGGTTCAGCGTTGAATGGACTCGACGAATCTGAGCGGTTGGGGATGTTCATTGCGTTCATTGATCGACCTTCAGTATCTATTATTTACGGCGGTGCTACCGAGTTGGTGATCACCTTTTTTCTAGTTTCTTGACGTTGATGGTCGAAAGTTCGAAGTAGAAATGGTGAACGCGCGTTTTCCGGCAATGGCCGCCAGTTGATGACACAGCCACCCTTACCACGCCATGCTTCTTTCTTGCGTTTGCTGGTCCATTTGGAAATGCGAACGAAAAATGCATCGCATTTTTCGAAACACTCGAGGCAAAGAAGACGGGCTCGTGATTGGTGAAAATCCTTCACTGATTCGTAAATACCCTTGATCATTTTTTGATCGCAATTTTCTCTTTCTCTCCTGTATCAAAATCGGTAACAAAATTTCGGCATGAAAATACGGCTATCTTGTCTCATGCTTGCGGTGGCTCGGACGATGCGCCATTTTATCCAAAGGAGAATAACGAAATACTGCGATACCGATTAACGGGCCTGCTTGGCCCAAAAAAAGATCGTGTTTCGATGTTTTTTGTGATAAGGGTATTGGAATGTCGAAGTCGGGATTTTACACACAATTAAGGGGGCAGTCCAATTTGGAGCCACTAAAAAAGGCTATTTTCGCGATTTTTTTAGGATTTTGTAAAAAATATGAATATGGAAGTTGTTGGGCTTCATAAATAAAGTCTTGAAATACAAAAAAAAATTAATTCTTTTTTATTCATTTTTAAGTACAAAAACTATAGTTTAACGTAACTCCTCAAAAATAGGTGGGCTCGGTGGCTCCATCACAACTCGGCAACGGCTTGTCTGAAACAAAACAAAAAACAAAGTCCATGAGATTCGGTATGACACCAGCTACAAAATGACCGTCGGATATAAAGTTTTATGAAAAAAATAACAAAATGGCAGATGAAAAAATAAAAAAATAAAAAAAACGGGTTTTCTCGCAGTTTTTCGCAAAAAAAAAGAGTAAAAATGAAAATTTAAAAACCATCGAGGGCCATCTTGTTGTGGATCATGTTTACAATATGTGGTTCAAATTTCAAGAGAATCGGTTTATTAGCTTTAGGGATACGATGGAGCTAGATTTTGAAAACGCTGTTTCGAGAAGAACGCGTTTGAAGTTTATACTATGAAAAACTCTTACCTAAACTCAATGGGCGATTCCTGCACCGTACAAAATCCCTTCTGATTGCTCATCATCGTCGATTTCTTCAGGTCTTGCTTGCTTTCGATTTTTTGAAATTTTCAAAGTGGATTGGCCCCTTTATACATAGTATTGCCAAGTTTGAGTTTTTTTTACATGAAGAATATTGATAAACAATGAAGTTGTTGTTATTCAAACGGAGTGCCGCCGTTGTTGCATGGCCAATCGGTGAAGGTCGTTCGGACAACTAGGATCATCTGTAACGAAAAATAAAAAAATGTACTTTCATTATAATAATAAAGTTTGCGTGTGACTGGATAATTAGTTTAAATTTTGAAAATTACGAGAATGACAAGCCGTAGAAAAAAACTTCGATTTCTGACAAAAAACGAACTTCAACGATTTGGTATCAACAAATGGATAAACATACAAACAACGTAAACGTGAAAAATCATTTTAAAAACAAGCTGTTATTTATAAACTATTGAACTAAAAGGTAAAAAATAATATTTAGTGTACAAAGTTAAATAATAAAGCTACACAAGAAACCCATCATTGGTCATTGTTCGAAGGCGCAGACACGCTTCATAAAACTTACATAAACATAGAACTTTCAAAAATGTTAAAATTTTCTTAAAACCTTGATGCGTGAAACGTCAGTAGACTTGAAATAAAGCCTCAAGCATGCAAGAAAATATTGAAATTTTTAAAAATTTTATGTTTATGTAAGTTTTATTAAGTACGTACTGCCTGCGTCTTTGTTCAGTGACCAAGGATGGGATTCTTCTGTAGCTTTACTATTTAATACTTCATGCATTAAGTATTATTTCTTACTTTTTGGTTTAATAATTTATTAAAAAAAGCTTGTTTAAAAAAAACACTTTCAATCTTATTTTTTTTATTTTGTTCTTTTTAGCGTTAGAATTTGTTTAATTAATTCTAGGGCTAAAGTTCTTTTCCAGACAAATCCAACGAGCCCAAACACGAAGGGCCTATCTTGTTTAGTTGAGGAGTTCCTATGATCCCTTTCCGGCTCCATGATCAGACCAGCTCCATGGCACCATATTATTGCATTGTAGCCGAAGCTTCATAGGAATGCCAAATTCCACCTCAATCGGGTGCCAGCAATTGCTTGAAAAATGGATTACAAATTTTGAAAGACATACGAACGAAGCAAGTTAAATAAAAGCTTGTATAAATCCTCCAGTCACACGATAGAAGACGTTAGAAATTATACTATGGCTGAGTTTAAAGTGAATCGGACCAGGGGATTTCGAAATACGACCCGCATCGTTGAACAAAACATACCTCTCACAAAAATCTCCAGCACTCAGTGAATTTTTCGAACTCTTACAAAATCTTTGTTGCAAATTAAAATCAAGACCCTAGGCTACAAAAATGCAAGAAAAAACTCCATTGAACAAATTTCGAGCCTATACAGATCCCTTAATTCCCAGCAGATATGAGAAAAAGTAATGTGCATTAATTATGTGCAAGCAAGCATACGATTTTTATGTGCGAACTTCGGATTAAAAAAATACCCATCCAGGATTAAAAATCAAACAAGATATCGTGCATTGCAAAAATGTTTGCTTTCCTTCTGCTTTCAAATTTACAAAAATAAAATTGAATAACCAATCTCAAAAATTCAAGTCCAGCCTTTCTATTATTAAACTATATATCGACTCGGCAAATCATTTCCGAATATGCTCTGCGTCTGTAACGATTGGCCGGGTTTCCGAGGAATCATAAATGTGAAATAAACGGCATTATAAAAGGAATCTGGAGAAGTCTACAGTTTTGCGTATTTTAAAATGTCAGTTAATTTATCGAGTTCGTGAGAACGCGGGGAAGAGAGAGAGAGAGAGAGAGAGAGAGAGAGAGAGAGAGAGAGAGAGAGAGAGAGAGAGAGAGAGAGAGAGAGAGAGAGAGAGAGAGAGAGAGAGAGAGAGAGAGAGAGAGAGAGAGAGAGAGAGAGAGAGAGAGAGAGAGAGAGAGAGAGAAACGGAGCAATAGGGAAAGGATGAAAAAGCACCGTTGATTTCCGACGAAATTTCGCATCTACGTATTCGTTTATACATTCATCCTTTCCATGTATTATATTTCGGGCGCCCAGAGCAACAGCAAGCACCCAGGATAGCTCTTTGTTACCAATAACATTTTCGCAACGCGTAATGCCAGGGAAAAGTAATTAGAGTAAATTCAGAGGCTGTCGGGGGTGCGCGCAACCCTTCCGACCGGACAAAATGGCGTCGCGGGAACCGCCCTTACGAAAAAACGAGGCCTGGTCCGTTCCTTTTGGCTCCCGCACCGTAGTCTCTCCTCGTCGCCACTTTCGCCCTCTCCCTCGCGTCTCACCCCGTAGAATTAAAAATACAGAAAGCGACTGCGCGCCAATGTCCAGAGGTACTGTGTCATACCATCTACGTGCCTTCGGTATATCGCGCTATATTTTATTTGCATTACTTTTCAACCCCTTCCTATTTACTCCCTCTTCCTCGCTCGCCGTTTTGTCCCGTCGTCTCCGGTCGAAAGCAGGCAAATCGTCGTTAATCACCTACCAACGTTAACTTAACGGGGCTGCGTTACTTTCAGGAGAAATATTCCGTTCATCGTCGAGCCTTAACCGAAGGGAGGAGAAAATCAAGGGCGGAGAAAAAGGAGGAAACCCTCATTAAAAGTCTCGCGAGGCAAAGGGAATCCTCTCATCGTCCTGTTCCTGCGCCTCGTAAATTCGATTAAAGATGGCCGCTCGCTCGTTATAGAACGCGCTCTCAATATTTTACCTCTTTTTTTCTTCCGTTTACCCCACGTTTCTCGCGAAAGCAAGCTTAAACAGCTTGTATAGAAGTATGATTATTATTTATTTTATTTTTCGCTTTGCGTTCTCCATTGGCAAAAAATCGTGGTTGAAAATCGCGGTTATCACGTGAATGCGGCCGTGTGATCGATCCCTCTTGAAAATAGTTCGATAGTCCATGAAAAGTGACGCGCTCGATCGACCTTTTCTGCGGGTGTTCCAGTAACCTTGTGCCTTTCATGAGGAAAAAAAAAACGCGAAACCCAATATCACGCTGCGGAAAAATTCTTTACTACCGATACGTATATACTAAAGTTGCGTTTTCGGAGCGATTGTCTTTGACGTGCGGCAATTAATATTTTTCAATAGATGATAAATTTGCCATTTCATGGGAAAATATTAATTAGCCAACACTAATATTAATTAGGCGAAACTAATATTAATTTGTTTGGGTTTGTTTGGGTTTGCGTATTGGGTGCATAAGGACCATTTTACAAAATGAATAATTGCGATAAAAAGTGAATTCTTATTGATTTTATCGTGAGACTCGAGAACTGTTATTTTTAAGTGAATTTTAGAATGAAGATCGAAATGGTATTGGTATTGTGATTGCTATTGCAAGGAAAGGTTGCGAGGTCGATATCTCCGATTTCGATGAAATTTGGCATGCTTGTAGAATGGGTAAAAATAAGCGACACGTATTTTTTTATATCTGCGCAACCCGATTTTTAAGGGGTGAAACGCACCCTCGAAAATAGGGGTGTTTTTCGTTTTTCGTCGATAACGTTATCGTTCTCATCTCCAATGTATAGTACGCGGCAAAATAAACATTGTTGTAATTTGAATTTTTTTCATATCTCGTACCGTTAAAACGTAATCGACCAAAAACGAAAAACACCCCAATTTTCGAGGGTGAGTTTCAACCCTTAAAAATTGGGTTCCGTGGTTATAAAAAAATACGTGTCGGCTATTTTTACCCATTCTACAAGCATGCCAAATTTCATCGAAATCGGAAAAATCGACCTCGCTAACTTCCCTTGTCTACTGATTCTTCGTGCACGATGAAATGATTGCCGTTTGAAAGTTATTTTGGCACGCAACACGGAAAATTTTCAAATCTGCAATGAAAACCAATTTCCGGTGGATAAAACTGATATAAAACCGAACCCTAGACTTCGTGAGTCATTTTTGGTACGTTCCGTATTTTTGCTGTTCGTTCAATCGTTCCTGCGGAACTAAACAGTCTCGGGAGAACACAAATTTCGTCACTTTTTTCAAGAAGATTAATTATGTGCAAGGAACTGTGCAAATAATTGTTGCACAGTTTCTGTCGCCCAGCATTTTCATTTTTTCCAGGATCGATCGCCAAATCTATGAGATTTGTGGCGATCCCGCAACAAAGAATTTCGATCCCATTGCGAAAATTACCAAAAATTTTTCCTCAGAATACCAAATCGCTATTGCTTCATTTGCAGCGACGAAAAAATAGTCGTTGACCATTGCACATCAAATGATGTGCAAGAAACATCGATTGATACAGGGTGCAAACAGATGTTTCGTTAGCTAAAATGTACTGATTTTTCAGTCCAGATCAGCAAATGAAAAATGCATTCGATGACATCGGAAAACGTGTAGATTCAGCCAAACCGCATCATTGAATGGTCCCCGTTTATCAAAGGTCACATCTTCTGGCGTAAAGGGGGGAGATACCTTTCAACGATGAAAAAATCGCTCATCTTCATGATTTTTTTTAAAGCAAAAATTTCTTCATCTTTTTTGAGACTTCGGGTATGTTTTATTATTACTCTTGGCTGTTACATGGAATTTTTTTTATTAATCTTCAAAAATGGCGAAGTGATGGCACGGTCTCCTAAACGGGTTGTGGCGAATGTTGTCAGACGGCGTAACACGTAGCGCCGGGGGGATTAATCTGAAAAAGAAACAACGAACATTTTTCTCTTGATAACACTCATACGCAGGATATGAACCAAGAAAAAGTGAGAAATGTTGGAAACCGATGAAATGGTAGGCTTTGAAACAAAAAGATTGAATTTCCCGAAAAATGACTACATTTCGAAATGAAAAAATACTTTTTTCATTAAAAAAAAAATTTAGAGCATGTTTTAGACAATAAGGTAAGAAATATTTATACCAAATTTTAAATGTCACAGTCATAAGTAGTAATAAAACATCCCCTAAGTCTCAAAAATGGTAAAGAAATCTTTTTTTCTAAGAAATGAAAATAAGCAAATTCTTTCATCGCTTGAAGGTATCTCCCCCCTCAAAGAATACGAATTTCTGCTTTATAAATAAATAATTCGATATAAATTTTAGCCTCACATTCTTGAGAATGTTCGAGACCCAACGCAGAAGCTGGCGCGCTCGTTGAGTGGGCAGTAACGAGTTCTCTGATGAGTGAACATCGAGATCAATGATGTATCACTCTTGTGCGAAAAGGGAGGAATCGCGAAGAGACCTGATATATATTCCGAACGGCATTGCAATGTGCTTTCTCATCAGGGCGCCCTGGTCCCCGTCTATTACATTCGATCTTACAAAAGAGTCGAGGGCGGAAGACACTTTCGTCATTAATAATTGAATTACTCCGGGAGAACGTCGAGGGCGCTTTTCCCTCTCGTGAGCGAATGAAAACGAAAGACGTATAACGAGAAAGGAGAAGTGGGAGGGGGGAGGAGGAAACGGGGTAGCTGCTGAGGGATACAATGGTGAGACAGATGCCAATTACGAGAGGGTTGAAATCAATTGGCACCTACGTTCGCCATTCCAAGACAGCGTCAATGAGAGTTGGAAGGAATGAGAAGGGTCAGAAAGGCCATCCCTCGGCGGGGCATTAAAATCATATAACCCTGCGCGCCGCCTTTACGCAAAAGAGACAGAGCGTGAACAAAAAAAAAACATCCCACGCTACCGATCGAAATGGTCCCCCGAAACTTGGTCGGCCAGCAACTAGGATTCCCGGCCAGTTCTTTTTTCCTTTCTTTCTGTTCTGCCTCTGTATTTTTTCTCTCGTTTCTTTTTCGTCCTTTTACTTTTCAACGCCCCGTATCCTCGTAAATATTCCTTTCAACGGGGCATATTAGCAAAAACGGTACGTTCTTGGCAAGGAGCCGCTGCTACTGACAGCACATTCATATTAGCAGCGACCAGTAGCAGCGGTATACGACGAGAGAAAGAGCTCAAGCCTCTCCCGTCCTATTTCATCCCCTTCGTTTTGCAACCCTCCCTTGCTCTCCACTTTGCGCTATTTCTCGCCCTCCTTCTTCTCCTCTCGCTGCTCCCGATTCAAAAATAAATCCGACTTATACCTCTTTTTTCACGTCGCGAACATCAGAGTGGGGGTAACCCGTAAACAATGGTATTTTCTAGTATAATTCATCGGAAGACGAGTTTGCAATTTTGTGTGAACACCAGTGATCAACATTTCCCGGAAATGTTGATCACTGGTGTTCACACAAATTGAAATCGTTCCGTGAATAAGCAAAATACCTGTTAACGGGTTACACCTAGTTCGCGGCCGGAAAAAAGAGGTATTATCGTGGATTTATTTTTGGAAATGGGTGCAGGTCCTTTTTCATAGCAAAGGGTATCATTTCAAGTATCTTCGACAAATTTTTTATTGGGAAATATTGATAAACGAAGGAGATACAGGAAATTGCACAGACCGCTGTGCAAAAAAGGTTCTCCGCGGTGACCACTACTGCTCGGGAACAAATCATCTGAAATAAAAAAAAACCAAATGAATTTAGTTTTTGTACCGTATTATCTAGTATTTAATCGCAGGATTCAATAAAATAATGATTTTTGAAAAAATGGTCGCCGATCGATAGTGATCGTCGAAATTTCGGTAAAAAAACACTCTATTTTCCTTGATATAAAAAAGAATGCATTGAAACCAAAAATCCTTCGACTAAGGACTCATTGTGATATACCAAAAAAGTCTGTGAAATTTGAAGCAGATGGGTTTAGTGGTTTTTGAGATTTTTTGGTCACCGATTCTGAAAAAGTCATTCCGAGAAAAACGCGTTTGAAGTTTTTACCTTCAACGGTAAAGTGGTAAGCGGACCTACCCATGTAGAGATTGACCGTTGGGCTCGGGACGGGCCTTCACAGTTAGCCTTTCTAGAATATTGGGCCGTGAGTATTTACCAATGAGGTGCCTTTGTAGAAATGATAAGAACGGCCCGATATCGTTTGGGTGCGTGATAAATATTCAACCTATATCGGGCCAAAATTGGCGAGAGATTGGTCCTTATGGATACATATTTCATGGAATAACCTTCAAATAAATTGTAATTTGCGTATATGACAGGTTTCAAAATTGGCATATTTTACTTACTTATGTTGGTTATTTACAAATGCCAATAATAGCCCAAGACTTGATTACAAAAACTGAACTACAAAATATAGACGATTAATATATGACGTGCCAGTTATTTGCCTATTCTGGCACAATATACAGATAATGAATAACCCAAGGCTTAAATAAAATAAAAGCAAGTATGGTTTGACCCACTTAGCCAATAAAGGGCTCAGATTAATTAAATGTAGTTTCCAGTATTTTAACATTGCCAGTTTTAAAATTGGCAAATTTCGATGAACTATCACGGCTGCTTATTGGTTTTAACAGATGGGCCCAGATAGGTTTTAGTAATGGGCTGATATTGTGCCAGCTCTCAATTTATAACGGAACAATAATGGGCCAATGTAATTGGCAGTACTTCAGCATCACCAGTTAAAAAATTGGCATATATTGTTTACCTATCATGACTGTTTAATGAATTTAAAAGATAGGCCATGATAGGTTTCAACTATGGGCCGATATTGTGTCGGTTTTCAATTTAGAACGAGACAATAATGAGCCAATGTAATAGCCAGTATTTTAGGATTGCCAGCTTTAGGATTGGCAAATTTAGTTTAACTATCACTGCTGTTTATTGGTTTTGAAAGATGGGCCAGGATAATCTTTAGTAATGGGCCGATTTTGTGCCGGTTCTCAATTTATAATGGGACAATAATGGGCCAATGTAATTGCTTGTATTTTAGCATTACCATTTTTTTAATTGGCAAATATAGTCCAACGATCACGGCTATTTATTGGTTTCAAACGATGGGCCGATATTGTACCGGTTTTCAATTTATAACGGAAAAATATTGGGCCAATAACATTGTCAATATTTTAGTATCGCCAGTTTTTAAATTGGCAAATTTAGTTTAACTATCACGGCTGTTTATTAGTTCTTAAAGATGGGCCAAGACAGGCTTTAGGGATGGGCCGATATTGTGCCAGTTTTCAGTTTAGAGCGGTACAGTTATGTTTTCAGTTTAGAGCGGTACAGTAATGTTTTCAGTTTAGAGCAGTTCAGTTTAGAGCGGAACAGTGATGGGCCAATATTATTTCTCTTTTGTTGGCTTATACGATGGTCCCAATATTGGCCTGATCGTAACATTGGGCAACTCATGGCAACCTCTACATGGGTACCTGTGAACGCTCATAACTCCCCCATTTTTCAACGGACCGACTTGAAACTTTCAGAGAATATTTTTGACAGGTTACATTATAAGAATCCGTCGATAAAGAAAAATCGATTTTTTCCTAAATTCCAACTAGGTGTAAATCCGCAGCTCTATTAACCGCAGAGCTGCATCAGGAAGGCTTGTTATTTTTTCACAGCACGCTACCCCATGTAGGTTTCGCCAATCGAACCGTAACGGCCAATACTTGGACCAATGTTGGCGGGACGATGATCGATTAACCAATTGGGGTGGGGGCACAAATGTCGACCGATCGATATGTAGATGCGCCAAAATGTCGAATTCGAAAATGACGAATGTTCGAATATAGATAGATCAATCTTACTAGAGTCTGTGAAGTCGAAAATAACAATTACGAATATGAACATCTCGGAAGTTGATATGTAGCGAAAAACAAAAATCAGATTTAATAAAATATCGAAAAACATAAATTCGATGGGCCTGTATGCATAACACCAAATAATTCGAGACGACAATTCTCCGAATTAAAAAAATGGCGATGGTTCACAATGCAGAAAATCATTAAAGCGAGGGGCCGAAAAGTCGACTGGTTGAAATCGCGGAGGGTCAAAATGTAGAACGGCCCGAATGGCGAATGGAGCAATACGTCACTTGCGCCTCAGAGTGAAGCTGCGAGATGGCGCTGGCGGTCTGTAGGCTTAAATATCGTAAGACAGTCATCCCACGTGACGGGCCCCACCACGTTCGCCATTTTGGCCGTTCGACCTTTCGGCGTTCGACTTTTCGGACCATCGACATTTTGCATTTCGATATATTGCTTTTCGCCATAGTCGGTGTTACGCATATTAGACACTCGCTATTTTCTGTTTGGGAGATATGGGTGTTCTACATTTTTCGATTCTGTAGTTTTATGTTCCGAATTGCAAACAATCTGAATATTCTTTTTCGAATAAATTACCTCTCCAATAAATAATGGTTTGATTTATAGTCATTCGATTTTTTTATCAGTCGAAAGATAAAATTTCGAATGATTTAACCTTCGTTATTTTGAGAGTTCATAATTCTGTCGTTTCGAAATCTTTGTCGTTCTATATTTGGTCATTCGACATTTTTACCCCCACCCACCAATTGTACGCCAATGCTCGGCTGAGTATTGACTAGCCAACATTGGTTTGCTGATACGAGGCCAATGTTCGGCCAAATATAGACTCGCCAATCATTGGTTTGCCGATACGCGGCCAATGTTCGGCCAAACCTAGACTCGCTAATCATTGGCTTGTCGATACGAGGCCAATGTTTGGCAAAGTATAGACTGGCCAATCATTGGTTTGCCAATACGAGGCCAATGTTCCGCCAAGTATAGACTTGTTCATTATTGGTTTATCGATATGAGGCCGATGTTTGGCGAAGTAAAGACTCGCCAATCATTGGTTTGCCGATACGCGGCCAATGTTCGACCAAACGTAGACTCGCTAATCATTGGCTTGTCGATACGAGGCCGATGTTTGGCGAAGTATAGACTGGCCAATCATTGGTTTCCCAATACGAGACCAATGTTCGGACAGGTATAGACTTGTTCATTATTGGTTTATCGATATGAGGCCGATGTTTGGCGAAGTATAGACTCGCCAATCATTGGTTTGCTGATACGAGGACAATGTACGGCCGAGTAACGCATGATCGAACCGCAATTCGTATATTGACGATTCATTGTTTCGCGTTGAAGTCATTGAGAGACGAGATAAATACTTTTTACGAGTCCATTGGACATTATTCTTAACAAATATACTACCAAATCAATGCACTCATTGTTGGGCGATTCTCGAACGAGCTCATACGTGATATTCTGCCGATTTTTATGAACCATCCTACACTGACAGAAAAATTCTATTAATATTAACTAACCGCGTCTATTTATTTATTTTTTATTTGAATTAACTAGATTGTTCGTGAAATCAAATTTTTCCTATTGCATTCCATTATTGGAATTATTCATTTTAAATATATTTATTTATTCAAATTAAACTTGAACTAATGAACTAATGGTCTGTCTTTATTGCAACACACATATTAACGGGTTGTGGGGGTAGAGCAGGTGGAGAGAGAGGAATTATATATATATAGGTTAGGTTTGAAAATTCTATAACATGTCATTCGATAACACTCTCTAATTATCACAATGATATTAACTAATTGATATAGTTTATCTGATATAAATAATGATGAGAATCCATTTGGTATCTTATGCCATATCTGCGATTCAAATGTTACAAGCACTCGGTAGCATAGGGACAGCGTGTTTGGCTATGAGTAGGGAAGTTCAAGGTTCGAGCCCCATATGGGTGAAATACTTTCTTCGAACTAATCATTTCGAAAGACCAGGTAATGACGAATTACAATACAAAATAGTTCATTTTTTTTTTGGCAGTGCAGGACCAATTTTGGTGATCTATATTGGGTCACAATTATCCGCCAAGACTCGGTCGATAATCGGGCCAAGCTCGAGTGCCAATGATGGCAATCTTGAAGGGGCTTATTGTTGGCCGATTCTCGAATGAACTCCTACGCGATGCTCGGCCGATTCTCATAAGCCATTCTAGGGCCAATATTGATTGCGAATATCGGGCCGCTCTTATCATCCAAGGCTCGGTCGATGATCGGGCCAAGCTCGAGTGCCAATGTTGGCAAGCTTGGCGTCGAGCATCGGCCAATCATTGGCCACTACCGATCACCCTACATGGGACACGGTATCGTACAATGGAGACTCATTTCGGCCTGTGATGGCGTCTTTTATGTCGTATTTAATATGGCGCAAAGCTTTTGTTGTTGCCTACATGTTGCACGTATCCAGTGACAGACCCGTGGTTGACGAGGCCACAGTTTGAAATCGAACAAATCTCTAATGCAATTCAAACTTTCAATGTTTCGTTCCCTGGTACACGTGCTGTATGTATGCACATGTGTAGCACGTAGCTGCTGCTGATGACGGCAAGTGCAAGTTTTTGATTAGTGATCGTAGATCGAGCGTTACCAACTTCGATACGATATTTCCGTCCTAGGCACATTAACGCACACACACGTGCAGCCACGCACACACGTGAACGTGCCCTTTTTCTAGGTCCTCATTGTCGAAGTGAGTCTGACCGCGAAACGCTCGCGAACCCATCACTCCGGACGTTTTCCGAACTCCCAGCAAACTCTCTTAAACTTCTCCTTCGTCCTGCGGCGAATCGCGGAAAACGTTACCAGCCGACAGGATGATGTGCTACAACTCCACGCTTTCGTGCACTTCTGTCGCTCTCCCTCTCTCATTCTCTCTCAACATTAAATTTGAGCTGGAGATGGATCTTTTGTTTCTCGGCACCGATTTGTTCACAGGGCCGCGCGACTGTTCGTAATGAGACGCATGCGCGTGTCCGATGAAGCATTCATCTAGGCACAAAGATCTTCACTGAAACTCAAAAGATTCTGCGTATGCGCGTGTCCGTTGAAGCTTTCATCTATGCCCAAACATCTTCACTGAAACTCAAAGGATTCTGCGCATGCACAGAGGGCAGGCAGTACATAGCGATGATGAACCCAAAATGCACCCATTTGCGCAATGTTGAGGCGCCAATTCACTTTAGTGCCACGAAAAAAGGCTATTTTCGCGTTTTTTAAATAGGTTTTTATAAAAGTTGTTGGGCTTGATAAATAAAGTCTGAAATACATTTAAAAAAATTTAATTCATTTTTATTCATTTTCAAGTACAAAAACGATGGTTTAACGTAACGCCTCAAAAATGGGTGGGCTAGGTAGCTCCATCAAAACTCGGCAACGGCTTGTCGGAAATGAAAAAAATCAAAATCCATTAAGATAAATATCCCAATTATTGAACAGCTAAGGATCTGGGGGATTGAATTCGGTGATAAAAAATATAAAATAAAAAAAAACCATCGCTTTCATGTTCAAATGATACTTTGATATTCTTACTTTCGAAAAATCACCCTTTAAATTATTTTAAAATGATTTCAAATGAAAAAAAAGAATAACAATGTGAAGCATGCAAATGTCCCAATTATTGAACACTGGAAGTGCCTTTGTCCCTAATATTGAACAGGCATGTCCCCGTTATTGTACACTCTCGAGAATTCTTTTTCCGTTCTGAAAATATTATTTTTGGTACAATATTAAGAAATAAAAGCAAAATCAAACATTTAAATCATCTTTTATTAAGCATGTAAAAATACAAAAATATATATTTAGTCTCTTTTGACAGTTTTTTGGTTCTTTCGCATTTGGTTTATTTTTGCTTTTCAACTCGAACTTTATTTTATTTTTATTTTCAGCTTCCTCGTTTTTATGTTCTGTTTTTGTTTGATTTTGTCGCTTTCTTGTTTTTTCGACTCCAACTTTATTTTGAAAACCGCATCATATGCAGAGCGACGTCTTTTTGTCGCCATGTTTATGGCGTTTTATTGAGAAAATTTTGTCCCTGAAATATCGGAGAGCAAAAAATATTGAACATTACATTCGTATTTTTAGGTTACATTTAGGTTATATCCTCTTTTTACTTTTCTTTTTATGTTTATTGGACGAAGATACAAATAAAAAATATTTTTGACCATCTTAGAGTTATTATTAAAAAAATAAAGGTGAGTTGATTTAGGAACTTACAGTTTTTGTTTGAATAAATCCGATTCACACGATCTGTCACACGTTAACTGTCTAGATGTTTTGATGGGTTTAACCCATTAACGCCCAAGAATCGCGATTTTTTCCTTCATTTTCAAGCCAGATTTTTATTATATAAAAAAAATCATAAAAAATGAAGAGATACGTTCCCTAGTATTTTCGGGGGTGCTCTTTCAGAATCTGGGGTCAAAATCGGGTTTTGTCCATTAGGAAAAACAATATGGCGGGTCTTAAACAAAAAAAAACAGGAAAAATTGATGACACTTTTTTTTCAAAATTTTTTTTCACCTCGAAGCCGTTGAAAAGGCCGGTTTTTTTTTCAACCATGGGTGCATAGAATAGTGACGATTGAACAATCAATTTTTTTAATTCGTCGTTGTCAACATTTTCACCCCCAAAATGGCGCTTTTTACCCCCTGAGTGACACGAAAAATTTCACGCTCGGTGTCCCAAATGAAAAGTAGTTGAATTTGGACAAAAATTGGTACTCGGAGGTTTTTGAGGTCGCTGATTACGATTCTGTTCTCAAAATTCTGAAATTCAAAATGGCCGATCCAATATGGCGGACACAAATGCAAAAGTTCATTTGAATTGGATAAAACGTGGCACTCGGGGGTTTTCGAGGTCGCTGATTATGATTCTGCTCTCAAAATTCCGAAATAAAAAATGGCAGATCCAATATGGCGGACACAAATGCAAAAGTTCATTTCAATTGGATAAAACGTGGCACTCGGGGGTTTTCGAGGTCGCTGATTATGATTCTGCTCTCAAAATTCCGAAATTAAAAATGGCGCATCCAATATGGCGGACATAAATGCAAAAGTTCATTTGAATTGGATAAAACGTGGCACTCGGGGGTTTTCGAGGTCGCTGATTATGATTCTGCTCTCAAAATTCCGAAATTCAAAATGGCGGATGCAATATGACGCACACAAATGCAAAAGTTCATTTGAATTGGATAAAACGTGGCACTCGGGGGTTTTCGAGGTCGCTGATTATGATTCTGCTCTCAAAATTCCGAAATTCAAAATGGCGGATGCAATATGACGGACACAAATGCAAAAGGTCATTTGAATTGGATAAAACGTGGCACTCGGGGCTTTTCGAGGTCGCTGATTATGATTCTGCTCTCAAAATTCCAAAATTCAAAATGGCGGATCCGATGTGGCGGACACAAATGCAAAAGTTCATTTGAAATGGATAAAACGTGACACTCGGGAGTTTTCGAGGTCGCTGATTATGATTCTGCTCTCAAAATTCCGAAATTAAAAATGGCGGATCCAATATGGCGGACACAAATGCAAAAGTTTATTTGAATTGGATAAAACGTGGCACTCGGGAGTTTTCGAGGTCGCTGATTATGATTCTGCTCTCAAAATTTGAAAGCCTTTGGGCATTCAAATACCTGAAAATACCAGGTACTTAAATACCCAAAGCTTTCGAATTTTGAGAGCAGAAATATAATAAGCGACCTAGAAAACCCTCGAGTGCCACGTTTTATCCAATTCAAATGAACATTTGCATTTGTGTCCGCCATATTGGATCCGCCATTTTAGATTTCGGAATTTTGAGAGCAAAATCATAATCAGCGACCTCGAAAACTCCCGACTACCACGTTGTATCCAATTCAAATGAACTTTTGCATTTGTGACCGCCATATTGGATCCGCCATTTTGAATTTCGGAATTTTGAGAGCAGAATCATAATCAGCGACCTCGAAAACCCCCGAGTGCCACGTTTTATCCAATTCAAATGAACTTTTGCATTTGTGTCCGCCATTTTGAATTTCGAAATTTTGAGAGCAGAATCATAATCAGCGACCTCGAAAACCCCCGAGTGCCACGTTTTATCCAATTCAAATGAACTTTTGCATTTGTGTCCACCATATTGGATCTGCCATTTTTAATTTCGGAATTTTGAGAGCAGAATCATAATCAGCGACCTCGAAAACCCCCGAGTGCCACGTTTTATCCAATTCAAATGAACTTTTGCATTTGTGTCCGCCATATTGGATTCGCTATTTTGAATTTCGGAATTTTGAGAGCAGAATCATTATCAGCGACCTCGAAAACCCCCGATTGCCATGTTTTATCCAATCCAAATGAACTTTTGCATTTGTGCCCGCCATATTGGATCCGCCATTTTTAATTTCGCAATTTTGAGAGCAGAATCATAATCAGCGACCTCGAAAACCCCTGAGTGCCACGTTTTATCCAATTCAAATGAACTTTTGCATTTGTGTCTGCCATATTGGATCGGCCATTTTGAATTTCGGAATTTCGAGAACAGAATCATAATCAGCGTCCTCAAAAACCTCTGAGTACCAATTTTCGTCCAAATCCAACTACTTTTCATTTGGGACACCGAGCGTAAAATTTTTCGTGTCACTCAGGGGGTGAAAAGCCCCATTTTGAGGGTGAAAATGTTGACAACGACGAATTAAAAAAATTGATTGTTCAATCGTCACTATTCTATGCACCCATGGTTGAAAAAAAAACCGGACTTTACAACGGCTTCGAGGAGAAAAAAAATTTTGAAAAAAAATTGTCATCGATTTTTCCTTTTTTTTGTTTAAAAGCCGCCATATTTTTTTGCCTAATGGACAAAACCCGATTTTGACCCCAGATTCTGAAAGAGCACCCTCGAAAATACTAGGGAATGTATCTCTTCATTTTTTATGATTTTTTTTATATAATAAAAATCTGGCTTGAAAATGAAGGAAAAAATCGCGATTCTTGGGCGTTAATGGGTTAATGACGCCATCTTGGAGAATTCGAGTGTTCAATAATTGGGACACACTGCATTTTCTATGTCCCAATAATCGAACACCGTATTTTTTAAAAATAATTAATTAATTTTTTTTAAATTGTTATTTGTAAGAAATTTTCTGAGGAACCTGAAACGCCTTTACTTCTTGAGATGCGACAGTTTTGGAATTTTTTATGCCCTTACGCATGAAGCGGCGCGTCTTAGCAAAAACGATAAGCAGTTACCACGAAACGTCAAATCGGGTCACCGTTGCTGATTAAATAATTTTTTTCTCTATTAATTAAAGCTTTTTTTCACAAGTAAGGTAACATTTCGATAGCTAAAAGTTCCATACATGTAATGATTTTTTTATAAATAAGTAGACGCATGCAGGTGAATGAGAAATAATAAAAATACAAGATAGTGTTCAATAATTGGGACATTTACCTTAGATTCAGTATGACACCAGCTACAAAATGACCCTAGGATATAAAGTTTTATCAAAAAATAAAAAACGGCAGCTGAAAAACGAAAAAAGTAAGAACAACGCGTTTTTTCGTAGTTTTTCGCAACAAAAAGAGTAAAAATAAAAATTTCAAAACCATCATCAAGGGTCATCTTATTGCGAATCATGTTTACAATATGTGGTTCGAATTTCAAGAGAATCGATTTATTAGTTTTAGAGATACGATGGAGATTTTGAAAACGTTGTTTCGAGAAAAACGCGTTTGCAGTTTATACTATGAAAAACTCTTGCCTAAACTCAATCGGCAACTCCTGCACCGTACAAAATCCCTTCTGATTGCTCATCATCGTCGGTTTCTTCAAGTCTTGCTTGCTTTCGATTTTTTTAAATTTTCAAAGTGGACTGGCCTCTTAAGCCGGTTTGAAAATCACCGAGTCATTTTGATTACTCCGATGCAGCAGGAGGTAGTGAAATGTGCGAAACATCCGTGACACGTGCGTTGAAGAATCCAGCCAGCTGCTAGTCACCTGCTGCAGAAGCGTGGAGAAGTGGCTCGACGTATAGACATGTCCTATCGGAAAACTGGACAAGAAATGTTTCGTTGATTCTGCTTGCAATAAGCAGCAGTACTATATGCTCGTACTGATTTCGGCCATTTGCACATGTCGGTGATTGCCCAGAATTTTCCCCAGAATACCAATCCGCGATTGCTTCATTTGCAGTAACAAAGAAATTATCGTCAGACAGATTTTCATTCGTTTAGAACCTAACGGCTACCATGTAACATCGAATCATGCAGGTGTCACTATATCCATTCTTGCTTTACAGCCGACCAACCGACATCCAAGCTCTACGTTAGTAACGCATTTTTAGCACTTCCCTATTATTTGGTTCTACATACAAGAGGACTGGATTATTGTGAAAAATTCCAAATTGTGGGATCCCATAATTGAGAGATTTCATTTAACCGGAAAATTTGATGGCTTTCGTCGAAAAACCAGCCTTCCACATGGTCTTGACATTGAGTATAGCACAGGTCTTCTAGTATCACCTGTCCATCATTTTTCAAAATGATCTATCCAACTGCTATCATCACCGTTGGGTAAAAA
Organism: Ophion obscuratus; assembly: GCA_964007375.1. Classification (NCBI taxonomy): domain Eukaryota; kingdom Metazoa; phylum Arthropoda; class Insecta; order Hymenoptera; family Ichneumonidae; genus Ophion; species Ophion obscuratus. The sequence goes on along the minus strand of OZ023312.1, from coordinate 39,222,887 downwards.
ATCTGAATGGCGAATGACGAGCAAGTTACAACGGTACAAACTCGACAATGACGCACTCAAAAATAATTACGCGAAAAAAGTATTTTCAGCAAACTGAAAACCGCTCGTATCTGATGACCTCAAAGCTTTCGTGCATCGCCATCTCTTCCGTCAATCCAACGGACGTGCCTCTTTGTTAAGGTGGTTCTGTAGTTTCGGTAAAATCTTAGGAATTGGCTGAAATCTAAGTATGGTGTCCTTCATGGACTGATGCCCAAAAATTCAATTCGATTCACCGTTTATTTCATTAGATAATTGCAATTGAATATGGGTATGTTTGTATGCGATCCCTATACCTAACACGTAAACCGATAGGAGTTTGCTCGCATTTATCGATATACGAGGGTGGGGTGAAAAGTTTCCGGCCTGACCAAGAGATGGTGCCACTAGGTCTAGTTTTGGAGCGGCGTCCTACAGTACCATTCTTACCAAGCTTGTATGTACAGTTTCAGCCCAATCGCTACGTTAGTTTGCGTTTGAGAGCACATTGCGCGAGACGCTTCCGTTGTTTTCGTAAAAATGGAAAAACTGAAAAAACGTGCTGTCATCAAATACTTCCATTTGAAAGGTTTTACACCAAAGCAAATAAAAGAAGAGATGGATTCAGCACTAGGAGACTTATCCCCATCATATTCAACTATTAAGCAGTCGGTTTCTGAATTTAAAATGGGTCGCGTGAACACCTCTGACGAGCCTCGCTCAGGACGGCCCGTTGAAGTCACAACTTCAGAGATGATTGGAAAAATCCATAAAATAGTGTTGGAAGACCGCAGGTTGAAAGTGCATGAGATAGCTGAGACCTGTAGGATGTCAGCTGTACGTGTGCGAAATATTTTGTACAACCATTTGAACATAGAAAAGCTGTGTGCAAGTTGGGTGCCGCGTTTGCTAACGCTCGACCAAAAACTGCTTCGAAAAACCATTTCTACCGACAATTTGGCGCTGTATAGGCGTAATCCAAACGAATTTTTGCGTCGATTCATAACTGTTGATGAGACATGGGTCCACCACTACACTCCTGAAAATAAAGAACAGTCAAAACAGTGGGTTGGAAAAGGGGAACCAACCCCAAAGAAGGCAAAAACAATTTTATCGGCAAACAAGGTTATGGCTACTGTTTTTTGGGATGCGAGAGAAATTATATACATTGATTACCTTGAAAAGGGTAAGACTATCACTGGTCAATACTACGCAGAGTTATTGCAACGTTTGAAGCACGAGGTGCAAATTAAACGACCTCATTTGGCAAAGAAAAAAGTTTTGCTTCATCACGATAACGCACCAGCGCATTCGTCGATTGTTGCCATGTCCAAAATCCACGAATTGAAGTTTGAATTGATGCCGCATCCTCCCTACTCTCCAGACTTAGCCCCCAGCGACTATTACCTGTTTCCTAACCTCAAAAAATGGTTTGGCGGAAAAAGATTTAAGAGCAACGAAGAAGTTATCGAAGCTGTAAATCAATATTTTGAGGAGCTTGACGAATCTACGTTTAAAACTAGTATAACTAAATTAGAACACCGTTATGAGAAATGTATCAGTGTTGATGGAGATTATGTTAAAAAATAAAGCAAAAAAAAATTTTTAAACATCGTTTTTCTTGGTCAGGCCGGAAACTTTTCAACCCACCCTCGTAGGTTCTAAACGGATCTTAGGATTTCAAAATAAAAACAAACGTGTACGCAGTACTATTGTGGGATTGATTTTTAAAAAATGACAAACTTTGACCGTTTAGTTTTGGAGATATCGACTTTTGAAAAGTGGTAATTTTATTCCACACCGAACTCGGGCCCAACCATCTGTAACGGAATGGCAACAGTGTACGCTGCAGCCAGCTGATCGGCGCGTGGTCTGGGAACTCGAATCGTGTTTTTTTTCCCCGAGTTCTAGTAATTCTGAGACGGATGTGAAATAAATGTATTCTGCAAACAAATTCAATTTGTTCATATTTATGCATGTATTTGTCTTTGTTACAGCGAATACAATTCAAACTGTCGGCAAGATGTTGTAAATCCACGATCCGACGTCCTTCGACAGCGAATTTTTGTTGCTGATCGTTGAGGTTATGGTTATTCTCATCGCGTTTAGCCGCATTTGCTAAACGCTGCCACAGCTTTCAGTCTTTTAGCAAGCGCCTTTTTTCTTATAGACTTTGTATAGCATTTGGGTTGACATATTCATGCTTTTTTTATCTATATAAAATATTCCACGAAAGACGGATCGTAGGACGCTCAACGCTATGACTGCAGGAAAATCGCGCTGTTGCCACGATTACAGCGCCGCTCTCTATACGAGTATGAGACCTATCGATGCATCAAGTGCGAATGTGTGGGACATATAGAGGGTACAAGCTCTGTCAAAAATTTACAACCAACAGCATCCTACAGGCATTGGACGTTACTATACGCTGCGACCGAAACTTTTGGCTCATACGCGGTACCTACAGAACTACCTTAACTACATATTTAGTGAAATTGCGAGCGATATTACGATAAATGGGACTCTAAGTTTTTGAAGATAGCCTCTCACGATCGTACAATTTGAATACGCGTGGCGGTAACTTTCCTAGCCATTTATTATCACTCTGCACGTATAAATCTCCGGGAGAGCCTTCACGTCGTATGCCTTCCCGACACACTCGATAGAAAATGTGCCACAATTTCTATCTCTATTCCTGAGAGTAAGGCGAGCGAAATACGATGAAATATTCAACGAGAGGAAAAGAGGGCCAAATAGAGGTAGAGAAGAGGGAGCCAGAGAGAAAGAGAGAGAGAGAGAGAGAGAGAGAGAGAGAGAGAGAGAGAGAGAAGGAGAGAGAGCTGAACGGAGTGTAGAGCTCGGACGAAGGGTCATATATCCTCAGTAAGATCTACCGCGTCGGTGGGATGGTAGCGGCAGGAATAAAGGGAGGGAGACTCCAAGGACATTAAGGGTAACAAATGAGACTGCGAGATCCTCCCGCAGGACTCTCTCTTCCGACTGAGGTACCGCGAATGAAAATAAGTGTAACTACCACCCAGCTTTTTCTCCCATACTCTTCCTTTTTTTCTTTCCATTGCTCTATCTACAGTTTTTTTCCTTCGCAGAAGAGTCGTGGCTTCCTCTCACCTCCAAAACCTCGGCGTCCACCTCCGCCGACTTTTTTCCGCTCCCTCTCGCGTTCCATGCTCTTGCTACGTTACGCTCACACCGTTAAGTTCAGGGGATGAATTCTCTCGTGTACTCCACAGCGTGTATACCTAACATACGCCTCGAGCTCGTAGGACTCTCCGGAGAGACGAGGGGAAAGGGCCAACGAGAAGTTGCGGGTTGGCAGGTCAGATTTACGTTTACGAGCTGTTCGCGCCAAACTCGGGAGCATCCTGAATACCTGTGTATCTATCCGACGTCTGAATTCCATGTGACTTACGGATACCAATGTTTTTGCTCCAACGTTTATTTTATTCACGTGGATCACGAAGTATTTGACGGCCAGCGAGTATTACGAACCACGATGTGCATAGATCGTACCAGTCGACCTCTTGCTCATTACCACCGAGGTAGACACGCATTCAGCAATAGGATTGTGCATGTACAACGAAACACGAAACTCATTTGCGAAGTTTGATGACCAGATATAGTTACAGACGACTGTTGTTTACGGAAGAATGAAGTGTGGATGTTCAGGTTGAATGGTATCCTCATAGACGCGGGTACTATCACGCCTTCACCGTCCACCGGGATCGTTATTGTTTATTTCGTTCTGCAGAGTATTTTTTTAATATTCACCTTTTTGCAACTGTTGATTAACAATATTGTCTTGTTATGTGTATGACACTTTTATGAATTTTATGACACCACGTAATATGTAGCTGACAAATGTTGACGCTGATGCGGCTTTTTACCATTGTGTAGCTCTTCCAAAAAGAAACTAAGATGTGTATAATCCCGATGTGAAATTGGAAAGCTCCAGAATAGGGAAACAAGTGGTTGCCTATTATAATTAATAATGATTTCATCGTATTATAGTTTATAATAATTTAAATTAAATAACTGTATGTGACTAAAGCTGACGTACCGACCATCATGAGACAAGGCAATGGCGTTGCTTGAAGTGGCCTCACTTCCTCTAAAAAAAATTGATACAAGTAGCCGCAGCGTGTTCTCAAACGAAAATTGGCGTTGCTATCGAGATTGAGGGGCTATACCAGTGTGAACGCTGAAAAATTGGGTGATTTTCGGGAATTTTTCGGAAGACACGTATTTAATTAAATTTTTCGAAAAATTTAGAATATATTTGGCTATATTTGACCTATATTACATAATTTTTTCATAGAAAAATATTGACATCCAAGCGACTCATGCGCTGCCTTCGGAGGCGCCAAAAAAAAGTTCCTCCACTGCTGACATGATTCCGGCCGATTGAATAGCTGAAACCGACACAGGAAAAAATGTCGTTAAACTGGAAGGTATTTCCTGGACAATGACCTAGGATTTTCGAAAGATATCAAAATCTAACAGAATGGCGTCGTTATGAAAAAAAAGTCCGTTTTCTTGCCTATAAAATGGTCGTTTTTTTCAATTCCAAATCGTCAATTTTCATCCAATCAAAAATATCCTACGTCATTGTGGAGTAAATATATTGAAGAGTACTCAGTTCACATTTAAAGTGAATCGGATAATGCCCACACAGCAAAAATATGTCCAAAGTACGTCTTTCGGACATCTCGACAGTTGTCTCGTGATAGTATTGGGATTGTCCTATGGGAATCCCATACGTTCTTAAATGTCCGCTACATTTACCGGAATGGGACAGTCCCACTGACGTCCCTACGATGTCCAAAGATTTGCTTATACGCATATCCGTGGGACGTCTCTTAGACTGCTAACATTAAACAGTGGAGATATCGATAAGACATTATCGAGACTGCATTAAGACGTCCCTAAGACATTATTAAAACTATGTCAAGTTGTTAATGAGACGATGTTTAGACTGGATAAAGACGTCCATGAGACTTAATTCAGACTGTATTAAGACGTCCATGGGACTTAATTCAGACTGTGTTAAGACGTCCATGGGCCTTAATTCAGACTGTATTTAGATGTCCATAGAACATCATCGAGACTACAAAAAAATGCTTACGGAATAAATATTTAGACTAGATAGTCCATGGGACTTAATCCATACTGTATTAAGACGTCCATGAAATATTACCTGAGCTGCATAAAGATGCTTATGGGATACGATTCAAACTGTATCAAGACGCCAATAGGACATTAATCGAATTGTGCTAAGACGTCAATAGGACCCGAGGGATAGAAAGAAAAAGGGTTCTCATGCGTACATTTTTCAGCGGTATACTGTCACAAGTATTCACCGAATCTGTATAAAAAATGTTGGTACTAATACGGCAACTCCTCTGAATTGTATATATGTGTACTCAATTTGAAGTCCGGTTAATTAAAAGTGAATAAGCCACAACAATAGCCAATGAAACATTGGATGATGCTCGGGTGGACTCAACTTGTATACCGATAAGATATACAATCAAAGCAATATAAAGGTGAGAAATATACGCACGAGACCCTCCGAAACAGATGGTAATAGATTTCATAATTGATGAAGTACACACGAGTATATTATATTAGAACACATATGATGCGTATATTGCATATACATAGGAACAATTACACTCTCAGTCTTTGCCCGACACGATTCGCGCTTAATATCAATTTGTAATATTAGATATGCGTATTATATACTTATACATAGTACGATGAGTAGTACACAGAACCGCTTTTCTAAAGCATTCCATTTAGAATGAACTTACATACGTTTCTTGATGGAAAACATAAAATAATTTGGTTTGTGTTCAACAGGCGAATAATACTACCGTTGAGAAACAAAAAATAAATCTTTATGCTGATATCGCATTTGTTAGAACAAAAAAAATCATGAAAAAAAGAAAATAATTTTGTTTTTTCGGTCACAATAGAACCTAAAAATGAATGAATGCGTACTATAAATTATGACTACACCTTAGTTTTCTCAGTGGAATTGTTGTCTTTTGAACAAAATATTGCAGCAGAATGTTACCATTTCAAATCAAATTGGAACTAAAAGGTTTAACACTCGAACATTACCGTTAAGAAACAAAAAATAAATCGTTATGCTGATAGCACATTTATATCAGGAAGAAAAAAATATCGTGAAAAAAAGAAAATAATCTTGCTTGTACGGTCACAATAAAATCTAAAAATTAACACGTACTACAAATTAGGACTCCACACCTTAGATTTCTCAGTGGAATTGTTGTCTTTGGAACAAAATATTGCAGCAGAATTTTACCATTGCAATCTTATTACGTTATTAAAATTAAAACCTACATAGGAAGAAAACCCAAGAGATCAAATTAAAAAGAAAAGGTTTAACAGTCGAACATTTGTAAGGTCACAATAAAACCTAAAAATAAGCACGTACTACAAATGATGACTACATCTTAGAGTTCTCAGTGGAATTGTTGTCTATTTCACGGTAGATGTGGCTATCGAATCTTTGATAGTAGACGTGGCTGTCGAGTCTTCGACATTCGAGGAATTTTCAACCACATTATTGTTAACAACGTTTTCATCGACCTGTTGTTTTCCGTTATTGTTGATCCTATTGTTGTTCGGACCCTCATCACGATCGGTCACGGTTTCCGGACTATTGACAGCGTTCGTTTTTTCAGATTTTCTGAAAAACATTTGTGTGTAAAAACCATTGAGAGGATTCCATAGCATGGTAATGATGACACACACGCGCACGCTCGCACGCACGCACACAAAATAATTCGAATGCAGCAATTATGTACTGTGTATAGAGTAGATTTAAAAAACTTTCCATACTTCGTGTAAAAATCCGTGATATCATGAATTATTTAGAAAAATATCCGGAATGAAACTCACTTTTCTTCTCGTGCCAAGCGCGCAGGGGCATGACGCAGCCATGATTTAATGGGATCACTAATTTCCTTGTTTACTACAAGAGGCTTCGTGAAACGGCATCGGATGACACCTGTATAGATTACATAGATTTAATCTGTAATCTACATTGCCATTGCAAGTACATCGTAACAGTTAACGAATAGAATCTTAACATTTCGACATAAATTGAACTTACTTGATACAACATCGCAGAGTTTCAATTTTTCAAAAGCTTTTTTTTTGTGGGCTCCGTGGAAGCTGTAATTTGCAGCCAATGAGTTATTCATAATTTCGTGCATCAATTTCGATACGGTGGTTTTGACATCGCTTTGCACGAAAATAGCCAAATCCTTAATCTGCAAAAATACACACACACACATATATATATTATTCCATGCCTAATCAAATTTTTTGTCCCTCCACTCATGCGATGTGATTTTTTTTCAATCGTCTATATAACTCGCCGAAAATAGACCAAATTAAGCTTCCTTTTCCTTTCAATGGTTAGTTTTTACGGTACTTTTCAAATGCGATAACAAAAGAATGATTAGTTTTTTTTTTAATATTAAGTTTTTTTTTTAATTACGAAAAAAATAACGATTTGAAAAAAAATCACATCTCATTAAAGGATGGACTAAAAATACTGAAAAAATAGAGAGGTTCTTTTAATAGATATATCAATCGAACAAATTTGAGCCAAAAATAAAAAAGTAAGGTTCGAAAGTGGTTGGCTTGGCGTGGAATACCTTATATAGAAATTTACTAATTAATGTAAATGCACCGGCAATTTAAATATTTATTTGAAGTATATTTTGACAGCAAGAAAAGTCTGCAAATGTGCAGAAAGAATACATTCAAATTACATGTACAAAATTAACGGCAGTATAACAAAGATTATGTACTCACCATAGTATTCTTGTAATTTGTGTCAGTCGATAGACGTTGTTCCACTTCCGCCAAATCGGCTTCTTTCATCAAAGGAAAAGCTTTTAGAATTTGACTCTCCGTTTTGTCAATTTCTTCGTCGGTGGTCTTCGCTGCCAACGTTAGTACGATACTCCGAACCTCGGCTGCTAGAGCATCTATTTTCAGATCGAGCTTAGCCAGTGCTACGAGGATTGTTTTGATCTCATCTATGAAAATTATGAGAATATAACATAAAATGGACAGTACACTATTATTATAAATATTTACAATTTTTTTAAATTGTCTCGCTACATACCATTACGTCTTTCATGCATCAAATTGGTTTGTACTTTCGATGTGCTTTTTGTTTTGATCATTTCGACATCCGAATCTCCATTATTACTGGAGAAGCATGCTGCATCGTCGAAGTCAATAGGTGGAAACGGTCGAACGCTAGCAGATGACTTGGTCGATTTTTTTGATCCAACGTAATCAAACTCCGAATCCGTGTTGATATCAGACATTACCAAAGCCTCTGAACATTTAGTTTGTCCACGCTTAAATGTTTCTAAAAAAGATAATGACTATAACTTAGAACTTAATTATTTTGAGAAAAATAATAATAGTGACTTGTGACTTGTGCAATCATTTTTTACATATGGATTGGTATAGAAGCATATAATTTCATTTGAAATTGGTTGAACGTACTCGTCGTCGTCAATATTTTTATAATATCGTGCCGAGGCCAGTCTATGGTAGCGTCCTCTTGATTCTCAATAGCCTTCAATATTCTCGATTGGTTTTTATATGGAGGCCAATAACAATGTGTTTTCCGAGGTGTTATCCATTTTTCCACAGCAAGACTAACGCCATCTTCGAATTCAACGACTGCATATCGATGTGATGCCATCTTTGAGAAACCTGCAAAATTAATGGTTTCAGTATCACCGATGAATGTTATGATGGACGATATACTCATTGCTTAAGGGGGTAAGGTTAATTCGCTATAAAAAAAGCATATTTACGATAATTTTTTTGTGACGACACAGTTTATATATATTTGTTCATGTAAGAAGTATATAATAAAAGGACATTTGAAGATTATTCTGTAAAATTTTCATGAATAATTATGCAGAAATGAGCCATTGACAGCAAATCTTTGCAGACACCTCAACAAAATTGCGGTGAACTTCATAACTCATCACTGGATCATCTGAAATTTAAAAAAAAACCACAAAAATGTCATTAGTTTATAAGTTTCTTCTGGTAACGCTGTTAAGTAAGAGTAAGGTAAGTAAGGTAAGAGTTTAAAAAAATCATTTTAATTCATTTTACAATAATAAACTTTCCGATAATTTAAATGAAAAAACGGTATTTTGACTTCTAAGTGTGACCAAAAACTGAAAAATAAAAATAAAAAAAACTCGACAGCGTTACCTCAAGAAACTTATTGACTGATAGAATCTTTTTGGTTTTTTTAATCTCAGATGATCCAGTGATGAGTTATGCAGTTCACCGCAATGTAACATTTTTTGTAGCGTCCGAGAAGATTTGCTGTTAGTGGCTCACTTCTGCATAATTATCAATGAAAATTTTACAGAATGTTCTTTAAATGTCCTTTTATTTTGTACTGATTATATAAACAGATATATATAAACTGTCGTCAAAAAAAAAATTATCGAAAACATGCTTTTCTTATAGCAAATTAACCTACCCCCCCCCCCCCCCCCAACTGTACATAATGAATTACCATTAAAGCATCTAAGGTTGACTCATTTCCAATGTGGAATGTCTAATTCCAATTACCCTCCATCCGAACATTTTCCCACGACTAATTGATACAATGAACGGTTCTCAGATGTTTTTAATGCAGCATATTTGGTAATAGCGACGAAAGAAAATATAACACAAATCCCAATATACTTGATTAAACTGAATTATTATAATGGAGAAATGGGAAAACAACGAATCCTGATTTGTGCGGGAGCTTTACACACTTATTTGCGATATCGCTTAGTGGGTGTATGGTCAATCTTTCGACGCATGTATTCCTTTTTACTTTATATATTCCTAGCAATGATGATGGGCATGGAATAGTATAAAAATCTTCCCTGGCAGTGAGTTGTCTACCTATTATCACAAATTCTCGAGTTTCGCGACAGACAGCTATATTCTGAACCCCAATTATATCACCGTTTTTTAAAACACAGCAATTATCAGCATTTCCATTAGTTCTAATAGTAAAGTTCGACGATTGAATGACTTTATATTGTGGATTACTGCAGTTCTCAGGTAGCGGGCCTTCTACATGAAGAGAAGTGCCAACAGGTACCAAATTATCATTTATGTCTTGAGTGTACTTTGAACATGCAGTTTTCATTTTTTGAATTTCTCCGCAGCGCCGAGCGATTTGTTGCAATGGTTTTTCTGATTTGCGTACCATAGGTTTTAGTGTTTGCATGAAATTCTCAAATTTGAAGGCACTAAACTGTTCAATAGATCCATATAACTTCGCATCTTCTACGAGGTGGATGATGCCATGCACGTTGTGTGTCAAGTAATGGACACCGTATATTGTAGCGAACGATGTAATAAAATGTTCCGCGAGTTGTGATGCGTAGTCCAACTTATTTCGATGCTGCTCCACATCGCATAATATTCTTATCAAAACATGGAGCGTCATGAAGTGATTGTACATATTTTTAGGTAAAATCTTTCTCAAAACGATTGGCCCCGTATATAAAAGAAACTGTCGAAACTCTGTGGCTTTCCATTCCTTCAAAAACTCCAACGACTGAGGTTTTCGACCAAAATCTTGTGGAATAAATGGCCTCATATCATTTTTAAGCCGTTTTGATATTTTCATAATTTGTAAACGACCGAGTCTATAGTTGTTTTCGCCGTGCATCCATAACATTAACATTTTTTTAACAACACCCAGCAGAATTAAATGCATGTAATCTAAAGTTACATTAGAGACCAATCCCAATCCCGGTATAGAATCGAGACACGTTCTTTTTTCATGATACTTCTGATCGCGATAGTTCGAAAAATCTTCATCTGTTCGCCGTTTGGCATTTAATTTGGGGAAACACCTGCGATTTTTTACTGTTTTTCCTTTCGTCACACATTTAGTGCAGCTATTAAATCCGTTAAAATTTTTCACGCACAAAATAAACGATTTTGCGGGAGCATCACAAACGATAAATCGAATAGAGAAGTTATAATTTTTCCCGCCAATCATTATGCCGTTTGTGGACAACTCAATAGCCTCTTCAACAAATTCGTTTAAATAAATATTCGCATCTTGAGGTTTCTTGTGGCCGTAGTACACTCCAATCATAAAAACTTCTTTGTACGGTATAATATTTCCCAAAATGGGCCAAAGCGCTGCGGACGAAGACTTGAATAACGGGACCCCATCAATATTTATAGCTATAGCTATGTCATCACCTTTTAAATTTCCAATTCTATCGCAAACTTCCTGAATACTTGAGGCAAGTCCGAAATGGTGGTACTCTCCCGGAAAAACTTCCCTAATATCGGTTCGTTTCGTCGTCTGTAGTAAAGTACGAGGATCGCTCGGTAAAACTTTTGATAGGCTTGGGACAAATTTTAGCAAGTTAAGTAATTTTCTTAAGCTGTTATGTGATATTTTTTCGTTAACAGCCCATACTCCTAACTTTGTCTTAACATAATCCGCAATCTGAGAACAGTTCACCAATGTTTCTATTCCGGAAACTTCAACAACGGAAGTTATATTTTTTTCGTCATGCGGATTTTCGTTACTGCTCGGATAATTATCCATTTGAAGAGAATTATTTATAGTTTGTATTGAGGTACAGCTCTCATCGAACGATGTTAAAGAATCAGGCGAATCATTTGAGCATGCTCGTTCAATAGTTTTTGGAAAGGGTAATGGGTCGATAATTGCGTTTGGCGGAGACAAATTGGTTGATTCACTAGCGGGTTCGGGTTGATTTTCCCACTGCTGAATAATTTTTGCAATTCGACGTCGTCGTTGTCGACTACAAATTTGAGAATCACTTTTTCTTTTGCATGACTCCATCTGTAGAAGAAAAATTGGTTCTTAGGGCTTCGTAGATTTTGAGATATACGAGCGGAACGCAGTGCAACTTCGATTAAGTTGTATAACTTCCATAACATTTACATCTTATGTTACCAAATAGAGGAAACAATTAGTTTACACCCTAATTCTCTTTCCTAACATTCCGAACGCAACTATCAAATTGATTTATGAGGTGGGGAAAAATTAAATCAATGAATTAAAGAAAAAAAACTGACTTTTCCTATGAATTATTTTTAAAATAGCATTTTTTAAAAACATATCCATGAATGTTCGCATTAATAGTGAAGTTATCTTAAAAACAAAAAAGTAGAATGAATATATGCATTATTTTGAACGGTAAAACTTTGTTCTGTAACCGCTCTCCAAAAGCCTCGAGTGATTTTTTTCAGAAACATGAACTATAAAACTGCCGTTATAGAAACTAATCATTCAACATCGTAGGAATAAAAAGAAACCGGGACCACTTTTTATTATTATGATTGTAGTGGAAAAAATTGAAAAAATGAAGATTGATTTATAGAGAAATATCATAATTTAGCATCCTACGAATAACAACAGATGAAAAAAAATGTGTCGCCTACAACGATTAACGTTTGGTATGCGCGTGACAGAAGACTTTCGTGAAAAGATAATATAATTGGAAACGCAAATAGAAGAAAGAAATACGAATAAAAACCAATCTATTCCGCAATCAAACAATACAAAGTCCACACAACAAATGGTGACACATTTTTTTATATTTCAGCTTCTACGGGGTCCTTCTTCCTTAATAAATTTTCCTAATTCCTTTCTTTCGTTTGCGTTTCCCATTATATTATTTTTATACAAATGAAGAAAAAAAAATGTTTAATTTAAAAAAATCAATCAATATCGTCACGATAAAATAATACAAAGCCTACGCGAAAAGAGCACACATTTTTTCATATTCATATATGCGTATTGTCACGATAATTTTATATAGAAATACTATAATTGAACGTCATACGCGTACAAATAGTGTCGAACAAGAAAGAATTATTCGCGGAGACCGTTTGAGGTTATGCATGCATGTAGCACAAGAGTTTTGTTTAACGATAATGTAATGGGAAAAAAGAAAGGGATTATACGAATATAAAAAGAAAAAAATCAATATATTCCGCAATCAAATAATAATACGAAGCCCACATAATAAATGACGACACATTTTTTAAATCTTTCAGCTTCTACGGGGCCTTTCTTTCTTCCCAGCCTCTCATTCTTTTTTTCATTCGTGTTTGTACCGTAAAAATGAATTGTTCATCCAATTGCTTACCTCAATTCAATATAGCTCTGCGACGTAAGAAATCACACGATAATTCACACCATGCATCCAAATTTTGCAACAAATTTCGTTGAGAAGTAACCACCTCGAATGTTCGTCGGAGAAAACTTGCACGGACTCGCGCTGGTTTGATCTTCGAAGGAGGGAGGGGGGCTGAAGATCATACAGAGTCTATACGAGAAGAGAACACATTTTTCATATATATGGGTACTGTCTTTATAACTTGTTATGTAAATAATATAATTGAACGTCTTACGCGTACACGAATAGCCTCGAACAAGAAAGAAATATTCGCGGACACCGATTGAGGTTATGTACGCACGTGGCACAAGAGTTTTGTTTAACGATAATGTATAGGAAAAGATTATGAAGATAACGATAATGTATGGGAAGGGATTATACGAATATAGAAAGAAAAAAAAATTAATCTATTCCGCGATCCAATAATACATAACCCACATAATAAATGACGATACATTTTTTTTATATTTCAGCTTTTACGAGGCCTTTCTGTCTTCTCAGTCCCCGCCGCTCATTCTTTTTTCTGATTGCGTTTCTACCGTAAAATTGCATTATTCACACAATTACTTACCTCAATTCAATATACCTCTGCTACGTAAAAAATCACACGAAAATTCGCACTATCTTTAACCCTAGATAGCTAACGTTCCTGGACTTCTATGATAAGCTAACCATTGGACAAAATGACGAGTATGCAGTAGGTATCTCAAAAACAAAAGTACTTACCGGCTAAACGCAACCACCACGCGACGCAGTCTAGCGGACACTAAGTTGGCGCGAAACCGCGAGTGTGTAGGTAAAACGATGAGAAAGAGAGACGGAGATATTTATTAGATGCTCGTCATTTTGACGAACGTTAGCTGTCTAGGGTTAAAAACGTTGAGAAGTAACTATCTCGAACCTTCGTCGGAAAAAAGCGTGTAGGGACTCGCTCTGATTCAGGAGACCAACAAGCGCAAGCGCCTGTAAACACGAGCTCGCATACGAAACAATCGCTTCCCAGAGACGGGCGGACACGCGGCGTACCTTATCGTTAATCTGATTTGGTCAGGGGCAGGAGGCTGGCACCTACTATCCCTTATCGTATATAAAAATGCTACGCTTTTCAACCGTCTTATTTAGTTCTACTACCTCTCCCCGTGGCGCTAGTCTTCTGACAATTTCTTATTGCGCAGGCGCGCGGTCCGCACTGCCGCATATACCATATTAAACCATCAGTCTGTATTGTTGATGGTATATGAGTATTGTCCGATTATATGTGTGCGTGCGTACATATACATAGCCCTTGTGCGCGCATCAGGATTGTCGAGAACAACTAGCGCTGCGAGTGGCAGAGTAGGACACTACAAACAGCGGACAATTCGCGTAGCAAAAATTCCAAAAGATGCCAGCCCCCTGGATTTGGTCGTCGACAAGCGCGCGTATTTTCAAACTCGAATGTTGAGAAAACATTTGCAAGGTTCAACTTGCAGCTTGTTTCCTTGTTTTTTGCTATAAAGATTCTGTTTTTTTCTTCTTATTTTCTAGGTTCTACATTTATTTATACTCTATTATTAGGATAACATTTTGCTGAACTTTTCAAAACTTGTAAAAATTATAGCAATTTGTTGATGTTTTGAAATTTTCGAAAAAATAAAAATTTCGTAGTGTCTGAGCAATTTGACCGATTCTGACTAGACTTTATATACGATCCGCTGAGCAAAATGTCATATTTTAGAAATAGCATGAATCGCATGAATCGAAATGAAAAATTCCGAATCGAGGCGCTAGGGGCGTGACCACGCGTTGCTATTACGTATATCTTTGCTAATATGTAATTAATATAATAGATTTTGGTATTATTTTATTTCATGATATTTATTCATATACGGTAACTAAACATATTTCTGACCAAAACGATATCGTAACGGCGATATTCGTATCGGCAAAATAGTGGGGTGCGGAATGCGTTAGGCATGCGTTAGACGAATTCAAAGATTAATTGTTTAAAATTCGTATGAACCTTCTTAACAATCATATTCAACTGTGGGTACAGATTGAAAAAGTTTGACCGTCTAGTAATCGAGTTATTTGCTGTGAAAAATCGTTTTTCTTCGTAACTTCCTATAAGACCTCATGTTGAAGTTGCGATTTTAAACACTGAATATCTCGATTACCAGACGGTGAAACCTTCTCAATTTTTTTACACATTATAATACGACGCTCAAGAAGATTCGCTCAAAATTTCAAAAAATTATTTTGGAAAGATTGTATCTGATGACTTTGCCCTACTTTGTATATACTATTATGATTTTGGCACGTGAACCTCTTTAAGAGTCCCGGCTGCTTGCTTGTTACATATAATATATATATATATATATATATATATATATATATATATATATATATATATATACACAGGGTGTCCCAGAACTCAACGTCAAGCCGAAACGGGGTGACCGGATTGATTGCAACCATCATGAGAAAAATCAGAAAAAAAATCTATCCCATGCAGTTTGAAAATTATGGGCATTTAAGAAAAACCTAGAAATTTGGTCAAACTGTAACCATTTTTCGGTTATTGTGAAACAAACCAAAACAAACCCAAGTTTCCTAGAATTAAGACTATTTGTTAAACTATGAAATTAAAATTTGTCTACTTTGAAAGGGCCTGCTTTATTTTTTTTGCTTTATTTTTTTCTGCTTTATTTTTTTCTGATTTTTCTCATGATGGTTACTATCAATCCTGTCACCCCGTTTGGGCTTGACGTTGAGTTCTGGGACACCCTGTATATATCAGAGTGTACTTGGTGCTATTATTCCAATCTAAATACGTACGCATAGGTGCAATTTTGCCGTATATGTAAGTCTTAGCATTTTTCTTATAGTTTTGGACGTCCTGAATCCAATGGTGCAAGAATTTCTGCGCTAGGTGTTGAGGAAAGGTTTAAAAAACAATAAAATTTCCATATATTTCGATAACGCCGAGGAAATTGCAAAAAAGTTTCAGACAAAAAAATTAAATCGCGAATAGGCGGTCAAAAAACTACTAGACTTTTTTTCTGCCAATCAATAGCAGAATAAAGCTAATAGTCAGCAGAATAAATAATAACAATATAGGGTGGGTAGGCGAGTGAGCAAGGAGAAAGCATCGTCGGCTTCGTGAGACTTCCGATCGAATTATGAACTCTGCAAATTGTTATGAATAAATTCGACAAAAAAAGTCGATTTCTCGTTGTATTAGAAATCCATTACACGTGATTTCCAATCGATTGAGCTATACTTGGCGAGAACAATTTTTCAATAATTTTTTATGGAAACTTCAATGTACTAAGAATTTTTATAAACAAATTTTTTTTAAAGTCCATTTATCGTTAAGTTAAACATCCATTTCATTCGATTTCCAATCGATATTGAGCTAAATACTGGGCACGAATATTTTTTAAATATTCTATGGAAATTTTTATAAACGATTTTTATAAATAAATTCTGATAAAAGAGTCTATTTCTCGTAAAGTTAGAAATCGGTTTCGCGAGATTTCCTATCGAATGAGATATACTTGGCGAGAACAATTTTTTACTAGTTTTTCCCACAGACATTTATAAGCGAGTGCGCTGTGATTGGTCGTGTTCGTATCAAAATGATGAGACCCAACGAACACGACCATTGTCTCCTCACGGTTACGACAGAATATCCTCAAGCCATCCTATATTAATCCTGGGTAGAACAGTGTCTTACTAGTACCTCCCACAGACGTCTATAAGCAAGTGCGCTGTGATTGTCTCCTCACGGTTACGATAGGATATCCTCAAGCCATCCTATATTAATCCTGGGTCGAACAGAGTCTTACTAGTACCTCCCACAGACGTCTATAAGAGAGTGCACTGTGATCGTCTACTCACGGTTACGGCAGAACATCCTCAAGACATCCTACATTAATCTCGGGTAGAACACTGTCTTATTAGTACCTCCCACAGACGTCTATAAGACAGTGCACTATGATCGTCTACTCACGGTTACGGCGGGATATCCTCAAGACATCCTACATTAATCTCGGGTAGATTACTCTCGTACTAGTACCTCCCACAGACGTCTATAAGACAATGCACTGTGATCGTCTACTCACGGTTACGGCAGGATATCCTCAAGCCATCCTATATTAATCCTGGGTAGAACAGTGTCTTACTAGTACCTCCCACAGACGTCTATAAGCGAGTGCGCTGTGATTGTCTCCTCACGGTTACGATAGGATATCCTCAAGCCATCCTATATTAATCCTGGGTAGAACAAAGTCTTACTAGTACCTCCCACAGACGTCTATAAGAGAGTGCACTGTGATCGTCTACTCGCGGTTACGGCAGGACATCCTCAAGACATCCTACATTAATCTCGGGTAGAACACTGTCTTACTAGTACCTCCCACAGACGTCTATAAGACAGTGCACTGTGATCGTCTACTCACGGTTACGGCAGGATATCCTCAAGCCATCCTACATTAATCTCGGGTAAAACAGTGTCTTACTAGTACCTCCCACAGACATCTATAAGAGAGCGCGCTGCGATCGTCTACTAACGGTCACGACAGGACATCCTCAAGCCATCCTATATTAATCTCGGGTAGAACAATGTCTTACTAGTAGCTCTCGTAGACATCTATAAGACGTTCTATCTTGGCGAGACACGAATAGGACTGTATCAGGATGCTCCCGGGATCAATTTTGCTGTGTGGGTGGCTCTTTGATTTACAATGTCAGCAAATTTGAAAAATCTCATTTCGAGAAAAACGCGTTTAAAGATTTAACCATCGATTTTTGCAAGATTAAATGATATTGATACAAATGATAATGATATTCTTGGAAGTGTAAACTGTCGAAAAAAGGCAAAAAAATCGAATTTTTTAAACACTCGTAAGCCCCGTAAACTACCAATTTAGCCAGAGCTGAATAATTACATGTTTCGCCTCTTAAGGTAGAACGAACGCGCGCTCTTGATTTCTATAAATTTTGTTCAAATTTTAACCAGACATTGTTCATATAATTATGCATGCCTGAGTAAAATTTCAGAATAGTCGACTATTTATATTGGGAAATAACGGCTTTTCAAACGGCAACTTTTAACACTGCAGGGACAGCATTGAAATTTGGACAGAATAGTTTTCCGCAAAAAATATTTGTCCCCTATAATGAGAAGACTAATCGCAACACCACATCGTTCCACGTATCCAGTAACATTAGTTTGCGCGGCATATTTAAAACAATACTGCTACACAAATTTTTATTTGAAACGAATTTTTAATCGAACAAAGTATCTAACTAGTTATGAATTAACTAACACTTTTATTTGTTAATGAAGATAACATCAACAATATAAAATATTAATATTTATACCGCAAATTTTTTTTTTATAATAAAAGTTTTTAACTTTAGACAAACGATAATTTGTTTTTCTTGCAATATTGAACTGCTCTGCGGTTGTGCCATATGTCTTCTTATTGTAGGAGACAAATATTTTTTATGGATAATTATTCTGTCTTTACTGAACGTTTTTAGCAAAACTGAATAGTAAAGGCAATCCAAACTTTTTTCACCCTTTCCCCAACTAGTTTGCTATCTGAATACATTTTTTTAAAATTTATAAATACAATAAAATGGTACGACGAATTATGTAATCTAACTTTCGGTCAATGCAAACCATGGGATTTCAGACCATGCAATGGGATCCATCAAGAATCGTAGCGGATTTCGTTCGATAACATGGGAATCGTTTAGAATTAAAATTGCATTCATACAATCGATTCCAATGGGAAATCCCGATTGGAATGCAATGGACGAGTGATTTATTGAGGTTAAGTTATGGAAAAAACCTCGATAAATGAAAGTTAGGTTAGGTAACGAGGCTTAATTAATTGCGGTTCGATTAGGTAACAAACCATAACGAATTGAAGAAAAACCAACCTACCCTCAATGAATTAAAGTTGAATCAACCAAACTTCAATGGACGGAGGTGAGATCAACCTAACCTCAACCATTACAACCTCAATTGGATCCCTATCAAGAAGTGGGATCCGGTAGGAGAATCCAATTGCATCCCTACATCAATTTCTCACAGGTAGTTAACTAATAAAAACATACTTATAATGTACAACAATTAGTTCGAATGGTCAACCATTCAGACGCCATGGCTCACCTCTGAGCCGCACGAAATACAGTTTTCCACTCAGGTAAGTCCATTTTATAAAGCTGTCTTAAAAACGTTAAAATATATCCAGAATCCTTGCACATCATGCACGAGCGATAAAAGGAAAAGCATTCATGAAGTCTCGTTCCCCAAGCGGATTAGCGCGACCCTGCTAATTACAATATAGTACCGCGACGCCGCTTGCATTTCCATTTCTCGCGGCTCCGATGTCCCGTTGATATCACACGAAAGTATAACCAGCTGGATACACTTAAACAAGTATGTCGTTGTAAAGCAAAGAAAAGAAGCGGACTTCGTGTAAACCCAGCGTGATATGAATAAAAGCATGGTCAAGATAAAAATAGACAAAACCACATAGCCCTGTCTCCATAAACGAAAGTGTTCCAATCACGCTGTAAATTAGCACTATCGGTGTATTTCGGGATTTCTCAGATTATTTGCCGCGCGTTTCTCCCGCGGGTAATAAAAAGAACATTACGCGCGTAAAAGATGGATCCATCGTTTATTGAATAAATGTTGCAAGAGGGAAAATTCCGGGTTTCTCCTAGCTTAGTGACCCCATAAAGGCCCAACGAAAAAATTGTATGTGAGGCCCAGACGGCCCAGTAATCGTCATCTTAAGGCGGGATATACCTTTACAACGATAAAAAAAATCGATTTCTTTTTTTTTTCTTCTTTAAACGATAGAACTATATATGTGGAATATTTTCTCAAAATTTTAAAGCGAAATTTAAAAAACTTCAAACGTTACTGCCCGTCAACGCTGTGCCTCACCGCTCGGATTCGGACCGGGCGTGAACTTCAAACGCGTTTTTCTCAAGATTGCATTATCGGAGTTGGCGTGCAGGGTTACTCAAAAACTGTTGAGCCGATTCAGTTGGAACTTGTTAAAAATATTGATAATACTGGTACCTTCTACTTGACGAGAATTGTTTTTGAAAAATTGGAAAAAAAATGACTTTTTTAATCCACATTTTACAGAAATGTTGCGTGAAATGTTGATTTTTTTGTAAGTGCGTGCCATTTTTTTGAATTTGCATTGTCTTCATTTTAATTACCGTCACATAGAAACTATACATGTTCTAACTGAAAAAATGTTTGAACTTTTTTGCAAATCAAAGTCTACGGGGAGCTAGACTGCACGCCGATTCGCAACTCCTCCAGCGACCTTGCTGTAACATTCTGCCACAGATCCGTCATTTTGATGATGAATTAATTTAAAAAAAATTGTTTTGTATACTCAAATATACTATTAAAGTATACCTATAGTTTGATAATTGTAGAATAATTATTTCTTAGTTTCAAAACTTCCTCAATATTGATTATTTTTTCCTGTCTAAATGTATATCCCGGCTTAAGCAGATCGCTTGACTTTGCAAATTTATAAAGCTCAACTTGGAAAGTGAGTAGAAATTATTCTGTGTCATTCTTGATCAATTCTTCTGTTACAAAGAAGAACGTCGTTGTGAAATTCTCGGGCTCGGTATAGTTTTCGAAAAAATATTTTACAAAGGTTGTTATTTTACAAAATACGCTATTGTGCGGGTCATCATGGTGGCGCCATAACGATTGGTCTAGTAATCGCCATGTGATCACCCCACTAATCGTCACATGCTTTCAAACTGCTTTAAGGCCTTATATACGCGATTTCGCCGATTTTCGAAGGTACTTTTCTAGACGCGGTTAAAAAAAATGACGCATATATTGCCAACATTTTTTTACAGATCATTTATGCACATCGTTAAATATATGTAAAAAAAATCAGAAACATTAACAAATGACGGAGATATAACATAATAAAGCAATGCATTGTTTTGCGCGCGTTGATGGGAGCGTTCTCGGCAGCGATGTGGGTGTCTGAAAAAAAAGAACATAATTATAATTCCATAATGAATGTATCTTAAGTGTGAACCAACAATATTATTGAAAAAAACTTATTACAATAAAAATTTAAAACATACAATTTTTTTACTCAATTTTCTGTCGTTATTTTATTTTTTTTATTTTTTTGTGTCATCGAAATTTTTGTTTCTGTGGTTCACACGATAGGTGATGATACTACGAATATGTTGTAAAAATTTCAAAGCGATCTGACCCTTCGTTCAAGAGTTAGAACTTTCGCAAGGTTCAAAAAAGTGAACCGTGGAAAAACGGCTTTGAAGTTGGTGGTTGGGTGCACCGCGCGTTATCTATTATAAATGCATTCTTACTGTATTTTTGGATTTTTTGGAATTTTTCAATTCTCTAAAGCTTAAAATATTCCTAACCGTTCACTCTAATGGAATCAGAAATAAAATAAAAATGAAAAATTTTGAAATTTTTCACGTATATAAGGCCTTAAGGGCTCACATAGGCCTGGGTAGGTAAAAAAAGATCGATTTTTCAAAAAGGTCCTCATTCGAAGGTACCTTTCCTTTGAGTGTCTACCCTGAAAATTTCATAAGGAAATTCGCAGTAATGACGAAGTTATAGCGTTTTTGTAACTAACTAAAGTGTAAAAAGTACTCAACATTTCAAACGCGTTTTACTCGAAACAGTGTTTTCAAAATCGGTACCAGAAATCCCTCCGCAACTACTGGACCTACCGGGGTCGAGTTTTGCACAGTTATGCTTTCTACAATAATCTAGTACTTATCGAGCCATTTTTTCGATACCTGGCATAGTTTTTTTTTTCACCATAAGTACTGAACAATTTTCATACAGATACAGTATTCAAATACAGTACAATACAATTCAATACAATATAGTATTCAGTATTTCATACAAATAAAGATTAAAATCGCCTGTTTTATTGCAGTTACTGCTATGGTCAAAAAAAATGTTTTAAGGAGAGATGTACACCTAGATGGTCGAGGCCGAGGATTTAGAAGCCATGAACATTCCGTCGACCGTAGAAGACCTACACTATGGGCCTGGTATCGATGAACGATGCTGAAGTTTGCATCGTTGGGCTGCAAACTTCTTTTGGCAGTTTTCGCCTACGGAAGTCGGCGAATGGCGATTTCCTATCGTTATAAGCAACTCTTCTATCATAAAATGACTTTTGATATTTTTCGAACGAGTGGTGTTCATCTATGTCAAACTAAGATTCTTATTTTAACTTGAAAATAAACTTACCTCACGCAAGACCTCAGGCATTCTTATATCACCCGAAATATGAAAAGGTTCACTTCAACCTCCAAATGAAGGATTCGGCCGAATAAATTTGATTTGATTACTCTTGAATATGCATACTCACGAGTGGGACAACATAATACAAACGAGTAATACCTCCTGGAGGCTAATGCTGCCGTCATATGGAAGAAGGCGGCATCTACCAAAAAATCGAGAAAACGTTTGACAATACAGAACGATGGGAAATTTTGTACCGATTCCAACGGCACCAAAATCGCATTGTCGATTTTTTTTCTTGATGCCGCCTTCTTCCATATGACGGCAGAATATGTCACAGATTTGCACGACCAACTGATTCTTATCTAATGTGTAGACATGACGATCACTAGGACCCTGGCAATTACCAGGCCGACACGTTTACGGAGAATTCTTCGAATGCAATTTCCCAAAAGCAATTTCTAGAATGGACAAACTTTTTTTCCATTTAAATATGAATATAAAAAATAATTTTAAACTGTTTTTGAGATGAAATTTTAAAAAAATCAAAAGAAAAAGAAACCAAGAAAAAAGAGGAGTCAACCGACGACGCCCACGTAGTTGATTCTAGGTTATGCTAAGTGTGGAAACATATATTTCTGGTGCCCGCTAATGCCGAAATCAATAACAGGAAAATTAATGCACGGAAAATTCGGTTCCCGAAAAAATCGATGGTAATATTTGTTTGGGAAATGTTCCATTCGAGGAATTGTTCATTCGGAAATTGTCCAGTCGGGATATTATATTGCAGAAATTGTTCATTTTGCAAATTGTCAATTCGATACATTGTTTTTTCGGGAAATTGAATTTGAGAAATTGTGTATTCGGACAACTGTTATCGAGAAATTGGATTCGAGAAAGCTTCATTTGGGCAATTATTTCTCGAGAAACTTTCCGCAAAGCGAGCCGGCCACCTTCTCTGCAAAGTTTGCAGGAAAGTATATTACATCGGATAAATCATTAAGGAAGTGAAGAGTTAGCGATCTCGCTCGAATGTTTCCATTCTTCTTTTGTGGATGGCAGGAGCTTATCGTAACCCCAAGCCTACCGTAGTTCGGGTGAGAGCTTGACATATTTCTGTCTACCGCAAACACAAGATCCACAGCAAGGATATAGTTGCGAGAGAAGACAGATTGAATGGGACAGCAAGAGATAGGGAGGAAAAGAGGTGGCAGGCGGTTGCTTTAGAGCCTTTCTATGCATAGAAATGGCATAAAAATGGCACTTGTATCAGATACTCTCGACGAAAGAGAAAGGCCGATATGCAACGTACGTCGTTAACGGGAGAAAGGCGCGAGAATGAAAATTGACGATAATCAATCGACTGTATACATACACGCGAATAAACACGGCGCGGATAAATCAACCGGGCTTTAATCCATCCTCGGAAAAATAAATTATCCTTCAGGGTGTTCCGCTCTAGCTCGTTGCACGACCCTTTGCCGCGGACTCTCTCTCTCTCTCTCTCTCTCTCTCTCTCTCTCCCCCTCCCTCCCTCCCTCCCTCTTTCTCTCTCTCTCTCTCTCTCTCTCTCTCTCTCTCATGCCCTCAATTTTCATTCCAACCATTTTTATACACTCACGTTAGTATCCTTGTCGCTCCGATACAGGAGTAAAAGGCCGGTATTAGAGTGAGGAAGAGAGGCACCAAAAAGAAAACACATATACTCGAGTGGTACATTTTCGAAGCAGCCCCGAATGTAAGGGGCAAACGAAATTCTTGTGTTTGAAAAAAAACTTCTTTTACTAAAGCGCCTTGCATCCAGGATGCTTTAGTGAGTTTCAATGTCCCCATGATCCTAGCCATCGATAATAAAAGTGCCTATGAGACGAACTATAATGAGGTATTCCTTTAGGCGTCTTTTGAAAAACTGCTCATGCTATAGCTCAATAAGTTTTTGATCGATCTAGCTAAAAGTTTGGCAGGTTTCTCACTATAAGATCGATTGAAGGATATACCTAAGATTTTAAGGTCATCGCGTAAATAAATTACTTTTTTCGGGGAAACTGTCGAGAAAATGGTCGAAAATATGAAAATTTGATTACAAACATACTTAAATTTCAATTTTATATTTTTATAGGTATATCCTTCCAGTAACGTTGTAGTGAGAAACCTTCCAAAATTTCAGCCAGATCGATCAATAACTTTTTGAGCTAAAATATGAGCAGTTTCTCGAAAGACTCCTAAAGGTATACCTTACAACGCCGCCATTTGGTTTTGTTTTAAAAAGAAAACAAAATGTAACTCTTAGAGGTTGTAACCAGATAATGTAAAAATTTAAAAACGATGCGATTATTACATCACATTTTAAAAAAATCATGGATAACTCATTTTCGGGCGTCTAAAGAGATTTCCCCCCTCCAATGTCAAGTTTCTGTCGCGACTCGGAAATATCGTACATCCGGGGCTGGTTCCAAGTATGAAAGTGGGAAAGCGCGGGAGATTCTAGGGGCTCATCTGTGACGACGAAATGAGCGCTCTCCATCTCTCTTCCGCTTGCCCTCTTCCTATCTATGCATGCGAACGCCGATATGTGGGGAACGCGAAGGTTCCGTTGCGTGAACATCACGTTCTCTTTCCGTTGTTCTTTTATTTTGTATTTGTTTCAACTGCCCAGCTCTAGCTCTGGTCTGCTGGTAATGTTTTTTTGTCCACTGCGAGTTTAGCAAGGGAAATGACCTACGATATATTTCTAAGGGGTTTTTGCCGGAGCCCCAATGGTACTCGGTTGCACGCGAGACGACGACGTTTTCGCTATATAGAAGTATACACACCTACTCGTTACAGCGTTGCACCAACAAGAAATCCTCGGTCACCAACGGAGAAACGCTGAAAAACTGTGACCCTTCGCGGTAGAACGCGACGAGACCACTCTCGACCACCCTTTCTCCTCCGCCCCGAGTTTCAGTCCCGGTGGGGCTTGCGCCGACAATTTGCATTTCTCAACCATTAATCTAACCTACGTCCGGCCCGTTTATTTTTTATTCCGGGTGTTTTTTTTTACATTCGTTTTTCCACTCTCGCGGTATTCGCAGACAAGCGTGGAGCACACACGAGAGATACCTGGAGGCGACGGGGCAATATAGCGAACGAAAACGACAAGAGCAGGGGGATTTTCTGAAAACGAAACTCACGTCGTTGTGTGTATGTACACCCATGGGTATGGGTGGGTGAGGAGGTATGATACGAGGGATCTTTCGTGCCTGTCATCCCGCAGGGTGTATCCGCGAATGGTGGTGAGAAGATTGACAG
The DNA here is from genome assembly GCA_964007375.1 of Ophion obscuratus. Taxonomy (NCBI): domain Eukaryota; kingdom Metazoa; phylum Arthropoda; class Insecta; order Hymenoptera; family Ichneumonidae; genus Ophion; species Ophion obscuratus. Next base: position 39,197,006 of record OZ023312.1, on the reverse strand, counting down.
AAGCACATTGATCAAAGTTACACGAATGGTCTGACCACACTGGGGACGCGGCTACTTGCTTAGGCATTCGTCGCATTTCGTCATGTGTCATGTGGATTCTGAAAAATTCAATTAGACGTGGAAGAAAAAATTGAGATTTTTTCAACTGTTGTTAATATTGAACTTTATCAGCGGAAATAGCTTGAGAGTGAGCATGCTGCGTTTTACGGCAGCCATGATTTTTCGAGAGGCTCGACTGTTGGTAGCATTTGCCCTACAGCTTAATAAGAATGTTGGTTAAATATAGTTAAAATTTTCGAAAAATCCGTGCTTTTAATTTTTTTCGCAAGGTACATATATTTAAGTACACACACGGAAAATTTCCTTTTCAATCCGGCGAATATTCTCAAAGTTACAGGCACATTTGTAATGACGTGTCAGAGCGTCCGAAAGTGTCTTTGAAACTTTGAAGGCATTTTTCTCAAAACTGTGTGTTTTAAAGTCGGTGAGATAGATAAATATTTTCCATTTTATAAACATTCCAAGGCCTACATTTTTGTCGAAAATCTATTTTTTTTAGAAGCCTCCATTTTGTCAAAAATTATTATTTTGCTTATTCCTTCGATCGATTACAAGATAATCCATTACATTAACAAAATATTTTTCGTTTTTTCATTTTGGATGATCCAGTCCAGCGATATCGTGCTCACCGCACATTCCTTTTTCGAGGTGCTCCCCCAGATCAGCTATATCAGCTTTCAAAATAATTATTTTTACAAATAAAAAATGTTAAAATACAGTTAAAAGTTACCATAATATGGGTACAAATTTTGACGTTATTCAAGAAAGATTCAAGCAAAAATCTTGAATAATCGATCTTTTTGGGCCTCCTGACTGTATATAACCCCTTAAGGAATAACACTACTGTGAACGTCTGAAATTAAGCGACTTTTCCTATTTTTTTTGGGGAGGGGCAAGCAAGTGGATAATAATATTCAAGGATGTTAGTAGTCATATGTTCAAGTGGACGAAAAAAAAATATATATTAACAAATTATTCAAAATGATGACGCTGGAGCCATTCGCGCGAGGCATGTTGAATTTGAGCCGCTCTGCGGCACGCAGGATAACTGACGCAAATTTGGATGTGGAGTTTTTAAAATAAATTTCTATTCATTCACATCAGTATATCTAGAGAAATACGTAATGGATTTAGAAAATATTATTTTTTTGCGTTATTGGCAAGCATTCAAAGTAAAAACTCAATTTTCGACAGAAAAAAGGACAATCACTTGTTAATAAATAATGTTATAATTAACCCATGGAAAATCTCGTACTATTTCTCGTCGGAATGTCATTTTAAAGATTTGCACAAAATTTGGAGTGAATAAAATGAAAATTGTTGGACAATTGCTGCATGCCGTTTAAAAAAATTATGTTCCGAGCAAAATGGCCGACGCCTAGCACACGGGCCAGCCACTGCCACCGGAGATCCACACGGACTTGCGGGCCTTTTTTGCAGGCACCAAACTTTTTCGCCTTATTCTAGATAGTTCAAAGCATCTCTTAAGCCGGTAAAATGTTTTTTTTTTTACTTTTCCAGTGGTGTTACCCCTTAATGAATTATATTAATGAAAAATAGAAGAATTTCAGCACGTTCTAATTGATTATATAACACTTATGCTGTGAACGATTCCGAATTTTTCCAAAAAATGTATTATCTACGTAAATTAGCCACTCAACTATCCAAACGTGATATGTGATATGTAACACCTTCTATACGATATGTGGAACATTCTGTCCGATAAAACTGCCCTACGAGAACGCATGCAAAAACCCGGGCAGAAATTTAGTGAGGACATGCCAGATTCTACCACATCCCTATAGAGATTTGAAAGGAAGTCCACATTGGAATCCAAGTGGATTCGGCACTATTGCCCGATTGACGTCGTTTGAGGTTTTTTTTTCATACGCAACCGGAATTCATTGTATCTCCCGAAAAAACAATATCCTCTCGTCACCCCATATACACATTTTTTTGGTGTCCCGAGATGTACCCACATCTTTTTCGGGATGTGTTAGGGACACCGCACATAGGCAGTCCTCATTGGGATCCAATCGGATTGTGCACTGTTTCTCGATAAGCGCCGTTTGAGAATCCCTACCACGTTCGAATAAAAATTATGTGAAACGTTACGAGAAATAAATAACAAATTATCATTACAGTGGTTTTTCAGTAATGTGATTCAAATCGATTTCAAAGATATACTTTTTCAAGCGCTTTATCGTTTTCTAAGATAAGTTTTATACTTTTTTTAAGATTCCCTCATTTTGTATATCTATATATTTTGTTTAGAAAATTTAACATACAAAATGGGATGGGATCCATCAAGAATCGTATCGGATTCAGTCCGATAATGTGGGTATCCTTACGGATCCAAATTGGATTCGTAGATTCCAATGGGGAATCCTGATGAGAACCCAATGTGCAAGCGGGTCGTTTTAGTACAGGAGTCTCATACGATGACCAATTGGATCCCCATCAGGAAGTACGAACAAGTATGGGAATCCAATTGGATCCCTATGACGCTTCCTGTACAGGAAGTGTGATAATGCTTCACCAGAGCAGTCGATCGATCCCAAATTTCGCATACACGATCCCAGATCAACATCCATCCTTCAACCCATCGAAATGGATCCACAATCCTGCGAAGGAACGTTGCTAGGAGTGCTCCATGATTTTATTTCGTCAATTGTGCCTTTGACGTCACAATCTCTCTCGTACCGCGCGATCCACGTTTCCGTGAGCGTTGTCCTGTGCCAGGGATATGAGATCGGTCGGAGAGTACAGCCGGAGGGATGGTGGAATTGTCTCGCAGTAGCACGCGCGAACTATACGGCTGTAGCGTGAGCATGTAATACCGACATGTATGGCGATACCAGCCGAGTCCTGCAAATGGGGTAACTTGGGAGAAACAGAGTGAGGGGAAATGAGGGGATTGAAGAGGAAAGGGTTGGTGTGACGCGAAAGAAGTGTGAAAGGGAGAGAAAAAAAAGGCGGATAAAAGCCACCGAGTCCCTGGACATTTGGGGTATCATTTTTCAAAAGTTTTACTTCGCCAGTCACGTACGTATCTATGTATGCAGCAAGTATAAATGAGGCTACTATCTCGAAGCGACATCGGCGCCGGGGTCCACACAAGAGCAGGAGTGACGAGGTGTGACGTATCCGAAAGAATGAGACAACTCACTTTTGTTCGCGACTCGATTTTTCATCAAACGAAGATTTCTTGTCCTATCAGATGCATTTCTTTTTTCTGACACATTTATGATGAATCCCATATATAATCAACGAGATATTAAGAGCAGTAATTAGCGTATTTCGCAAAATATATGAATCACACCGAACTGAAGTTTTTCCACAAAACGGATGACTGAATATTCACCAGAAATATCAATATTTCAATCTTCTCGGCTGGCTTATCGATAGCTTGACATCATCCATTTTATAATGGATGCATCACTTTTAATTGCACTGAAAAAACAATTCCGAGTTTTCATTCGAAGGGTTCTTGCTCTAGCGCGTACTGCACTCACCACGGCAAACATGTTTTCCACATTCGCATCAAAGCAGGTGAATCAATATCTGCACATCAAACGACGGTCTTTTCATCAACTGCGTATTCGAGGTGTTTTGTATAATTCTTTTGAGTTCCTGATTTCGACGACTCGTGCTGATATTCAAGTAATTTCCAAATGAATCTGTATGCCCCAGTGGGCAGGACAGGTATGCAAGGGAATTTCAGTCGGCAACCATTTTGAAAAATGTCGATGATTCGTTATCAGCGAACTCGTACAACCCTGGGCAAACGCCACCACCCGGGAACCCCCTTGATTAATCTAGCCTGCCCTACCAACCTATTCACCACCCGCCACCCTCTCGCGTTCGCATACACACCCAGACGCACACGCGGAAAGTCTCGCTCCCTCAGTTACCCGATGCCCTTCCTCCTCCACCATTCGAATCCTCTCGATCAGGTTTTAATGGCCGCTCGCAGCGTTCGGATCTTTGAACGCGCCAATAAAGCGTAAATCTATGAACTTTTCGATCGGTCTCCAGCCTCACTGCCATTTTTAAAACGTCAGACTCTTCCCATTGGGACATTTGTTGTGACTCGCCAAGTACAGAGGTGACGCGATGTCACAACAAACATCGATCCAGCCCAGTACGCTGTTGGTCCTCTAACGCATTCTCTCGGCGCGCCCAAGGTACAAATCCGGAAACTATTTGCTTCAAGGTATCCTCTGTTCTGAGTCAATGCGAGAAGAGGAACAAAAATGTTCTCCGACTGGCAGTAGGCATTGAGGGTTCGATTTACGGCCTCGGCGATCTTCCATATTCGACAGCATCGGCCGGGGCAACCGGGATTGGCGACCGGTTCATCGCGAAATTGATTGCGTATCAGCTACCGCATGGCTTCTATTGGAGTTTCCGGTAGTGACACGAGTGAAGTCTGCTGAAATATAGTTGCGCGTATCGGCACAGGTTTTTCACACTTTTCTGGTATCCTCGGGCAAATGGGATACAGCAGTGCGTTAAGAAAAATCGAATAGTTTAAGGGGCTATACCAGTGTGGGTGTTGAAAATTTGGGTGATTTTCGGGAATTTTTTTGAAGAAAAGTACTCACATTTTTTTCATAGAAAAATATTGAGATCCAAGCGACTTATGCGCTGCCTTCGGAGGCGCCGAAAGAAAGTTCCTCCACTGCTGACAGAATTCCGGCCGATTGAGTGGCTGAAAGCGTAAAAGGAAAAAATGTCGTTAAACTGGAAGGTATTTCCTGTACAATGACGTAGGATTTTTGAAAAATATCAAAATCTAACAAAATGGCGTAGTTATGAAAAAAAGTCTGTTTTCTTGCCTATAAAATGGTCGTTTTTTCAATGCCAAATCGTCAATTTTCATCCAATCAAAAATATCCTACGTCATTGCAGAGTAAATATATTCAAGAGTACTCACAACGAACATCCCTCAGGTGGCACCCTTCGATTTTGTTAAAGTTTGAATATGTTATAAAGCATCAAAAAGTAAGCGATACGTATTTTTTTATCGGCGGAAAAAGGGTTTTAAGGGCTGAAACGAACCCTCAAAAATGGGGATGTTTTTCGTTTTTCGTCGATAACGTTTTAACGGTACGAGATATAAAAAATTTCAAATTGCAACAATGTTTATTTTTCTGTGCACTATACATTGGAGATGAGAACGATAACGTTATCGACGAAAAACGAAAAGCACCCCTATTTTCGAGGGTTCGTTTCACCCCTTAAAACCGTTTTTCCGCCGATAAAAAAAATACGTATCGCTTACTTTTCGGTGCTTTATAACATATCCAAATTTCAACAAAATCGAAGGGTGTCACCTGAGGGATGTTTCTTGTCAGTTCAAATTTCAAGTCAATCGGATAATTGCTCTTTGAGTTACAATGTCAGCAAATTTGAAAAATCTTATTTTGAGAAAAACGCGTTTAAAGATTAAACTATCGATTTTTGTAAGATAAAATGATATTGACATAAATGATATAAATGATAATGATATTCTTGAAACTATAAACTGTCGAAAAAGGCAAAAAAATCGATTTTTTGAAAGAGTCACACTGGTATAGCCCCTCAATAATGTAATTGTGCATTTCATCACGTCCCCCAGAAACTGCCTGATCGATTCGAATGAAAAAGTGGCCTATGGTTATGAATCATCACCTGCAGAATTTCATCCAGATTCGTTGCATCATTGAGGAGTGATCGAGCAACACCCAAACGCGCAGATTTTAACATATCGTATGTAGAGATTGATCTTCTCTGGATGTACGATCTTATAGGGAAATATACGAAAAAGTACCTTTTTTCACTATAATTGTACTAACAATGATCAACTCATCATGTTCAAGGTGGATCATTCCCAATAGATTTATTTTCCAAGGAGGGTCTCCTGTCCCGCAATCTTCCGGCGTTTTCTCCGCTGGTTCTTTCCCTACTGAAAGGATTTGGTACCGGTGTGGGTAACTGAATTTTCAATTGTGCCTATTCCATTAACAGAGTAAGGCGGCAACAGGAGCTTCACGACAAAGAGGGATCCGAGGATCACGAACGATTGGAAGTTCTGGTACACAAACGCCACAACCCCGGCGGGGCTTCCGACGCTTTTCGCTTTACAGTCCTTGGTTGCACAGCTGGAAAGGGGCAAGAGGGAGAGTACAAAGGCTTCCGGGCATTGGAAATTATCGTGGGCTCTTCCTGCGGCCGAGTTTTCCTCCTGGTTGGAAAATAATTGCATCGTGGAACTCGCCCGAGATATAATAGAGGGATTTTTATCAACTCAATATACTTTTTTCACGGGAGAAGGAGGTTACCGAATCGCAAGCACCCACACAAGTGAAGCAGTTCAGGATCAGATTGAAGGCTTCCTAAAGTTTGGGTGCCACTTTTGATCCACGAAAACTATGTGCATGTTTTTACTTATTTATTCATCGATCTATCTCATGATCGACTATTGAAATTATCGTTCTCTATTTATTGAATTTCCATGTTGATCACTACCAATTCGATGATTACAGCATGCTCATTGTCTCATAAACATTGCCATGTTAATTGTCTTTTGAATTGTCCATCGATTTATAATAGTTAGGCGAGTAGCAAAAAGCGAAGGTTTTCCATTACGATGTAACGAGGATTATATTATCGATGTTCATCGACACATGCGTATCATCGAATACGAAGAAAAACGCATTCGCCGCTTGCAATTTGCCATTTCGTACGAGAGGCATGGTGCATTTTTTTTAGCTAGTGCAAAAAGTTAAAGGGCCGTCTGCGCGAATATGAGCTATTATTTCCACGATCGTTGGGACGTTTCGGACAAAATCGTCGCAGCGTTTCGTTAAGGGACTGACGTTCCTGAAATTGGCTATTAAACGAATTCCTCTGAGATCCCTTTCACCTGTTTCCTCAGTCGACAAGTTGGCGTATCTATAGATTTTCGTTTTCATTTGAACATTTCATTTGTCCTTCCATGTGTATCCATATACAAGTACGTACATAGGCGCGCGTGGATATGTAAATACACATCGATGTGAGCATAAAGCGCCAACTGTACAGAACGTTGCAGCCCTCCATGGAGAAATGGCAATCTTCCATTGTATACGTAACCACGCGCAATTAATGCAACATAAAGGAAATTGACGTACCGACGAAAGTGGGAGAAGGAGAAAGCCAGTGAACAATCACATTCTCGGCCGTTTTCCGCTCAATTGATCGACGCGAATTCTATTTAATACGAACTCTCCTATGTAGGTAATAAACGAAACTATGTAAACAAGAAGCGTGACTTCCTAAAGTTCTTTTTCCAGTATGCTCATTCAAACAAGAGGATTACACATATCTAGAGGCCCTAGTCCTGCTAGGATATTGCAAGAGCGGAAATAATTCATACGAAGTTTGGGGAATACAAAAATCTGAAAGGTTTATTTTTTTTATTTTTGATCCTCAGTCCGTCATTTGGACCTTCCACAGCGTTTTCAGTTTCTGCTTTTTCATCGTCGATGGCGTCAATTTTCCTTCGTCTCGACGATACGTGACCAGCCATTGGCTCCATACAAAACATGCTCGTGATTGTGGACATGCTCGTGATTGACGATAAACATCGATTCAGTGCTTTGCGTCAATCCTCTTTTGGAGAAACTAATCCAGTCGAATCGGCACATGCTGATTGACATTCGACATTGCAAATGTAAATCGATGAAACGATTAAGATGATGATCAAAGATCGGACAATACGCGTCTCGACATCCGCCTCCCACTAACTGCCAGTTCATTTTGTTTCGTTCCTATTTATCATCCTCCCTATCAAATTAAGGGGTCTTCTCACTTTGCACGCTAAAAAAGGCTGGTTTCATGAATTTTTTGATAGATTGATATTATAGATATTGATATAAAAGTTGTTACACTTGGTATATACACTTTCGAAATACGTTTAAAAAATTATTCATGTATTTATGTAACCCAAACGAACTTTAAGGGGCTATATCAGTGTGAACGCTGAAAATTTGGGTGATTTTCAGGATTTTTTTGGAAGAAAAGTACTCAATTAAATGTTTCGGAGAATTAAGAATATATTTGGCTGTATTTGACCGATATTACATAATTTTTTCATAGAAAAATATTAAGATCAAAGCGACTTATGCGCTGCCTTCGGAGGCGCCGAAAAAAAAGGTCCTCCACTGCTGACATGATTCCGGCCGATTGAGTAGCTGGAACCGAAAAAGGAAAAATGTCGTTAAACCGGAAGGTATTTCCTGTACAATGACGTAGGATATTCGAAAAATATCAAAATCTAACAAAATGGCGTAGTTATGAAAAAAAGTCTGTTTTCTTGCCTACAAAATGGTCGTTTATTTCAATGCCAAATGGTCAATTTTCATCCAATCAAAAATATCCTACGTCATTGTAGAGTAAATATATTCAAGAGTACTCAGTTCGAATTTCAAGTCGATCGGATAATGGCTCTTTAAGTTACAATGTCAGCAAATTTGAAAAATCTCATTTCGAGAGAAACGCAGTTATAGATTTAACTATCGATTTTTGCAAGATAAAATGATATTTACCATAAAAACTGCTAATTACAGAATATTCTTGAAAGTGAAAATTGTCTAAAAAGGCAAAAAAAATGGATTTTTTGAAAGTGTCAAACTGGTATAGCCCCTTAAACGCGTTTTCCTCGCAACAACGTTTTTCGACGGCTTGTTAATAAAATTTTCGAAACTACTGAACCCATCCTTATCAAATTTTAACCACATATTCTTTACAACCCGTGCAGAAATTTTGGCAGGGATACAGCTGGATTCTGACTTGTATCCCGGGCTCCCAGTTGGGATCTAGTCCGATATCAGATCAGATTCGAAGACTAAATGTAAGATCCGTAAACTGGATTCCATTAGGGATCCAGAACCGGATCATTTAATGACTCTAAATAGATTCCCCATGGAATCATTGAGGAATCTGGGAAGGATCACGGGTGAATAGAGGCTGAAATAAAATGTCAAAAATGGAATTATGACATGTTAAATTCATTATAAAAATAAATAACATTTATAAAGTTTTGGTGCATTAAACTATCAATAAAAAAAATTTGTCCAAAGATTCAAATGGCAGATCGCGCTCATCGCGAGATTTTGATGTGAATTAAAAAAAATTCACATCAAAATCTGTGAATACAAATGTATTGACAAGAAATTATAAATACAAAAAAATTCACAAAATTAGTTGTGAATTTTTTCGTATTTAAGACGAATTAAAATCAAATTCAAAATTTCATTCAAACACCCAAACAAACTCGAGGCAAAGAAATTTTTGCACATAACTTTTTGTGCGAACATTTCTTTGCCTCAACACAATGTTTTCTCTCAAAATACGTTTACACTTGTGATGTAAATTTTAATGTAACTGTCGTGAATTCGATTTTTATTTTCTTTAACTTGAGGAAATTCACAACTCATTTTGTGATTTTTTTCATATTTATAATGTAATATTTGAAACTCACAACTTTTTTTGCAAAAATTTCTTCGCCTCGACGAAATGTTTTCTCTCGAAATACCTAAGAACTCACGGTTGGTGTAAATTTTAATCTAATCATTATGAATTTGATTTTAATTTGTCTTAAATACATGTTTATACCCACCGACATGTCGATGGGTATAAACAGAGACTTATTCCCCAAAACCGGTATCCCGGTTAGAATCCAACTTGCATCAGTATCGGAATATGTACGACGACGATGGCATAATTTTGAAAATTTTGGCATCACGTGTATTTTCGGTATTACTATGTAATTCCTATCTATAGATAGGAATTTTATAGATAGGAATCTATAAACAGAAATTCCTATCTATAGATAGGAATTCCATAGTAATACAGAAAATACACGTGACGCCAAAATTTTCAAAATGATGCCATCGTCGTCGTACATATGCCGATACTGATGCAAGTTGGATTCTAACCGGGATACCGGTTTTGGGGAATCCATGACAAATCCTGATCGGGATTTGATCGGACATAGGGTATCCCGGTCAAAATGTCTGCACGGGAACTATCGCTATAGCGAATATCAAGGATTTTTTGAAATTTTGATACTTACTATTTTTTGCCAAAAACGGTGAAAAAGCACTTTTTTGTTCCGGATGATCTATCTCCGAGATTTCGTCAACAGCGCAAACCTGCAATTTTTTATTACATTTTTTAACTACCATTTTCATCTATAAATAGTGGGATCGAGTGAATATATATATTTTTTTAAATGTATTTCGAAAGTGTATTTATTAAGTGTAACAACTTTTATATCAATATCTATAAAATAATCCTATCAAAAAATTCATGAAAATAGCCTTTTTTAGCGTCCAAAGTGTGAAGACTCCTTAAATTCACTTCAACGAAAGCGCGATTTGCGAATACAGTAAACCACTTTTGTTTTCAGGCGTGCGCCTGAAAATAATAATTCTATTACTCGCTGACGATTCACGATGTCCCTTCGGTTATGGCTCGGTGTACATGCGGATGGGCGAGCAACCGCGATCGTAACGGAATTTGTGGGTCAGGGGCTGTTCGAAGTCAACGTCGAAACGTTCGCTGGCCAATAAAATTGTCTTTTTTTTCGAGACGAAATATGGACCACGTGGAGAACGATCGCGTACATCGGAATTTGATTGAAACGGTGGCACACATGTATGTGCGTATATATGCATATGTACAACGGTGCGAAACGTATAGGCACATCTGAAGGACGAGAGGTACGAAGGCTATATCCACGTTCGTATGAGACGCGATGCGAGACTCATTGCGTAAAGGGTTCACCAAAATGGCGAGCCGACCAATCCCGTGTCGACCTTTTTCTCTCATTCCCGTCGTCCACCCCCTCAAGCACAGAGCAACTCGCCAACAGGGCTACTCGCTTATGTACTCCACCCCCCCCTTCTGTCTCCCTCTCTTTCTCGTTCTATCTTCCTCGGTTGGCAGAAGCTAATTTATTCATTCGATCCCTTTTACACGAGGGCAACACGTACGGGGCTGCACCCTTTTCTGTAGGTTCGTGCTCGTCCTCTCTTCGTTCTTTCTCTCGCTTCCTCTCTCCCTCTCGTTTCTTCCCTTCTGTACTTTTCGGTACACCCTTTTGCAAAGAAGGAGAAGAAAAAAACACAAAGCGAGGCCGGCGTCGGCGAATGCTTACGGTTAACGTACAGAAGCGACGTGGGGTATTTACGTTGCACCCCTGGTTTTCCGGCTGCTGGTTCGTCCTTTGCTTCTCTCCCTCTGGTCTGAGCGAGCTGTGGCCGTTTCTATGCTGATGCCTGCTGGGTGTGCCATCCCACCCTCGTAACGGGGGTGTTTCATCCCCCTGTTTTGGCGGAGCCTCTTCTCGAGCCCCGAGACTGGCCGACCTGTGGACTATGTCCACCAACCCTTCGTTTGGAATTTGTTTTCATTTTTTTTCACCTTCTCTCCCTCTCTTTCTCTCTCTCTCTCTCTCTCTCTCTCTCTCTCGCTTGGCCGCTTTTTCCCAACTCTTTTTTCTCTTCCGTTCTAACATCCGCCCCTCGCACATTTACTCACGGATACATACACTCTTTCGGTCTTCCTCTCATTCTTCTATTTTTCCATCTTCTCCACTTCTCGTCGTCTCTCCACGGTTTTTGGCATTCAAAGAAGGGCTAATTTTTCAACAGGAGTGTGATGGTGACGGTGGTGGGCCCGAGCGGTACCTTTTGTCGTCAGTGACAGAGGTGATCGTCTCTCGACATCCATAGCTTGCAGAGCTCCTCTCTCTCTCTCTCTCTCTCTCTCTCTCTCTCTCTCTCTCTCTCTCTCCCCCCTTTCTCTCTTTCCCCCCCTCTCTCTGTGCACAAAGCAGGTATGAAAAAACGTACTTAAAAGTAACGAGAAAAAACAGACACAGAGAATACGACGAGGACCTACAAAAAAAGGACAATTTTTAGACTTGCAAATTCGACTTGTGCGGCCTGACTGAAAACTCCAGAGAGGGTCATTTCCTGACGACGACGAAACGAGGGAACGGAACGCCCAAAGCCAAAAGTTTTGTCCACACCAGCCTTTTCCTCTTACGGACATTTGTGCTTCTTTCGTATTTTTTTTTTTTTTTTTTTATATAAAGAAATTAAGAAAAATTTCCATAACCTTAATTCCAGATCTGACGGAAACTTTGTGCGAGCTTTTCCCTCATAGGCGAGGAGCAATTTTCTTCTCGAGCATGAGGAAAACATTCCTGATAACGGGTTAGTCAAGCTTGAGCTATCCCTTTCGCACCTCGCACCATCGACGATTCTGAAATCGGATATCGGCATCGACACCTGTTGCGATAAAGTGTCCGTGCGCATTGCGATATCGATGGGCCACTGGGACGACTACAGGAGGGGGCAGAGAATCCGCTACTCCATGGTGTGCCTCTGCGTACACATGTATATCTTACGTACTTGGATACAACGTTTACATGTGTATAGGTTCTATACACCCACAAATGTGTGTGTGCCTGTGTGTGTGCGTGTGTGCATGAATATCCCGGTGGCACAATATCGATGTGTGTTAATCGGATCGCAACAATACTTCACCCCCCTCACTTCTCTACCATCACTCACTCTCTCCTGGCATTCCTGTGCCAGTGTATATACATATATATATTTATATACACACATACTTAAGCTTTCTCGAGATAGCTTTCTCGCCTATCGAAATTCTATTATAATCTCTTCGATTCGACATCCGCTGAACAACGTATAGAAGTAAGTAAAATCTACGAATGGTATGAAAATAAGTAAAACTTATGAAGCCGTTTAAGGGGTAACACCACTGTGGAATTTTTGCAAAATTGATTATTTTTCTTCGAATTCGCTTAAGAGATGCTTCGACCCATCTACAATAAGGGGAAAAAGTTTGGTACCTGTAAAAAAAGGACCGCAGGCCCGTACTTACGATTTTTCAAAACGGCACGCAGCATAACTCCAACAATTTTCATTCTATTCACTCCAAATTTTGAGCACACCTTTAAAATAACATTGCGAAGAGCAATACGTACGGGATCTTCCATGAGTTAATTATAACTTTACTTATTAACAAATGATTGTCCATTTTTTCTATCGAAAATTGAGTTTTTGCTCTCACCATTTTGTATAACTTTTAATATAATTTATTTTTGTTCATTTCAAGATATGACTAATAAAATCCTTAAATATTATTATACTCTTACTTGTTCTTGGTTTGGTATTCAACCAAAAAAAATCGGGAAAAATCGCTTAATTATCGACGTTTACAGTGGTGTCACTCCGTAATCTAATTTTGTTCCGCTTAAGGTGTTACATCTGAGTAGTCGTTACGGTTTTTTTTAAATTGCCTTAAATGATTGTAAAACATCACAAAAATAATATGCAAGCAGAATTATAAGCAGACATTTGTTATTCTATTTTTAGAGCTCATTTTCCGAAGCGCCTATGAGCGCTCCGGACCTCACGGAGCAGCAGTAGACTAAATCAGCTTCGAAACTTTAAACGCGTTGTTCTCGAGACCACGTTTTTGGACTCGGGAGAACGCATAATTGAGGCAGTTTTCATGCGACTTACTTGAAATTTCAACTGTAGCTTTTCATATAGTTTCTCCAAAGAAGTACACATCATTTTTACGCTTCATCGACAATCTTCGTTTTTATAGACAAAGTAACACCGATTTTAGAGCGAAAAAAAATCAAAATAATGCAACTTTGCGAAAAAAATCATATATTTTTCAATAACCGTGCGTACTTCTTTCGTAAAAGTAATGTAAATGACGAAATTTTCCTTTTTTTGTTCTTGGTGCTGATCCACAAAAGGTCTGCCTCCCCCGCAGAGCACCTAAAAAACGCTATTCCCCTAGCCACTACTGACCCACCGTTTTTTTATTATTATTTTTTTTTTATACCTCACCACATGTGAATTAAACTCGCCAAACTCCATTTCGATTGCTTCATTAGTAGTCACAAAAAATCCCATAGAAGTCTCATTATCGGTAAGCCACATAGATGTAACGCCATTATTTAATATTTCTCATTCAGAAAACTCAGCGGATTGTGCGCAAAATTTTCAAGATGCGTGGCAATGAATGAAATCGATAAATCGGCGGCTCCGATAAATTGTCCCTCCTATACAAATCTCGGTATCCAATTAGCCCGCTTGTTCCACCCTCAATGGAACATTAAAAACCACCTACGCGAGGAAAAACATGATGAGAACACAAATCACAGAAAGAGATCGATAAGAATGTACAGCGGATAAAAAAAACATTTGTACACGTCGTCTTTTTCAAAATATCCTTTGAAAAAAATTAAATGCTTTAAAAAAATTACGACAAATTAACAACAGTTTCACGTGAGATGTACAAATACTTTTTTTACCCACTGTATATTTCGACAAAAATAATACCAGAATATGGCGAACGAATAGTAGTCAGGATAATACTTGGGAACAAAGATATTTTATACATTCGAGTTTGCATCGTTGAAATATTATGGATATTATTATTTTTCCACGCATAATTTTTTTACGGATTCACACCATAACTAAAACGTTTTTTAGCACCCTCATTCGTGATTGGCAATTTAAATCTGCAAAAATAAACATTGCGGATAATAATCTAGTAAAAGAATCAATTGATTTAAAAAAAAAGTTTGCATTCCAGCAGTGTGAACTCCAAGACCATGATCAATTGTGACACATGGTCAAAAAGTATAATGCTGGCCATGATCTCTGCAAAGTGCATCGCACAACTTCTAACAATTTCTAAGTTTTTCCTTCTCCTCAGAAATCGGTACCGAATATTTTCAAAACAGGTACCAAAAACATTTTGAGTAAAATTCAAACTACGTTTATTTTAAAAAAGCAACTATTGCATGGATGATTGAATATTGTTAACAACATTAAGTTATTCCATATTCGGATGTCGCAAATAAACTAAAAAAAAATAAAGTAAAATAAAATGTAAAGCACTGACCTTATTGTAAGAAACGGCTTTCTTTTCTGTTTTGTTTTCAGATACAGAATCCAAGGAATATACCGTTTTTGAAACAGCATTTTTCGGAAAGTGTCACGCGCGGATCACCTCGAGGGCCAACACTGATACGAGCGTCAATGGAAAATGATTTTTTGAGCTTCGAACCATACTTTAGGGTCTTAAAAACGGTTGAATCGGTGGAATATAGAAAAGTTACTATTTTAACTGCTAAATTTATACTACCAAACTGAAAATGATATGACGCTAAACTTTGGAGACGTTTTTTCCGAAAATTAAATATTGTACTTATCGAATTTGCTTGCACTGTCACGCGAAATAATTTCATGTAATTCACTCGAAATTTTACTGTTATTCCTAAGTCAAATTCTCTATTGAAATACGCAAGGATTGTTTGATAGCTCATCTTGTCATAAGGCGTTTAAATTTTTTTCTGAAAATAAACCTTCATTCATTTAAAAAAACGATATTCAAAAAAACCCCTACGTATTTCGCTATCGATTATCATGCAGATTGCGCGCAACTTTAGATTTCTATTCATATCCAAAATTGGCAGCATTTGATGTTATACACCTTAAGACACATACAATAACGTTTATAAATAAATGTTAGATTGTCTTTGTCAGCACAGAAGTTTCTGCACAGAAGTTTCATAAATTTCTGTGCAAAGTTTCTGCACAGAAGTTTCATAAATTTCTGTGCAAAGTTTCAGCACAGAAGTTTCATAAATGTTACACATTTATTTCAGGTTCCTGAACTAGTGTCAACCCTTATTGATTTTATCATAAAAAATTATCAACACCATTATGCGTAATGATAAATACAATACCACCTAATTAGATTTATGTCCATTCATAACGAATGCAAATGGCGATAGCTCGAGGACATGAAGTGTTGTGCACATAAAAGTGCCTTAAAACAGGAGACCTGCTTTACCCACCAAAAAAATTAGGAACAATTTATCACGCGATAGATACAAGTAGAAAAAATATAAAAATAAACCGTCACTCGCCCGTAGACGGGTGCGAGAATGGTAGTGAAGAGATTAACGGGAAACGTGTATCGAAGTGCCCCGAATGGTCTGACCACACGGCGGATGCAACTACTTGTACAGGAATATGACTCAGTGTACATTTTGTATGAATTGAGAGCTTACATCGAGTTAAAATTTTTGAAAATGTCGTTTTTCTGTTTTTCGACGAATTTTCAAAATACAACATTTCAAAAATATTCTTTGAAAATTTTAAGTTGATACGTTTAAAATTGAGAATATTACGGGCATAAGTAGGTTTCGCGAACCAGCGAACTTTAAAGGCGTTTTTTTTTCAAAATAACTTTTTCGAAATCGGTGCCCACGGTATCTCGAAAATAACACCAATCAACTTCAAATTTTACTAGCTCCTTTTACCTATCAAAAAGCATTGCTTGAACGAAGGAATTTTTTTACTATACATAGTTTTTTTTTGTCAACCGAAAAAGCGGTTTTTTTTTACCAAAAATCGATACTTTCGCTTTTGGACAGCGACCATTTTTTCAAAACCCAATTTTTTATCGAATTCTTCGTCCAAGCCCTAGACAATTTCATGAAAAAAGTGAATGCGTTTGATTTTTTATTCCAGATGATTTGTTTCCGAGCAGCAATGGTCACAGCGAAGAACGTTTTACAGACGTTCAAAAATATTTTTCGATACGAAAATTCTAAAAGATTCTTAAAACCATACTTTTCCCTATAACAAAATAAAGTATAAAACCCTGCACACGTGTTCCTCGACAAAAAATCCCGAAAACTTCTTTCCGGCCACGAGCTACATGTAGCCCGTTAAGGGGGCCTCCATTAATTACGCGAGGTGATTTTGGCGATTTTTCGACCCCCCCTCTCCCCCTGGTGAGATGTCGTGAGATGTAGCTCGACCCCTCCCCCCTCCCCCCTCCCCTAATCTCACGTGAGATTTTTCACAATGCATACGTTCACGGAAAATAAATTGTAGTAGAAATAACTGCGGTTGTAGTACCATTTACTCCACCATGTAAAGTAGTAGGGAGATTCTCTCTACCTGATAAAAATTACGTGATTACTAAAATTACTAAAACTACTGAAATTACGTGATATTTGCCGAAGCCCCCCGCTCCCCCACGTGAGATTGTGTGAGATTTCGCTCGACCCCCTCCCCCCCCCCCCCCCTAAACGCCTCACGTATTTAATGGACGCCCCCTAAGGGGCACCACTAGTGTGGCACTTTAAAAAAATCGATTTAAAAAAAAAACATTTTTCGATAGTCTCTACCTTCAAGTATACCTCATTGCTATACTATACCTTATACTTTTATTAATTTATAACAATGAAATCAATATTTTTTCTCTTTCAACGCGTTTTCTCAAAAGGACATTTTTCAAATTTGCCGCAGTTCTAAGTCGAATACAAATCATCCGATCGACTCGAATCTTGTTTTAGCGTATTAAGTATTTGTTTCTTCATACAATGACCTTCCAGTTTTCCGATTGGATAAAAAATGTCAATTCGCCATACAAAAAACCACCAGATTTTTAAGCGTAGTTCGAAACTTTTTTTTTACTCCGCCATTTTGTTGGATTAAATTTTCTTCTCACAATTTTCCGTCATTGTACAGGCAATACGTTTCAGTTGAACGGACTTTTTTATTATTTTATTTCGGACACTCTGAAGGCCGCAATCAGTGCAACAGTGGGAGAGTTTTTTTGGTACTCGGGAGTCGGCTCATAAGTCGCTGAAAATTGAATATTTTCATACAAAGAAATGACTGTATAAACATAATTTATACACAAAAATATCCTCAAAATTTCAAAACAATCGATGCAATACTTTTCTTTCGATAAATTCCTGAAACTCACCTTTTTTTGGTCCGTCACACAAGTGGTGCCCCTTAATTAAAAAATCCTTAAATATAGACAGAACAAAAATCAGCCCAATAATCGCATCAATTATAAGCACCGTGCCAAAAAAAAAAATTAAAAATCGTAAATTTCAGTGCCCAGTGTAATGAGTGTAGAACCCAATACACCAAAGTTCTTCCTACATCGTTTGCGGTACCACTAGTCGAGTTCCATTACGTTCCCTTCCTTCCCTACAAAGGGCTCGAATCCAAAATGGTCCTTTGTCCCTCCGCTCTCAGCAGCAACCGCCCCTGCAAAGCTCAAGGATTCTTAATTTCCACCAGCAAACATATTCCGTCAAAGGGCATGGGCGCCCTTTGAAGAAACAATATAAGCTTCGTATTCGAGGCAGCGACCAAAACCGTCTCCGTCTAAGGGTGCGTGAAAAAATACCCCGCCGCCCCCCGCCGCCCCCTGTTGACCGAGGGACGTATGGTCACGTACCAACGGAGGTTCGTTCGGATCGCGAGCGTTCCCGGTGATTTTGTTCAGAGGGCGCTGTCACGGAAGACGGAAATACCCCCGCCCTCGCGGCGGTTGGGTGGGTTAAAAGAATATTCCAGTGTGTATCAACATAGATATATACACGTGCCCTATCGCGTGGAGAAGTATGCGGACGCACGTGAAAGCGTTGGATGGGGGTGCGGCAAGGGAGGGAAAAAAATACTAGTGGAATGATGGCGGCCACCGGCAAGTGAGAGCTTCGAGTGTAGACGCAGGATCACTGGAGCTTTCGTGGAGTACGGTTGTACGCGCAGGTTCTTTCGCGCAGCTTTTCTCCTCTCGCACTCCCTCGCTCTCTCTCTCTCTCTCTCTCTCTCTCTCTCTCTCTCTCTCTCTCTCTCTCTCTCTCTCTCTCTCTCTCTCTCTCTCTCTCTTTCTCTCTCCTCGCGTTCTCTTTCCAACCCCTCATGAAAGACAAGAACGAAGGGTGAGAAAGGGATGCAAGAGTACGAACCGAGTATTCGTAACATCAAGCAATGTGTTGGGGTACTTTGCATGCCTGCATCCTACAGCAACATTCGTATAGTCCTACAAAACTACCCCTTGTGCTTATACATATACACATACGTGCTTTGCACGCGTATTGATGCTCGTATGTATACCAAACTTGTACCACTGATACTCGGTACCATCTCTCTCTCTCTCTCTCCCTCCCACCCTCTCTCACTCTCTCTCTCCCTCCCACCCTCTCTCTCTCTCTCTCTCTCTCTCTCTCTCTCTCTCTCTCTCTCTCTCTCTCTCTCTCTCATCCGAACACAGGCGAACATTAGTATACGGCAACACGCACGAGACTCGCAAGGGGTTGCTATAGTTTTGCACTCCCGGGAATAATACATACATACGCGCGGGAGGTGCGAGGGTTTCTGCTGGGGGATGACGATGACAGAGAGGGCGACAAACTCCGCGAGATGAATGCTGTACAAGAGGGGCGGGATTTTGCGCAAAGTTTTCAACGAATAAGGCGCCGAGACGCGAGTCATTCGCCACGCCTACGCCACCCTTAACCGTGTACACGAAGGAATGCCGCACGTCTGTGTTCATCCGTGTTTAGGTGTCTGTGTCTACTCCGTACGCACACCCCTGTATGCAATGTTGGTGCGTGTGCGCCGGTTTCCATACACACGCATACACACGTACGCAGAATGATAGAAACTTCAGCAAGGGGTTGTTGGGATTTTAACGTAGCTTCACAAGCCGTACGAAACGCGTCCCCTCTTCCTCGTATAATCAACCGGGGAGGGAGACCAGGGCGAGGTTGATAGCGACGCAACGGCCGAAGCTTTTTATGTATGGAAATGCATAGATGAGGAAAGGATAGTTCGAAGCCGCTGTATCGGTGTAACGGGGGCTACAGGCACGTCTGGCTGTTTTGAGGACTTGTCACATTTTTTCAATAGGGACTTTGGGGACTGGAAAGTGCTTGAAATGGCATTGCCATGAGTATACTCATATTTATGGATAGCATGTTCTGAGGAAATTGGAGTTTATATAATCTTGAGTATGGGGATGATTGGCTACTATGGGGATCGTCCTCGAAGTCCAATGTCTGCGAAATCACTGTTGCTCACATGTATTTGTCTCTTTCTGTTGTCTCTTCCTAGTGAGCGTTCTCCCTATCTGCGTGTACTCTCTTCGCACTTTCGGCCGCTGGTACTCGTGACTGAACATCTATGTTGCACTATACGTGTATCGCATGACCTCGCACGGAAGGAGGAATCTCTCGGTGCTTTTACTTGTGCCACTACGAGCTGGACAACAGGATACCACGGTGGATGTAGAGGAGTCTTCGTATGCGTGAAAAAAAAAGATCACCCCCGTGAGGATTCACTCTCATACGTTCTTTATACCACAATGTCACTGTTACGAAGGTATCGATATGTACATCGATTCGGGCACAAGTGGAGGCTTCACGATGAACTACCCCGTGCAGAAATTGTCGCGGGGATCCAATTGGATTCACATACTCGTTCCATCTTCCTGATAGGGATCCAACGGGTCATCGCATTAGATCACTAATCTGAAACGTTGTACTCGTACACTGAGAAAAAAAATCATTGAGCCAATATCATTGGTGTTGTTGAATGAAATTTCGTCGATCCAATTATAAAATTGTTGGTGTAAATAATCGGATTTATTAGCCTAAACAAAACGCTATTGAATTAAATAATATGATAAAATTAAAAAGAAAATGTTCTCATTAAAAAGATATATTGTTAACCGAGAACAATATATTATTGAAACTACGTGAAAATGATGCGAACAAATTATGTAGTTTTCAATACAATTTCTGCAACCAACGAAAAAAGCGTTTCAATTCATAACATGAATATTATTGATTCGAGTACACAAGAAAAATTGAATTTCGCTCCTTTGATTCAAATAAAATTTCTATTGAGTAAATGTGTTATTTTATTGTTTTCACCATATCCAATATTGATTTTTAAGTACATTATTCGTTAAAATATTAATTTTATATTTTGATTGAAAAATATAAAGCAAATGTCGGAATTGGTTGAAAAATTATGCGAAAGTAGAATTTGTTTCTTGCACATTTGGTTGAAAAAATTCAACCAAATCATGACCGAGCGCCACCGAAATTATAGGTGTGAGGAAACCGGTAGTTCTCGAAGTAACCGCTAGAAGCCGCACGCGCGCTCGTTTCTCGCAAGCGTAGCGCGAACCGAAAATCTACTTAAGGGACAACACCACTGTGACCCCTTGTTTTCGCCATTTTTCAAGAGTTTTTTTTTGTGGGAAAAAAAGTGATATGCGAAAAAAACTTTTTTTGTTTTGTTCGTTGTTTATTGAAGATACATAAAAACAACATTTCAAATTTTTCACGCCCCATGGTGATGCTGGGGAAGCTCCCGCGTCAGGTACTGTTGCCTCTGCAGTGGTTCGCGGCACGCAGCAAAACTCTCTTCAAAGTCGATCTGAAAAAAAATACCGAGTGTTTTCGTTAATAATATGATATTTTGAAGAGAAGTACATAGGGATTTGAAAAAATATTGATTTTAAAAAAATAGGCACGCTTTTGAAATTAAAGGACGATTTTCGAGCAAAATTTCTCGTCGAAAATAGGCTATAACTTTTATTATTATTGAGATATCGAAAAAATCCCATGTACTTCTTTAGAAAATCTAGTTTTATTGATGCAGTCCAAATTTGAAGTCGATCCGATAAAAATTGCTCGAGTTCTGCTGCGTGCCGCACTAAAAAAAGTGGTTTTGAGAAAAACGCGTTCAAAATTTTAGGTTTGTTAATTTATGCGATAAATTGGAAAAAAAAATGTTTACCTTTAATTAGCGATGCCGGCACCATATAGCTGGCCTTCAAGAAGCAAATTATTGTCCCCAGCATCTTTTCTCAAACTTGTAGAGGCTCTTCTTGCCTCTTTTGCAGCGTCTGTGAGCGAGCACTCCGCCAGCTCGATCCGCGCTGCGTCGGTTTCAACGCAAAAATTGAAACAATTTGGGCCGATAGTTATCCCCAACGTCTCCAAAACTTTCATGAGGCTTCTCAGGCCATCATTGAATAATAATACCGCGATATCAGCTGCAATATCGACGATTAACGATTGACGACTTGAACATTTTTCAATTATCGCCACCTATGGCTTTTTTCGAAACTATATTTATAACAATAGCCGGTTTTTGTGAAGGGAGACAAAAAAATACCTGGGAAAGACCCGCAGGACCTGGGAAAGGCCCGGTATACCTGCCGACCCTGAGACGCGCAGCTGCGCGGGACCCCGTGCGTCACGGAGCGCTGCACCGCTCTACAAAATATTCAATATCTCCGAAAATAATTATTTTTTCGACCTGGGCCCAACGGCATCTTAATCTTAAATATATTTTAGATTTGTCTAGATGGTTTTCAAAAAATCGATTTTTTGAAGCCGTCACAATGGTGTTGTCCCTTAAACGCTGGAAAACCTCTAAAGAGTGTCGCTTCTTGGCCTGTGGCTAAGATGGAAGTCTAGTATCTGTTCCAATTAGTGGAATATCTGATATCCTCTCCACTATTATCGTGGATAATCATTCTAATGCTCACTTTTTATTTAAGATAATAAAAAAATTGAAAAACATACCTCCCATGGCATACTCGTTTCGATGTAGTAAAGAAATAATTAATTCTAGTGATTATATTTTCATACGAAATAAAAAATGTTTGTAGCTACCGCTTAATTATTTCATCCAATACATCTACAGATTGTATATAGAATGATTTCAATCGAATATATTTTTATTTGATGGACAATGTAGATGTTCAGAGAACAGAAGAGATTTTCAAATAAAATAACATGTTATTTGAATCAATCACATTTTCCAATATTTTATAGTATTGTAACAATCTCATACATTGGTGGCACTCCGCGGCAGCACATTTATTTGGATCAACCAGTATATTTTTTTTTATTCAATTGGTTTTTTTTCTCAGTGTACATTGGATTCTTATCGAGTTTCCACATTGGAATCCAATGGACGAATCCATTTCGAATCCGAAAGGATCCACATTGTCGAACAGAATCCGATGGGATTCTTGATGGATCCCATCGCACTCTGTACAAGCTGTTGAATTTTCCAAATCTATACATATGAGAGAACATGTCCTGACTGATTCTTCAACGACGAGCCAAAAACGCTGAAGCTAATTACATGAAATTTGGACAGTGGGTTGCTTTTGTGGTGTGAGCACCCACTAAAAAGGGATTTTTCGAAATTCAACCGTTAATGGGGAGAAAAGGGGTGGTAAAGTTTGTATGGAAATTTGGAAAAATCTGGTCGGATTTACTTAAAATTTGGTATTCGTGCTTCTTGACATAGGTAATGAAACACGTGTTTCAGCGTTTTTGGAAATTCAACCCCTAGGGGGAGAAAGAGGGTGGCAAAGTTTGCATGTAAAATTTTTAAAAATCTGGTCAGAAGATTTACTTGAAACTTAGTACTAAAGCTCTTAAACACACTTAATAAAACACGTATTTTAGCGTTTTTCGAAAATCAACCCCTAAACAAATAGGAGTAGCAAAGTTTGTACAGAAATTTAGAAAAATCGGGTTAAATTTACTTGAAACTTTGTATGACTGCTCCTAGACACAATTAATGAAATTTCAGCGTTTTTGGAAATTCAATCCTTGAGAGGAAAAGAGGGTAGCAAAGTTTGTATGGTGAAGAAAATAGCTGTTCAGGTTTATTTGAAACTTAATATTAATGCTCTTCAACACAATCCTACGTGTTCCTTAATGAAACATTTCAGGAGCACATTTCATTAAGGGGATATCCTCCTCTGAAAAACGTCAAAAATCGTTTTTTTTGTTGCATATTATTATAGTGTGAAGTTCAAAGAAATTTTTTTCAGACCAACCGGACCCTGAAATTCAAAAAATTGACGATGTTATATCTATTTTAGTGGAACAGTGTGGATCGGTTTAAGGATGATTCGCGTGTAACGAAAGGGGACATCAAAGCACAAGAACAGTCAAAAGAGGCCCGAATCGCTCGCCAATTGCATAGATTAAGTGTGCAACACGATCTCAATAATGAGGAAGGACACTGATATGGCACCGGAATCACTGACTAGCGGTAAGACCACAATATTTCACAAGATCGTGTAAAATATTTTCCGAAACTTTGAACGCGATTATCTCGAAACCACATATCTTGACACGGCAAGGTTGATATCTTGAGTAACTTTCACACTATCGAGTTGGATTTGCACAGTTAGCGTTCAAACAGTAGTCATTTTCGGTTCACGATCGCATTTTTTGATTGGATGAACCATTTGTTAAAAACAATGACTTTAGCATGCTGTTTTTCACGAGAAAAATGAGCTTTTCTTTGAAGAAGCTGTCATTTTTCGTATTTTTCGAAATTTCGAAAAGTGGACCGTGAACCCATAGCCAGTTGGATATGTTTGAAGGTTTTTTTTTTTTTTTTCAGATTAAATTTTAGCCTGGTTGAGATCCCGCCGTTTCGGGCCTTGCGGCTGGAGGACTGCAACGCCAAGTGCAGCACCACGAACACTTTCAAAGATTTTCTTCCGAAAAAATTACATTCTCACCACAAATATGTGTACAACATGCTGGAAAAAAATTAATCTATTCTAACCAATGTGTTACTAGAAAAAAAATCATCATTCTGACCCTTCAAATTGGGCTTCCAGAGAGGGATATCTCGTTAAGGCGCTATACCAGTATGAACGCTGAAAATTTAGGTGATTTTCGGTAATTTTTTGGAAGAAAAGTAATCAATTAAATGTTTGGGAAAATTAAGAATATATTTGGCTATATTTGACCTATATTACATAATTTTTTCATAGAAAAATATTGAGATCGAAGCGACTTATGCCCTGCCTTCGGAGGCGCCAAAAAAAGTTCCTCCACTGCTGACATGATTCCGGCCGATTGAGTAGCTGAAACCGAAAAAGGAAAAAATGTCGTTAAACTGGAAGGTATTTCCTGTACAATGACGTAGGATTTTCGAAAAATATCGAAATCTAACAAAATGGCGTAATTATGAAGAAAAAAACGTCTGTTTTCTTGCCTATAAAATGGTCGTTTCTTTCAATGCCAAATCGTCAATTTTCATCCAATCAAAAATATCCTACGTTATTGTAGAGTAAATATATTCAAGAGTACTCAGTTCAAATTTCAAGTCAATCGGATAATTGCTCTTTGAGTTAAAAATTTCAGCAAATTTGATAAATCTCATTTCGAGAAAAAACGCGTTTAAAGATTTAACTATCGATTTTTTCAAGATAAAATGATATAAATGATAATGATATTCTTGAATGTATACACTGTTGAAAAAGGCAAAAAAAAATCAATTTTTTTTAAGTGCCACACTGGTATAGCCCCTTAATACGTCTTATGGCAAGAGAGAATTTGATGCCTCATACAATTCTGTTCACCAGCAGCGACAAAACGAATCCAAAGCAACGCAAAATAAGAGATTAGCAACAACAACAAAAATATGTGTGGGGCTTGCACAACGAGGATTGGGTCTCCTGCATCTAATCTCACGCAATTGTTTATCAGAGCATAAACTACGATTTCCAATCGGTTGAAAACAACAAAAAAAAACAAGAAAAACAAATATCGTTTTAGCTCGCTGATGCGACGGGTGGTGGCCGATTTCCGATCAAGAGAGTGCATTTCGGTGTCGTAGACACTCACGTTTGCCATATACGGATACCTGTGGGAGCGTACACGAGCAAGGGAAGGTCCCGTCCCGCGAACAACCCTGAACAAGAATATTCTTTCGAAAACACGGCGAATAAAGCTGAAAGAGAAAAAAAACCACCAGAACGATATTGTACCAGTAATTTTTTTCATCGCTTGGCAAATGTGATTTTGCAGTTTCGATCCGAAAGGGCTTAGTCGTAGAAGGATAGCGCATCAACTTGATCGAACGAGGATTCACTCCGAACCTTCGCTTTCATCGGCCTTTCAACTATGCTTACACAGCGAACCCATCAGCCACGAGAACTGAAGAAATCCATGAAAGAAAAAACACAAGTACGCACCGATACATTCGTCCGATGTTACATCTCGGGCTTTCGGCACTCGGGCAATCCGCCGCGAAAGAGGGATCTCGCTAAGACCCACCCCTCGCATCCCATAGTATCCCATAGTATGGAGTACTCACAGGACAGCATTACGCGTAACAAAATGTGTCTTCAACTTGCAACCTAAAGTATTTGTGTGCAGGTATATAAACAGGGTGTCTTGTTATGAATGGATATTCCTGCAACTGTCGATAGATCACATCACGTCCTACTATATGTTGGAATTTCAGGTTAGTAAAACCTGAATGCCATTTTTACAAATGATAAATTTTTTTGACCCAGTTTTTACAAAAGTACTCTTGGTTACCTGTTTTATCTAGAAAAGTCTTCTTTTTAACCTTAAATGTTAAGGAAACTTTATGAAAAAAGATCTTAAGCAGAATTTTCATACAAACCAATTCGAACATCTGACTTTGATAGCCTGCGGTGTAAAAAAATGTACTATGCATATCGTGTCAATTAGGTAAAAAAAAGTTGCTTAGTTATTGTCGATTCATATCATTTGTAGAAACGGCATGGGAAAAACCAAGAGCAGATGATTTTTTTCCAAAAAAATAATATAAAGCTTACAATCTCGAAAGCCATGGGACTTTTACTAAACGGAAATTCCAGTATATAGTAGGACATGATCTGACCTATCGACAGTTGCAGGATTATCCATTTATAACAGAACACTGTGTATATATCCAGGGTGAGGCACATAAAGTGTTACAGAGCAATAGCATTCAAACTATTGATCATATCCAAAAGTGTTTCAGACAAAAGTTTCAGTGTTCGAGAAGGCCATCAGACTGGACCATCGTATTTTTTTTATCGGTGGAGGCGCTGAAGCTGGGTCAAGGTCAACCCCACTTTTTTAAATGGAATGGTACATTTTTTTTCAACGATCTTGTGGAGCACCTCACGCCGCATAAAAACATTGAGCGGTAAAAGTCGTTTAAGGTCATTCAAGGTCACCTATTAAGATTTTTATCATCGATACTGACCTTGAATGACCTTGAGCGACTTTGGCCCCCTGATGTTTTTTATGCGGCTTGAGATGCTCCACAAGATGGTTGAGTTATTTCGGGTGGCAGAGATAAGAGGGACACCCTACATATATTAGGGTGGCACAAATTTTGGCTTTTATTTCTTTTTCCTTCAGAAGAAGGAAAGAAATAAAAGCCAAAATTTGCTAGAGCGACCTTTGAATATTTTTTGACCACTCGCAGCTTCTGCGACATTTTTTTATTTCCTTTAAAGAAGATAATTCGCTGGTGAGAACACCAGCGAGTGGTCAAAAAATATTCAAAGGTCGCTCTAGCTAGACAAAGAATATTCAGTGGTCGCTCAAGAGCTTCGAAACTTCCAATTTTCGCAATTTTTTTTTACTCTTCTCACTCATAAATTTGACGCTTTGTAAAATTTTAAAAACAAATAATCCCTTTTTTAGAAACAGATTTTGCAAATTTACCTCACACTTCTAACCCAAAAATTATAATCTTTGTTCTCATAAAATAATTCTGTAAAGCTGTTGTCCGTAAACAAAATTATAGGTCGTTTTATCAGGTTAGAAGTGTGAGGTCAATTTGAATAATCTGTTTCTAAAGAAAAAAGGATAAATTGTTTTTAAAATATTTACAAAGCGTCAAATTTATGAGCATGGAGAGTAAAAAAAAATTTGCGAAAATTGGAAATTTCGAAGCTCTTGAGCGACCACTAAATATTCATTGGTCGGCCAAAGCTTTCGCGAGGTTAATTGCAAAATTATAAAGCCCAAAAGTCATAGGTGAGAAGTGGACGGAAAAAAAATAAAAGTCGATTGTTCAATGAAAATTTGAACTTTTGGGAGGCTTGAGCGACCTCTAAATAGTTTTTTACGGCTCGCAGCTTTCGCTACAATTTTCGTTTTCTTTAAAGAAGATAATTGGATGGTGAGAAAGAGGAAAAAAAAAGTGTTCAAATTTGTGCCACCTTAATATATATATATATTTATACAGGGTGTTCCAAATGTCACGCAACATTTAACTTTCGTGCCTTTTGTATATTGTTGCGTGACATTTGGGACACCCTGTATATTTATACATCTATAGGGTGATTGGTAACTCAACCTATTCCGTGAAAGGGTTTTTACTAGATGCCATTTGCGACAAATAAAACCCTGTCAACTAGGGGTCGAAAATGACAAAAGAAGGACGGTATCGGGCAAGTCATGCTTCTAGAAAATCTGCTATCTGCTCAGTTGAGTACATTTTTTTGACGAACTCGTCCGAAAGTTAATAACATTTTGCCCTTTTAGAAAGCTCATAAAATACGGAACTTATTTCCGTGATTTGTATGCCAAATGTCATACATTTTTTCGAGTAATTCTCGTCGATTTTTGAAAAATGTACACAACAACATCATTCTTGCAACTTAAGATTTTTTATATCTTAGTTTATGGGTATTATGGGTACGATTTTTTTTAAAGTGATCATTCTTGTATCAGCTTTTCGAAGAGTATCAATTGAGTGCCCAGAGTGGAGTAGTTTTTTTACAATTATTTGTTTTCGGTCTAAGAAATGCTGTACTAAAAAATTTGTTTAATTCTAAGAAATTCTATGCTAAAAAAATGTAAGGCCACTGTGAGGGGTAAAAAAATCGATTTTTTTCTATTTTCTTAAAGTATACATGTTCAAGAATATGTGAAAAAACAATTTCAAATAAAAATATTGATAATTGATCAAGACGATTTACGTATACTAAGATTTTCAATCGCGTTTTTCTCGCAAAGGCAGTTCTCAATCGGCCGGAATCATAACTAATTGTTCGATTTTCAATATTAAAAAACCATAATTTCCGTAATCAGAGTAGCTATCGTTGTCCCGAGTCGTTTTTTTTATTTAGTATTTTCTTTAAGCCTTCGAATATAAGTAAAAATTACACTTTTTTTCTAGCACGGGCCACTTTGTGTTTTTTTCTCGAAAAACGTCTACGTAGAACGAGAACTACATTTATATAGATCATAAAACATTTTTATGTTTATTTTTCAGACCAACTATTGTAAAATTATCGATCCGGCCGTTGGGCCACATTTTTTATACAGAGGTTTATTATACCTTAATAACGTAGTTGATTTTTATTTTTTTTTTAATCCAAATTTCCTCGAAATGAGTTCAACCTATGCTTGATAACATACTTTTTTTCCAAATCCCAAATTAATAATCAGGTAGACAAAAAAATTCGAAAAAGCTACCTATTTCGGCTTGCCACAGTGTGGCAAGCCGAAAGTGTCCCTTGAAACCACCTCCCTTGAAGCGTCCCTTGAAACCACCATTATTCGGGAACCGCTTACTTTCGACCCCTATTTGACTGGACTTAAGGGGTCTTCTCACTTTAAATGCTAAAAAAAGGCTACTTTCATGATTTTTTTCATAGGTTTATATTATAGATATTAATACAAATGTTGTTACGCTTAATAAATACACTTTCGAAATGCATATGAAATTTTTATTTATTCATTCAAGTCACTATTTATAGACGAAAATGGTAGTTGAAAAAATGTCCTAAAAATATTGTAGGTCTGTGCTGTTGATGAAATCTCGGAGATGGATCATCCGAAATAAAAAAATCGAACGGTTTTACATTCAGTATGTTAATGGCTATATTTTTAATATGTGCAAAAATAAAAACATGGCGAACATTTTTCGAAAAAAAACAACAACAAAAAAACGTATTTTTCTCCACCGTTTTTGGCAAAAAAAATAGTAAATATCAAAATTTAAAAAAAAACTTGATATGCTCTATAGCTATAGTTGTAAAGAATGTGTGGTTAACATTTCATAAGGATCGATTCAGTAGTTTCGAAGATTTTATCAACAAGCCGGCGAAAAATGTTGTTTCGAGAAAAACGCGTTTAAGGGGCTATACCAGTGTGAACACTGAAAATTTGGATGATTTTTGCGAATTTTTTGGAAGAGAAGTACTCAATCAAATGTTTCGGATAATTAAGAATATATTTGGTCATATTTGACCTATATTACATAATTTTTTCATAGAAAAATATTGAGATGCAAGCGACTTATACGCTGCCTTCGGAGGTGCCAAAAAAAAAGTTCCTCCACTGCTGACAAGATTCCGGCCGATTGAGTAGCTGAAACCAAAAAAGGAAAGAATGTCGTTAAACTGGAAGGTATTTCCTGTAGAATGACGCAAGATTTTCGAAAAATATCAAAATCTAACAAAATGGCGTAGTTATGAAAAAAAGTCTGTTTTTTGCCTATAAAATGGTCGTTTTTTCAATGCCAAATCGTCAATTTTCATCCAATCAAAAATATCCTACGTCATTGTAGAGTAAATAGATTCAAGAGTACTCAGTTCAAATTTCAAGTCAATCGGATAATTGCTCTTTGAGTTACAATGTCAGCAAATTTGAAAAATCTTATTTTGAGAAAAACGCGTTTAAATATTAAACTATCGATTTTTGCAAGATAAAATGATATTGACATAAATTATATCAATGATAATGATATTCTAGAAAGTATAAACTGTCGAAAAAGTCCAAAAAAATCGATTTTTTTAAAGTGTCACACCAGTATAGCGCCGTCAAGTTTGTTTGAGTCACATAAATACATAATTTTTTTTTTTTAAATGTATTTCGAAAGTATAACAACTTTTATATCGACGTCTATAAAACAAACCTATCAAAAAAATTCATGAAAATAGCCTTTTTATCGTCTAAAGGAAGAAGACCCCTAATTTGTCACAAATTACCTCTGATATAGCCCCTCTCAAGAAATAGATTAAATTACCAATCACTCTATATATATGATTTGAAGTATACCAAAGTATGCAAAATACATTAAGGCCTTACCCCCACTTGTAGCGCAAGAAAAGCCTTTTTCATGAATTTTTTTAAAGAAAACTACAAAACATTTTTAATCGATCAATATACCATCTTAAAAAACAAATCTTGAAGAACTTTCAGTAATTTTTTTATTAAAAAATATTACATTGTTTAGTGGCAATGGCCGTCAATGAAATAATGTTTTTTTATACACGGTTTGCCGTGACCAACATTGCGGCGAAGTGGATCATCTGAAAAAAAAATGCGGATGGATTTAGTCAAATATAAGTATAAACTAGTCTTTGATCGAAGGATTTTAAAAAATATTCATTTTTCACAAAATGGCGGACAGTCAAAGTTAATGGTTCGATTTTAACGAAAAAAAACGGCCGTTTTTTTGCTATAAAACGGCTATTTTTTTTCGAAAAACAAAATCGAACGATTGAAGACTACATTTTTATATATTAAATAAGCCAGAAAAATTTCAAGAAGATCGGTTCATTAGTGTTCGAGTAATCTTGGTCTTCGTCTTGGTCTTGGAACGGATTCTTCGCTTTCAACGCTTATATCTCAGTCAATTTTGTTCGGATCGACTTGAAATTTTCAGGACATATTCTCAGCTACTTATACTTAAGAAAAATGCAATAAAAAAATCGATTTTTTCAAAATCACAAGTGGGGGTAACCTCTTAACATAAAGCTGAATCTTTTTGGGGCTCCGCATCCCCAAAGGTACAAAGCGGTTTTTCCAACATCAGATTTCGCAGACCGGACGAACGAATCCTCACACACATTCAAACATCATTAAATCTACTGTTAAAAATAATATTTTCTCCCGATGCAAATGAATTCCTTCCGAAGGATTTTTCCCTTCTGCATCATTTTTGTAATCGCTGATTCGAACAAGAACCCCGACGAGCAACATTATCAAAAATTCTAGAACTTTTCGCCACCGAGAGAGTTTTGCTTATCTTTGACGTAGCTGTCTCAGCGAACTCGGAATAGGGTGGTGAGGTGTCCCCACCGTACAAGAATGAAATATGAAAATATTCACGACCGAATAAGTATCGATACGATTACTGTCGTCCAAATAGTTTGACTATTAAGCAATACCGAGCCACAAATTCGTTGCTCCAACATACCGAGAGCCTGTGTGCGTGCATATGTGTACATATGCATATATGCATTTTAACATGTGGTGTGGTCGTTTTGCAAATCGGTTCAGGACGAAATCTCGAGCTCGGTCAGCCGAACTTGAAGCTGTTGGACCGAGAACGGAGAACCGCAAACTCGGTCCGTTCATCATCCACAGTGGAATAGTTTGTTTTTGTCGTTTACAGTGCATACGCGCGCACACACACACACGCATATACACGCATATATATATATATATATATATATATATATATATATATATATATATATATATATATATATATATATACATACATATATACACACACATACATACATACATACATACATACATACATACATACACACACACACACACACACACACACACACACACACACACACACACACACACACACACACACACACACACACACACACACACACACACACACACACACACACACACACACACACACACACACACACACACACACACACACACACACACACACACACACACACACACACACACACACACACACACACACACACACACACACACACACACACACACACACACACACACACACACACACACACACACACACACACACACACACACACACATATATATATATATATATATATATAGGGTGTCCTGTTATGAATGGATAATCCTGCAACTGTCGATAGGTCAGATCATCTCCCACGATAGGCTGGAATTTCAGTTTAGTAAAAGTCCCACGGTTTTCGAGATAAAAATCATCTGCTTTTGGTTTTTGGCATGCGATTTCTACAAATCATAACTTTTTTACCCGGTTTTGAACAATTACTCTTGGTTATTTGTTTTATATATAAAAGTCTTCTTTTTAACCTCAGAGGTTAAGAAAACATGAAAAAAAAAATCTTATGCAGAATTTTCATACAAATCAATTCGAACCTCTGACTTTGATAGCCTGCGGTGTAAAAAAAAATGTACTATGCATATCGTGCCAATTACTTTAAAAAGTTGCTTAGTTTTTGTCGATTAAGGGGCTATACCAGTGTGAACGCTGAAAATTTGGGTAATTTTTGGGAATTTTTTTTAAGAAAAGTACTCATTTAAATGCTTCGGAAAATTAAGAATATATTTAGCTATATTTGACCTATATAACGTAATTTTTGCATAGAAAAATATTGAGATCCAAACGACTTATGCGCTGCCTTCGGAGGCGCCAAAAAAAAAGTTCCTCCACTGCTGACATGATTCCGCCCGATTGAGTAGCTGAAACCGAAAAAGGAAAAAAAGTCGTTAAACTGGAAGGTATTTCCTGTACAATGACGTAGGATTTTCGAAAAATATCAAAATCTAAGAAAATGGCGTAGTTATGAAAAAAAGTATGTTTTCTTGCCTATAAAATGGTCGTTTTTTTCTATGCCAAATCGTCAATTTCCATCTAATCAAAAATATCCTACGTCATTGTAGAGTAAATATATTCAAGAGTACTCAGTTAAAATTTCAAGTCAATCGGATAATTGCTCTTTGAGTTACAATGTCAGCAAATTTGAAAAATCTTATTTCGAGAAAAACGCGTTTAGAGATTTAACTATCGATTTTTGCAAGATAAAATGATATTGATATAAATTATATAAATGATAATGATATTCTTGAAAGTACAAACTGTCGAGGAAGGCAAAAAAATCGATTTTTTTAAGTGTCACACTGGTATTGCCCCTTAATATCATTTGTGAAAAACCTAAAACGGCTGTTTTTTTTCTTCAAAAAATAACACAAAGCCCAAATCTCAAAAACCGTGGGACTTTTACTAAACTGAAATTCCAGCATATAGTAGGATATGATCTGACTTATCAATAGTTGCAGGGTTATTCATTCATAACAGGACACCTTGTATACACACACACACACACACATATATATATATATATTATAACCCCCCGAAAAAACTCGGGAGAACTATCCGAAAAAAATGCGGTGCGTTTTGGGCCGGGATTCGAACCCGGGACCTTTCGATTGCCGGTCGACTGCTCTGACCAACTGAGCTACGCCAGCCCGCTTACCTCACCTTTCTCGGATAGTCTCTATATCGTAACGCAACGTTACAAACCCCCCTGCCAGAGTCGATCCGGCTCTGGAGGGTCGACTCGAAATTTTTGCCCAAACTAATATCTAAACGCAACGGGAACTACTACAGACGCGGGGATTGTCTGAGGGACGGAAGGGTGAAGGGGTACTACAGACGCGGATATTGTCTGAGGGACGGAAGGGGAACTACAGACGCGGGGATTGTCTGCGGGACGGAAGGAGGGAGGGTAAGGAGGGGCTAGCTCAATGAGACTCTTCTCAAGGAGGGGATTCTTTTCCACGGCAATCAACGATAATTCGATCTTTATCTTGATTATTCTGAGGCCGGGGCCCCACGTTGGGCGCCATTTATAACCCCCCGAAAAAACTCGGGAGAACTATCCGAAAAAAATGCGGTGCGTTTTGGGCCGGGATTCGAACCCGGGACCTTTCGATTGCCGGTCGACTGCTCTGACCAACTGAGCTACGCCAGCCCGCTTACCTCACCTTTCTCGGATAGTCTCTATATCGTAACGCAACGTTACAATATATATATATATACACATATGGATTTATAGATGTGTAATGTACTATTTCTCTTCGAGGTTTGCCAATATGTATTTTCAAACCGTTATTCGGACACTTTCCACTCGCGCAGAGCCGCAGAGTGACCGAGAAATTATAACAACTCTGCATGCCCGACGATTTTCAAGCGAAATATGAAACGAGCAAACGATTGGCAATTAAACGTTTAAAATCCAATAAATTCGTACTCCCGACAAATTTCTCCATTCGACCGCGATAGTGTAATTTTCGCGCCACACATGCATCGTCGTATACACGGAGGCCGGATGAAACCCACCCCAGCCCTGTGTCGTTCTCTTCCTTTCGTCCCTATTCCATGCGGACAATCATTTGGTTCATCCTTACCGACCCACTCGTTCGAAACTTCTCTGACGAGGCGAGAGTCACACGACCAGCAGAAACGAACCTTACCGACGAAGGATTCGGACAAATTAGCGAATTCGCCCTTTGCACGACGAGGACGCCACTGTCAGGCGAAAAAACGGGATTCGTTTGAGAGAGGGATATTTTGCGTGCTATCACAAACGGGTATTTATCAAAGAAATTGAATTTTGAGAGTGAGTTGGCACAAGCGAGCAGTGCGCAAAATATGACAGGTCTGGCTTTTCCGATATTGGGGATAAATAAAAAATGTTTATTGAAAAAAAGACATGTTAAGGGGGTATGCCTCTTTGGTAACTTAAAAAAATGGTTTTTTTCATATTGTTATAGTGTGGACTTTCAAGATCATTTTAAGACCG
The DNA here is from genome assembly GCA_964007375.1 of Ophion obscuratus. Taxonomy (NCBI): domain Eukaryota; kingdom Metazoa; phylum Arthropoda; class Insecta; order Hymenoptera; family Ichneumonidae; genus Ophion; species Ophion obscuratus. The sequence continues at coordinate 39,161,630 of OZ023312.1, read as the reverse complement.
ACCGGACCCTGAATTTATAAAAATGGACGAAGTTACACCTATTTTAGTGGAACAGTGTGCGTCGGGTTTACCGCGATCCGTCGAGTTTGAACGCGATTATCTCGAAACTACATATCTTGACACGGCGAGACTGATAGCTTAAGGGGTAAGGCCACTGTAAATTTTTTGAAAAATCGATTTTTTTTTATTGGCTTAAAAAATAGTTTAAACCCTCTAGTTTAAAAATAGTTTAAATCCTTTTAACTTCTTTTTTAAATTTTTTCCAATAAAAAACTATTCGCAAAACTTTAAACGCGTTTTTCTCGAAACATGGTTTTTCAAAATGGCACGCAGCATAACTCGAACAATTTTCATTTTTTTTACTTGAAATTTTAACCAGATGTGAACATTTACATTATCTTGAGAATGTCGATCGGAATTTTCAAGAACTTTATTTATTGATTTTTTATTAACAAAAAGCTTGCCGTTTTTTTCGTCAAAAATCAATTTTTTTTTTCAAACGCACGCCAAATCCACAAAAATTGATACTTTTTAAAATCCGATCGACATTCTCTAGCTATAGCCCTCTAGATTAATGGTTTTTTTTTTTGTTCTAGATTCAAAAGGTCACCAGTGGTGCTGCGTGCCGCGGAGCCCTGGAAGCAAAACATGTCCCGGGAAGATAGCTGTGGAACCGCCATTTTGTTTTTTTTTACTGTAAAAAAATTTTATAATAAAGTTTAATGTATGCCCGATAACACCATTAAAAGTTTTTTTTCAAATACCTTCAATTTCGGGAGCAAAAAATTAGTGAAAAAACCTTTTTTTTTGGGCCGTTACAGTGGCCTTACTCCTTAAGGCAGTAGTCTGGTCTAGAAATTTGACAAAATCGATTTTTTTTCTTCGTTTTATTATTCCTTAGACCTTTCTCTATACGCTCGTGAAAACCGTTTATTGATATTTCAAAAATTAGCAGAGAAATAGAAATTATAAGCAAGCCGCGCGCAAACCTCATCTAACGGTATCAAAACTTTGAACGCGTTTATCTCAGAACTATGTTTTTCAAATCGGCGCCCACGATATGTCGATAACTAATTGACCGATCGAGCTCAAATTTTGCACATACCTTTGGTAGCCTGTTTCTGAGGACTGATAGCAGAATTTAGTCGAACAATGACTTTGCCCACATTTTATAACTCGTCGAATACCCGAAAATGTATGAAATATCGTTAATCAAAGTTTAACAGGTCGCACATTTCGTGACAAACTTTTTTTTAATTACTAATTCTGCTACCAGTCCTCAGAATACTCATACAGATTGAGAATATATATATGTTGTAAAAAAATAAAAAAAACCACGTGAAAATATTTAAAATAATTTTTTTTAAATGTAGATCCATTCTCAAAGGAACAATAAATACATATGTAAAATGTCATCAAGACCACTTCAACGGTTTAGAAGTTATTCCAGCCAAAAAATGACGTAAAAAATCTCGCTCTAGACCAGGCTACTGCCTTAAGTAACTTTCACACTATTGACTTGAATTTGCACAGTTAGCGTCCAAACAGTAGTCATTTTCGGTTCACGATCGCATTTTTTAATGGGATGAACCACTTGTTAACAACAATGACTTTGGCATGCTGTTTTTCAAGAGAAAAATGAGGTTTCCTTTGGAGAAGTTATCATTTTTCGTATTTTTCGAAATTTCGAAAAGTGGATCGTGAACCCATAGCTAGTTGGATATATCGAAGAATTTTTTTTGTTTTCGTTTCACATTACATTTGAGCCTGGTAGAGATCCCGCCGTTCCGGGCCTCGCTGCTGGAGGACTGCAACGCCAACTGCAGTACGACGAACACTTTGAAAGCTTTTCTTCCGAAAAAATTACATTGTAACCACAAACATGTAAACAACATGCTGGGAATAAATCAATTTATTCCGACCAACGTGTTGCTGGAAAAAAAAATCATCATTCTGACCCTTCAAATTGGGCTTCCAGACAGGGATATAACCCCGTTAATATAGACGAACAAAATACTTGGCATATTATATTCGGCGAAAGAAATTTGAGTATATTTTTTTATAAGTAACCATATATGCATTTTCCGCAATACCATGTGTTTTATATATATGAATGTTTTTTTAGATTCAATCGTTGACGGATCGCATAATTTGAGTTAATTACAGATTGGGCCTCACTTTCAAAAATCGTTGCGATATTTTCTTTTCTTCCGTACACTTCGGCCCAAATTTGAGTGTTATATTACGGAGGGAAACCAAAAAACGTTGATCGCACAAAGTCATGATTTTTTCATTTTTGCGGAACAAAGGTAAAGGTGGATCGCGCTGATATTCACCTACGATTTTGAAAGGTGCAGGACCATTTTATTTCTTAAGGGGTAAGGCCACTGTAACGGCCCAAAAAAAAAAGGTTTTTTCACTAATTTTTTGCTCCCGAAATTGAAGGTATTTGAAAAAAAACTTTTAATGGTGTTATCGGGCATACATTAAACTTTATTATAAAATTTTTTTACAGTAAAAAAAAACAAAATGGCGGTTCCACAGCTATCTTCCCGGGACATGTTTTGCTTCCAGGGCTCCGCGGCACGCAGCACCACTGGTGCACTTTTGAATCTAGAACAAAAAAAAACCATTAATCTAGAGGGCTATAGCTAGAGAATGTCGATCGGATTTTAAAAAGTATCAATTTTTGTGGATTTGGCGTGCGTTTGAAAAAAAAATTGATTTTTGACGAAAAAAACGGCAAGTTTTTTGTTAATAAAAAATCAATAAATAAAGTTCTTGAAAATTCCGATCGACATTCTCAAGATAATGTAAATGTTCACATCTGGTTGAAATTTCAAGTAAAAAAAATGAAAATTGTTCGAGTTATGCTGCGTGCCATTTTGAAAAACCATGTTTCGAGAAAAACGCGTTTAAAGTTTTGCGAATAGTTTTTTATTGGAAAAAATTTAAAAAAGAAGTTAAAAGGATTTAAACTATTTTTAAACTAGAGGGTTTAAACTATTTTTTAAGCCAATAAAAAAAATCGATTTTTCAAAAAATTTACAGTGGCCTTACCCCTTAAGGCCCTACATCTGAGTAGGGGCCGTCCATATCATACGTCATCGGGGCCGTCATACCATACGTCATCGATTTTTGCTGATTTTCGACCCCCCCCCCCCCCCCCCCCCCCATACAATCATCCTATCGTCATTTCCTAATGACCCCCCCCCCCCCCCCCCCTCGCGCAAAACTGAAGTCATTACCAGTTTGGCAAAATTAAAACATTTGCGGATTTGAGAAAAATTGGGTAACATTAAAACAATTTGTTATAAAATCATCTTTTATTATTTTGTACTTTGGCAATGTTTATTAATATAATAATATTATTCTTCCCTATTCTTTAGTTTTCTTTGGATAGCTCCCACATTTTATTATAGAATCATCTTTTATTATTTTGTATTTTGGCAATTTTCATTAATATAATAATATTATTCTTCCCTATTCTTTAGTTTTCTTTGGATCGCTCCCACGGAGTTTTCACCTATTCTTGCAAATCCTGGATCACGGGTAATATCTCCGTATCCTCCCCATATTCATTTTGGCTCGATCGAACTATTTTCATAGGTACGCTGTTATTTGAAGTTCTCGAATATAATGTAGACAAACCTTATGTAATAAATAAATAAATAATGAGTTCAATAATTAATACCATTAGGTACTTGCAAAATATTTGTCATCACTCATGCGGGGAAACCACTCTAGTTGTACAATATACTATTGTACATTTTGAAGTAACTGGTATCACAAGAATGACGTCAATTTCGAAACGCCCCCCCCCCCCCATCCACCATTTACCGTCATCCGCAGACGAACCTCCCCCCCCCCCAAATTTAGAATGACGTAATATGTGGACGGCCCCGTACGAAAAGAATGTTGAGCGTTATTTTATGGCTTAAATGATGTATAAACATCGGAAAAATAATATACAAACGGAAATATACGTGACATTTTTCTTTGTAATATTTAGACCTCTTTTTCCGAAGTGCCTCTGAGCGCGCTGGAACGCACGAAAGAGCTTAAATGGTCGAAGCAGCAATTTGAAGTCGTTTAGTCCAGTCGTTGTACAAAAAAATATACACCGACCTAACAACTGAGGACCTGCTATCAAAATGCCTCGGGAGCTACACGCAGAATTCAAATGAAAACTTCATTTCCGGCCTGTGGACGATATCTCCTAGATTAGTTCTGAAACTTTAAACGTGTTTTTGTCGAAACCACGTTTTTCAAATAGGGAAAACGCGTAATTTGGGCACTCTTCGTGAAAAGCTCACGATTTTTTACGATCCAACAACAACTCTTGTTTTTATTTTTTTTAAATTAAAGACGATTTCTTTTGCGAAAAAGAAAAATGTTATTAAAATCATGCTATTTTGCGAGAAAACCGATATATTTTAATTGTCATGTGTACTTTTCTAGCAAAATTAATGTATAAAACGATTTTTTTTGTTCTCGGTGCTAATTCACAAAAGTTCCGCGTCCTTCCGCAGAGAGCCACAACTAAAACGCTCTTAATTTAGCTACGACTGAGCAGTAATTTCGTATTTTTGTTTGCAAAAAAAAAACTTTTTGTATGCGTCAACACATGTAGAATAAACCCTCCAAACCTCATTTCGAAAGCTTTCTCAGTATTCTCAAAAAAAAAATCCCAAAAAACTCTCGTTACACAGAAGTCACACATTAACTCGAACGTGTTGCACCGTTCTCCGACTTTGTTTATTCTTTTTCCAACAGCGTAATTCTCACATTTCCCATCATTTTTCCCAAAATCTTATCAAGCCTAAGAAATATGTCCGTACGAGAATAGTCACGATGTGCACGATATTCGCGTCGCGTGCTCAATAAATTCGCGGATATCGATGGGACCGAAAAAAAAAGAGATAGATAAATCCATCATTCGTCATCCCTAATCGCGAAAACAGAAAGCTCCCGAACAACAGATACGAAGCTCGCATACCTGACGAGCACTTCGGGGTTTATACATATAGCACGGTGGCTGAAAGTGTTTTCGTTGGCCCAATGGAAAGGGTATGTAACACACCCACACACCCACACCCACCCACACGCGTATACACTAGATAGTCAACGTATGTGCGATTTCCCTCTCCGAAATTCCCCTCTCACACGACAAGTGCCTGATCCATGAGTGTGTAAAGGACGGACCACACATGACCGAAGACAACCGTGCTGCGTACTTTGAGCCCTTACGTTTGCCAGGAGCTTTGCTACACGTGGATGATCCCCTCCACTACCACACACCTATACTCGTGGAAAAGTTCAATGTGAACGAAACGACGCAGATGTCGAATTATATTTTTCCGCAAATACGAGTGAGATGCATCGGAGGGAGAAAAAATTGTGAGCCAGAAAGAGTCGGCTTTTTCGCGACGGGAAGACTCAACACTAAGAGAGCGTGCGCGCGAGAGGGAGAGAGAGAGAGAGAGAGAGAGAGAGAGAGAGAGAGAGAGAGATTACTTATGCCCAAAAATTTCTTAAGGCGTTACCCCCACTTGTAGCGCAAAAAAAGGCCTTTTCCATGAATTTTTTTAAAGAAAACTACAAAACTTTTTTAATCGATCAATATACCGTCTTAAAGATCACATCTTGAAGAACATTCAGTAATTTTTTTATTGAAAAATATTACATTGTTTAGTGGCAAATGGCCGTCAATGAAATAATGTTTTTATATACACGGTTTGCGGTGACCAACATTGCGGCGAAGTGGATCATCTGAAAAAAAAATGCGGATGGATTTAGTCAAATATAAGTATAAACTAGTCTTTGATCGAAGGATTTTAAAAAATATTCATTTTTCACAAAATGGCGGACAGTCAAAGTTAATGGTTCGATTTTAACGAAAAAAAAACGGCCGTTTTTTGGCTATACAACGGCCATTTTTTTTCGAAAAAAAAATCGAACGATTAAAGACTACATTTTTATGTATTAAATAAGCCTGCAAAATTTCAAGAAGATCGGTTCATTAGTGTTCGAGTAATCTTGGTCACCGACTTCAGCAATGCCATTTTGAGAAAAAACGCGTTTAAAGTTTCAATTTCCGGTCGTTTACACAACGGATTCTTCTCTTTCAACGCTCATATCTCAGTCAATTTTGTTCGGATCGACTTGAAATTTTCAGGACATATGCTCAGATACTTATACTTCAAAAAAATGCAATAAAAAAATCGATTTTTTCAAAATCGCAAGTGGGGGTAACCCTTGAAGATCTAGTACAAAATCCATTTTTGCTCTCTCCAACTAATTATAATCGTTTTTATATATCGAAATTATAACGAAATTATAACGAAAACAATCACGCTAATAATAATACAAAATAATCCAAACTCAATGGCCCAATTTCTCAATAGTACAAATAATACAAATGAAATATCGCAAATAATACAAAATAATAGCGAAATCGGTATAAAATAATACTAACGCAATAGCGTAAATAATTCAAAGAGAGAGAGAGTGAGAGAGGGGGGGGAGACGCGTGTAGGGTGGATGGTACCTGTGCGAACTGTGTGGAAGTAAAATAAAAAAAAAAGAATCGGAAAGCGTGCTCGTGATGCGGAAATGTGAGATGGTCGTACACATGCGATTGGACAACGATGTGTGGAATATAGAGAGAGAGAGAGAGAGAGGTGGGAGAGAGAGAGAGAGGTGGGAGAGAGAGAGACTGAGAGAGAGACAGAGAGAAAGAGAGAAAAGATATATCGAACGACAGGCGCAGCAAAATACGATCCTGTACCCCTCCCTTTCTGCCTCGCTCTTTTGATGTATTATTCGCCCATGCACGTGTGCAGGTGTAGAAAAACCTATATGCACGTTTCCATGTGGCCGTGCGGGGGTGTGTGGCCGTGTGAAGGTGTGCGAAGCGACCGCACGAGCGCAGCGAACGGGAGCGAGGAAGACGGTTGGCTCGTGTGTGTTTCTGAAACAAAAGTTCGATCAGAGTGCCGATTGTTGCCAATCATACGTTGCCGCGGCGGCGGCGGTGTGTATGCCTCTCTCCGTCCGCGAGTGAGCGGAGCAGCAGCACCGCGAGCCCGCGGATTCAGTTCTGCGTTTTTACGCGACCCGACAAGCCGCGAGACTCTCTCCAGTTCTACCGATCCCCGAACGCAAAGACGAAAAACGAAAGAAAGCGAGGAAAAAAAAACGTTTCTTTCCATCATTGAGGTCGTAGATGATGTCGGTTCTTCGTTGCCTCTCCATGAGGCGAATCCCTCAATGTGCCTCAGCAATACTTCCGAATGAGAATATTTCGTTGTGAAAAGAAAAGTTGCCCAAAAAATAATATATACATCACGTATATATCCACACGAAAAAAAACAAATGGAAAGGAAAACCAGCGCTGCGACGAGAGAGAGAGAGAGAGAGAGAGAGAGCCGGATGAAAACTGGGTACGAGTGACAGGGTGCGTGTACATGCTGGATCGGCGTCATCGAAGGGTATGGTGATGTTACTGATGGACGCGTTTGGTGGCCGTGGGGGGGGGGGGGCGAGAGAGAGAGAGAGAGAGAGAGAGAGAGAGAGAGAGAGAGAGAGAGAGAGAGAGAGAGAGAGAGAGAGAGAGAGAGAGAGAGAGAGAGAGAGAGAGAGAGAGACAGACAGACAGACAGAGAGATACAGAGAGAGAGAGACAGAGTGAGAGAGAGTGGCGAGGGGCTCGAAGCACGAGGGGAACGAATCCCGAGGAGGGGTAATGCAGCAGGAAAGTCGGGGAGAAGAGAGTCGATTCGTACATCCTCTGGTACACGTGAGAGCATAGACGAGAGTGAGGTTGGCGAGGCTGAGCGGGGAATTGGAGAACGAACGTTTCGTATGTACGCTGCTGATGCTTTTCGGCAAGCTATATATATACAGAGAGAGAGAGAGGGAGAGTAGAGTGAACCGGATTCTGATGATGGTGCATCCGCTTTACCGCCCCGCTTTTACTTCCCTATCACTCGGTCACTCTCCTCGCGCTCTCACACCTCTCCGCTCTCTCTCTCCTCTCTCTCTCCCCTCTCTCTCTCTCTCCTCTCTCCTCTCTCTCTCTCTCTCTCTCTCTCTCTCCCTCACTCTCTCTCTCTCGATGTGTGTTTTTGTGCGAAAATGTCCTGCCCTGCCGGTGGCATTCGATGATTGATGACGGCGCGGAGCTGCGTGTGCTTCATCCCCTGAACCAAACCCACCAAAACCCCTTCAACTCCTGCGAGGTCCTTTCCATCACGTGCGCAAGTATGTATGAGTGTTCGTGAATGCGTATGATTTCCTGTCTCTCTCTCTTTCTTCCTCTCTCTCTCTCTCTCTCTCTCTCTCACTCTCTCTCTCTCTCTCTCTCTCTCTTTCTCTCCTCTCTCTCTCTCTCTCTCTCTCTCTCTCTCTCTCCTCTCTCTCTCTCTCTCTCTCTCCTCTCTCCTCTCTCTCTCTCTCCTCTCTCTCTCTCTCTCTCTCTTGCTCTCTCAGACATGACTCCACCGACTCATCCTCACTCGAGCTTGTTTGTTCCATACGCCAACTCTCTGAACATGTCGACGATGATTTTCCACATATGTCCGGAAGATATATCTATAAGTATAGATTCGCCACGAGAATTTCCCCTAAAATTTTCAACGAATTGCGGAGACTACATATTCGTGCTCGGTGGTATCGTAGAAAATTAATTTCAACATCATTCCGTATAGGTCCGACCAAACATACGGGTGCGGTGCATTTTGTTTGTATTTTGATAATGTAAATTTGAAGACGACTTATTGGAGCAAAAAGTTTGTTTTTTGAAAATTATACATCGAAAAATGCTGGACCCGATTGAACTACTCGTATGTTCATGCTATGGAAATTCATATTTCAATTCACTTTGAAGAGATATTGAAGTTTAAATGAGAATCATAGTTTTTTTTTTTACTAACTGTCATTCACATAATAACTGTATTGATTTTTTCCCGGTATTATGTGAACACTATACCAGTTGATTAGTATAGAATGAATAATAATACTGTCCTGGACGATTGGTAATTTAAAATTAAAAGTAAAGGAAATGAAGTTTATTTTTCCCATTATTATATGAACGCTATACCAGTTGATTATTCTACAATAAAGATACTGAGATCATTTCAATTCACTCCAAAACAGATGTTGAAGTTTGAATAAGAATAATTATAGTAATTTTTTTTATTAAATCCATCCACATAATAACTGAATTTTATTTTGTTCCGTCATAATATAAATACTGTACTTGTTGATTATCATTCAATGCATAGTAATACTATCCTAAACAATTGATTCAGTTGCAATAAAAAATATACTGGGCAAATGAAGTTTATTTCTTCCCTTTATTATATGAAAATCATACCAGTTGATTAATCTACAACAAATAAGATCCCGAGATCCTTTCAATCCACTTCGGAACATGTCGAAGTTTAAGGGGCTATACCAGTGTGAATGCTGAAAATTTGGATGATTCTCGGGAATTTTTGGGAAGAAAACTACTCAATTAAATGTTTCGGAAAATTAAGAATATATTTGGCTATATTTCACCTATACTGCATCATTTTTTCATAGAAAAATATTGAGATCCAAGCGACTTATGCGCTGCCTTCGGAAGCGCCAAAAAAAAGTTCCCCCACTGCTAACATGATTCCGGCCGATTGAGTAGCTGAAACCGAAAAAGCAAAAAATGTCGTCAAACCGGAAGGTATTTCCTGTACAATGACGTAGGATTTTCGAAAAACATCAAAATCTAACAAAATGGCGTGGTTATAAAAAAAAATTCTGTTTTCTTGCCTATGAAATGGTAGTTTTTTTCAATGCCAAATCGTCAATTTCCATCCAATCAAAAATATCCTACGTCATTCTAGAGTAAATATATTCCAGAGTACTCAGTTCAAATTTCAAGTCAATCCGATAACTGCTCTTTGAGTTACAATGTCAGCAAATTTGGAAAATCTCATTTCGAGAAAAACGCGTTTAAAGATTGAACTATCGATTTTTGCAAGATAAAATTATATTTAGCATAAAAACTGCTAATCAGCTATACCTGGCCCATACAATGTCTATCGAAAAAGGCGACAAAAAAATCGATTTATTGAGTGTTACACTGGTATAGCCCCTAGTATAGGTTAAATGATGAAAGTATTTATAGTATTTTTACTGCCTCTCATCCTGAATTTGATTTTTTTTTCTTTTCTCATATGAACCAGTCGATTATTCTGCAATGAACAATACACTATCCTAAGCAATTAATTTATTCCCGATAAAAAAAAATATAGTAAGCAAATGAATTGTATTTTTCCCATTTTTATATATGAACACCATATACCAGTTGATTATTCTACAATACAGAAAGATACGACCAATTTTCCTAAAATTAAATGATTTACCGTCAACGATTAATTCAGAGCATAATTGTAAATCTCTTTGTACAAAAAAAAAAATCATGTTCGCCGTTTCTTTTTTCGTTCTGGCAGATTTACGCGTCCAGGAATCCAGGCCCGAGTCCATGCTGTGTAAACACGAAAACCACGTGCGCGCGTGTGCGTATGGGCTGCCTTCCGACGCCGCACACGAGGGCGCAATGATTTTGAACAACACGAGCCCAGGCACTTTGTGCAGCGAGTTTTCGGACCAATCGTTAGCAAGGGGTGCGTGGGAGGACGAGGTGGAACGAAGGTTGGCTGTTTCCGGATACCCGGGTGCCCAGAAACAGCCGGGCAAACGAGAATGTAGCCGATGACGAAATGAGACGCCGGGGGCTAACAGACGCGATGCGGGTGGGACAGAGGGGATGAAAGTAGCGACGAGAGGGTGGGATGAGAAGAGGAGGAAGTTCAGAGATTTCGAGACTGTCAGCGCACCGGAAAATGTGAGCGCAATAGATGGCCACTGTTACCTCAAATGAGGGAATCCGTAGAGGAACCTATCACATCCGACTTGGATAGCTTCAATAATGAATGTTCGGCCCTTCAACTCCTAGTTTGTCTGTTTCTCTCTTCCGCTCCTTCCGTGTCGCCCTTTCGGCTGATCCGCCGTCAGGAATGCTCACACGGTGCATGCAAATAAATATCTTTGAACCTTTGATCGCCATAGCCAAAATGAACATATTGACTCACCGTCTCATCTGCAACTGTCAACTGTCACGTTTGGGATTATTTATGCAATCGTTTATTTATTTTCATGCAGATACTCCGATTGCTTCCTGATGATCACCGACTGGGGTTGGAAGGAACAAGCCTCCAAAGGCAAAGGAGCTTTCTCAAGATAACTTTGTCAGGCAAACCGAATGGTATCGAAGTTTGCATCGTTGGAACCCAACGAAAGTTCATATTTTCATTTCCTTATTTCTATCGCGATACCACATTTTTTAGCAAATTTCAATTGCAGATCTCCCAATAAGCATACTAAAAAAAATAGTTGATTGACTTTGGTAGCTCAAATCTGCTAAAGGAAATTTGAGAAAGTGAAGAAATTCATTTTCGTTGCATCCCAACGATGCAATCTTCAATGTCATCAATACGAGGGACTCCGAGACTCGGTTCTGTACAAGCATCACTTTCGACCATGAAAGACTTGTGTTATGCGACCAATCGTTTTGTCCATTCAGAAGTCTTTTCTGTCTCAAACGGTGGCACAAAATGGCCTGACATTTTAAATTGCTCGCAATTTTTTTTTGTGGCGAACATAGAGTACTAATCTTTGACAACTGGCATGAGGCAGTATTGAGGTTTAGTTCTTTGGCGTTTTCTGAATGGAAAAGTATATGCCAATAATCCACAGACCATTCCGAAGGTCAAGGAAACAATTGGATGCACCATTCATTAAATTAGCACGCAATTGTGCCAAAATGTTATCGAAGACTTCGTCAAAAGAGTGAACGTTTGCAAACAAGGACGAGGCGGCCATTTATCGGATATTGTATTTCACACATAACCTACATGTTTGTACCTTAGGATAAGGTACCGAAACTCTCCCCCCCATTCCCCTCCAATCGAGCTGAAATGTTGCACAAACCTTCCTTTTAATATTTTGAGGAAACCCCTAAAGGGATTTTTGGCGACACGCAATAGTTTTCGAGAAATTGAGTTTTTAAGTTTTTTTTTAACGCGCGCCGACTACAGTTGAACCTCGATATAACGAAGATTTGTCCATTCCCTTCCGATAGACACCCGAACCCTTAATGCAACGACATGATAATATAAATTATGCTCGAATTGCTAATTGCTTGCAAAATTTGCTCTACTTGAAACCTTTCTTTATAATAATAATATAATATTATTATTATAAAGTTTGACTCTAATAATATAATATTATTATTATAAAGTTTGACTAAAGCTCTACTTGAAACCTTTCTTTATAATAATAATACAATTTTATTATAATAATATTTATGGTATCAATATATTTTTTTAAGAACATTTTAAGGAACATGTCTTCGATATAAAGAAACCTCAATATAACGAAAACTGTATATAACAAACAGCCCTGAAGATGTGTTTTATCGAGGTTCGACTGTATATCTATATCTGCTACTTCTTCGTTCATACCTATAAATGTTATCGCGCTCTCCGTTTCGTCCAAACAAAAATACCCAAACAAACCCAACCGAAACCAGAACCAAAAACTATTGCGCGACGACGAAAATCCCTTTAGGGGTTGTCTTAAATTATTATAAGGAACGTTTGTGCGAAATTTCAGCTCGATCGGGGCGGGAGGGTTCGGAACCTTACCCGCTATATTAGAATAAAAATATTCGTACTTTTTGAATGAATAATACGTTTTATTGATAACGTAAAATGTCAAGTCATTTTGAGACACCCTATGGAAACTTTACGCCGAATAATCAATGAGTCGAATACCACTTCGGATTTCGAGACCAGTTTTCGAATTCAGATACAAATTATTGACCTACTCAATGAACTGTAAATAATTGTTTATTTTGCTCAAATGAAATAAAAAGCGATTGAAAAATGATCGTCGATTCAAATATCGTTTTTCAGATTACTAGCGCGCGGCAATATGATGACGGCTGTATTTCCGTACAGATTTTTCTCGTCAGATGTTTCACAATTGTAGCTAGCCAGTGTCCTAGTGATGGAAAAAATGATAAAAATTGCTGATATCATTAGTTCCAAATGTTGACGATTTCTTGAACCCCCAAACATGTGTAGTTGAAAAATAAGTACTAAAAGATTCAAGGTTGTTATGCGGTTCAGTCGTCGGGGGTGAAGTACGAGGGGAGCGCCCTATGCTTATGCACGGAGCCGATTGACTGTTACGAACTGTGACCTTTTGAATAATCGTCCTATTAAACTTACGTTTTCTAACTATTTTTCTACGTCTGTTTTTCTATAAACTAATTAAGAGAATAAGTACCAATAATATTCGTTGTTAATTATCCTGACCGAGTAGTTTGAGGTTCCCGGGCATAATTACCGAACACCGATAAGATAGGTAGCATTTGTGCCGTCTACGACGTTGCCATGATTGCACAGTCTAATATTTTGGGTGCTTGAATTTTTCACAAATACGCTATTAAAAACGTTAATAATATTATAACGGTACTGTGAATCCTCATTTTCACGGTACCAAGGGTTAGACCGATGATTAGGCGAACCGTAACTATTTTTTCAGCTCCGTGGTAACATTCACTTAGCAGATATTAATAATGTACTGAAAAATCATCAGAAGTTTTCCACAAGCGTAATGTAAGACGAAAGACGTCGAGTTGCCGATTTTTTTTCTTCTCAAAAACGGTATTGTGGATCGTATTCAAACTGCACAGGATGATCAGCAAAGAGGTTGTAAAGGTCCAGAAAAAATGTCAGCTTGGTGGTAACATGTTGACCCCATAACAACCTTTAAAGAACTCACGTCAAGGAGGTTGGAGAGTTAGCCACAATCCAAGGTTAAATTTAATAAAAAAAATACATGTTATTGTTTATAGTATACTGAGTCTGTACGTTTTTTTTTACTTTTTTTACCACCAAACACCAGAGATGAAAAATAGTTTAATGTATGTAATTTAACGGGCGGTTAGATGGGCAAGACTTTCACACTAAAGGTTATGTAATTTTTTTTGTTATTTAACACCAAGATAAACCATTTCTAACAACGGATTAACGCAAACTGAACTTTTGTAAACATTTAGAAAAAAAATGCTCATCTTACCCATCGTAAACCATAGGCCAATAATCTCGTAACGTAACTATAAATAGGCATAATTATAAGTTACTCAAAATTTCATTGTGAATTGTATAAAACATTCGTTGTCGTAGTTTTTTCATAATAATCATGGATAATGTTATACTTTTTCAAGTTGGTAGTAACACAAAAGTTTTTCTACTTTACGTAATGAAAATATTAAAATGCATAATTTGGCCGTTTAAGGGGAGATATACACCTAGGAGCCGGAAAAAGGTCATTTTTCCGGCCCCACCTTTCCAAAGGGGTTTTAATTATCTAAAACTATATACATTAAAAAATACGTTTAAATTTCTTTATTTAAAAATATCAAAAATATACAAGGATATTGTATGAACCTTGGAGCATCGTAAGAAAATCTGCGTATACCCACTGGCGTTTCTTCAAAAATCATCTGAAAAAAAAAACCAAAAAGATTATTGAATCAGATAATATAATCTAGTACTTGTCATAGCCGATTTTGAAAATATCGATTTATGACAAAATGGCGGAAATAGTGATTTTTGGGCCAAAAATTAGTTATTATTTTGCCTATAAAACAAAAACTAAGTAACGGAAAAAAAAATCCTATGACAAATACTACATAATGGTGTATAGAATAACCACAAAAAAACCTCAAGGCAATCGGTTCATTGGTTTTCGAGACATTTTGGGTACCGATTTGAAAAACGTGGTTTTGAGAAAAACGCGTTTGAAAATTTGGCAATGAATAAATCATGAAATTTGTCAACTTGCATGGAATTCTCGATACCACGTCCATAGTGTAGGTCTTCTACGGTCGACGGAATGTTCATAGCTTATAAATCCTCGACCTCGACCTTCTGGGTGTATATCTCCCGTTAATTATACATTTAAAAAAATTAGCATATACAGAATAAATCTGTACCTCGTACGCATATTTTTGACGTTCATTGAAAAAAAAATGAATAAACCGTCATTTGACTCAACTGAATCACTGCAACCTCCTTAAATCATATGCCGCAGAGGATACTTCGAATTTCCTCATGACGCGATAATTATATGGTCCCGACAAGGGCTATCGATTGGCCAAAGCCATAGTACCCCATGGCCCGTTACATACTCACGTATCGTTTGAAAAATAATTGGGCCAACCGCGCACCCCACTTTTCCCCCAGCGTGCGCTTCGCTCCAGCGATACTTTACCCATGATTTTTCGGATTGGATCAACATCCAACGCGTTTCGCATCGATAATCAATCTCCCCCCCCCCTCCCCCGAAAGCGCGTAGAGTTACGGCAGAACGGATGCGTCGCGGTGAAAAAAAAATGGGAAACGTCCGTTCCTTTAATCCAGGAATCATTCAAATTTAAGGGGAGGGGAAAAATGATGGCTGGAGCAGGGAAGTCGAATAGGAGCTCGTGCGTGTGGGTCCGTGTGTGCGAGTGCGTTAAAGCGCCGCGAGTGTGTAGGGAGAAGGGCGATGGAAGGGATGGAAAGTTTGGAGGGAAGGCGGGGAAGAATGAGGCGCTGCTGGGGGTTGCTTTTCGCCACGACGCTCGCACTCGTAGGTAATAGTGGCGGAGGGCAGCAGCACCGGGCGCGCGTGCGCTTTTTCGAAAAATCAATAAAACGAAAAGCTTACCTAATGCTATGTTAGCTACGGGCATGGGGAAACCGCTAGACTCCGCCTTCGCCTACTAGGCGAACCAGGGAGAAGGGGATACTTCGTTTTGGTAGATACTCCAGCGTGGGTCAAACTCGAGATAATATCATCTGGATTTTCTACCTACCCTACTGGTACTCTTCTTGCCTCTATAGCTTGACGCTGAAACAGGCTCTACGCCTTGTACATACTCTTGCGAAAATACCCGCACCCTATTGTACCATTGTTCACATTCTGCTTATCACGAATAACTTACATTGTTTCAATTTCTCTTTATAAGATATGTCGCGTTAACTCGTCGAGCCCGTTTTGTGGGAAAAAGAAGAAATACGTTCAGGCCGCGCTGTACACAGACACGTGACCCTAACTCACCTTCTATGGACCATCGTTGATGTTATATAAATAAAAGGACCGGCGCTGTCTTATTTATAAATTTGTATATTCATGGATTTGTGAATTTATAGAGATATGTGTATTCGTATATTAGGGTGGCACAAATTTCAGCGCTATTTTTTCCATTTTGTCACCGTTCAATTAGCTTCATTGAAGGAAAAAACACATTATCGCGAAAGCTGCGAGAAGTCAAAAAATATTTAGAGGTCGCTCAAACCTCTCAAAAATTCAAATTTTCATTAAAAAATCTTTTTGTTTTCGTCCACTTTTCACCTATGCATTTTGCGCTTTATAGTTTTTAAATTAACCTCGCGAAAGCTCTAACTGGCTAACGAATATTTAGTGGTCGCTCAAGATTTTCGTCAATTTTTCTTTACTCTTCTCATTCATAAATTTGACGCTTTGTAAAATGTTCAGCGCAATTAATTGTTTTTTTCTTTAGAAACAGATTTTTCAAATATACCGCACACTTCTAACCCAATAATTATAATCTCTGGTCTCATAAAATAATTCTTTTAAGCTCTTGTCCGTAAATGAAATTATAGGTCCCCCGTTTTATCGGGTAGAAGTGAGGTAAATTTGAAAAATCCGTTTCTAAAGAACAAAAAAGGATTGATTGTTTTGAAAATTTTACAAAGTGTTAAATTTATGAATGAGAAGAGAAAAAAATTCCCAACTATTGGAAAAAAAACCGAAAAAAATCGATTTTTAAAGGTAAACTTTAATTTTTGGGAGGCTTGAGCGACCTCTAAATATTTTTTGACCGCTGGCAGATTTCGCGACAATTTTTTTTTTTTTCTTTACAGAAGATAATTGGGTGGTGAGAAAAAGAAAAAAATAGCGCTCAAATTCATACCACCCTAATGTGTATTTGTATATGTATGGCTTGAAAAACGTTTTTGGTTAGGGAAAAGTGATCTAGCTAAGTTGAGATCCGTGTCCAAAAACTTTTTTTTCGCCTACTCGTTTCAAGGGAGAACTGTGACGGGCCGAAAAAAGCCATGTTTCCGATTTTTCGTTATCTACTACATTATACATTTTGGTTTTGGAAAAATGGTATATTATTAAGCATATATTGAACTTATTTCGTGTGAATTGTTGATTAAATAAATAAAATGTTAACATTGCTATTGAGGGATAATAGAACCTCTGTATACAAATGTAAATAGTCCATCGACCGAATCAATGAAGCGACAATGGTTGGTCTGAAAAATAAAAATAAAAATGCTTCATAATCTATATAAATGTAGTTCTCGTTAAACGTAGTCGTTTTTCGAACAAAAAAAATACAAAATGGTGGGTATTAAAAAAAAAGTATAATTTTGGCGAAATTTTTACTTTTATTCGGTTCAAAAAAATACTAAACAAAAAAAACGGCTGCGTACAACGAGAGCTACTGCAATTACGGAAGTTTTGATGACTTAAATTGAAAATCGGACAATTATAGCTAGAGTTATGATTTTGGCCAAATGGAGAGAATTCATTTCGAGATAAAGGCGATTGAAAACTTTAGTATACATAAATCGTTGCGCTACCTGCTTTCACAAAATCGTCTGTAACTTGGTTAATTTTCAATATTATAATTAAACATTTTTTCGCATATTCTTGGATATGTATACTTTGAGAAAATGCAAAAAAATCGATTTTTTCGAGCCTTCACAATAGTGTCCAACCTTAATTATTGATCTTGACCATTCTTACTGAAAATAACAATCTAACAAAATAACAGCAAAAAATTAACTATGCTATATCCATAGCAATGAAAAGAAATGAATATGCATTGGTTCGATACAAACAAAAAAGCTCCGAAATATTTATTCCCAGCTAAAAAAGTTTATGATGCCATGATATTTCGTAAGTGAAAAAAAAGTTCTCTTTGCATCTCCAATGCTTCCTGGATAAGACAGTATATGATCATACTAATGACCTCCTTGGCGAATGAAAAACAACAAATACATTTTTCTACCCATAGGAAGATTGGGCAATGTCACAATCCACCCGAAACTCTTGAGAATCATTTATCAACACTTACGATAAAATATACGAAAATACGACTGTTGATCTTCCGATAATTCGGTTAATCCGCAAGATTTTCCCCGTGCCCCACCCCCACGTGCATACCGAATAAAACGTGGATAAATAACCATTGCGTTGAACGAATTTCCGCCGCGGAGCGCAGTGTGTGTATCACGAAGAACACGGTAGAATTGTCTATGGTTCGAGGCAAAATGGGGGATGCGAATGCGGCGTGCCATGATTAGATTGTGGCTTGTGCTCCAGGCGTCCGAGTAGGTTCAGCGCGTTAGCGAATTCGGTCCGTTGAGTGTTGACAAGTCCACATCCTCTCCGTACCTTAGCGCGCGGCCGTGTAATTCTAACAAGCTTAGAGCACCGGTCGGAACGCATTTTCAACGCGGTGTGTGCCGGTGTTTTGGCCTAAGTCCCAGCCATGTCCAAGCGGTGAATTAAAAAAAAAACTAAACAAATCCTCAAAGCTCAATATGTCTTTTAAATCAAATATTTTAGGATCAAACTGAATAGTCTTTGCTTGTTGAGCCAAAAAAAGCATTATGGCAATTTCAACACAGCACTTTCATGATGTCCAAATTGCAAAATAAAAAAAAATATGTTTAAACCAATTAAATCTACCAATCGGAAAAAAATCAACAGATAAATATAGATATGCTCGTTATCTATTCTCTATTGGCTCGTACAAATCATAATCGATTCCATGGATGTGTACGTGCGAATGTACCTGGCCGTTGGAAAAATTCTTGCTCCAATAAAATCGTCTTCAGCATTTCCCAACTCGTTATGTCGCCTTGATATGTTCAATTAGTCGTGAAGAATCACGGTCTTTTCTACAACAAATTTATAGTGGGAGCGATGAATCTCAAGGTGAGATTATGGCGGGATATACATTTACAACGATCAAAAAATGGATTTCTTTTTTTTTCTTCTTTAAACGATAAAACTATATATGTATAATGTTTTCCCAAAGTTTCAAATCGAAGTTCGAAAAAATTCAAATGTTACAGCCCGTCAACGTTGTGCCTCACCGCTCGGATTCGGAGCAGGCGTGAAATTCAAACGCGTTTTTCTCAAAACTGTATTATCGAAATCGGCGTGCAGGATTACTCAAAAACTATTGAGCCGATTGAGTTGAAACTTGGTAGAAATATTGATAATATCGGTACCTTCTAATTGACGATAATTATTTTTGAAAAATTGGAAAAAAATAATTTTTTAATTCACATTTTACAGAAATGTTGCGTCAAACATTGATTTTTTTTTGTAAATGCGTGCCATTTTCTTAAATTTGCATTTTCTTCATTTTAATTACCGTCCCATAGAAACTATACATGTTCTAACTGAAAAAATGTTTGAACTTTTTTGCAAATCAAAATCTACGGGAAGCTACACTGCACGCCGATTCGCAACTCCCGCGGCGACCTTGCTGTAACACTCTGCGACAGCTCCGCCGTTTTGATGATGAATTAATTTTGAAAAATTGTTTTGTATACTTAAATATACTATTAAAGTATACCCACAGTTTAATCATTGTAGAATAATTATTACTTAGTTTTTTAAATCCCTCAATATTGCTTATTTTTATCCTGTCTAAATGCATATCCCGCCTTAAATCGAACAGAGAGTCCAGTTCTTTCGCCTGAGATGGAATATTTCCATTTGTAGCTAACAGTGTATCGATAAGAGAAAAATCGTTTCGATAATGCGTTATAGCTGCGTCAACAGTTGGAAATGAAACATCCATATTTAGAGCCCCCCCTCCCCTATCGATCTGTAATTGACAATGATTCATTATCCAAAACTTACCCGGCACCCAGTTTCTTAACAAGAGCGAACTTACATGGATGGATGATGATTCATTCGGATTACATTAACCCAATCTGAATATGTACCCTCCAAATAATATCCGAGCGTTGAACCGTGAGTAGTTTTATTGAAATCAAATGGAAAGTTAATTCGTAAAATGAGAAAAAAAATTGAATTACATCCTGAATTTTGTCGTAGAATCAGAAATGTGACTGGTCGAATAGAACTGGTGCATCGCGGAGCTTTTCATCGGAAATATAAAAGCTGCATTTTTAATACGCACAAACGAGCATTTGACGACTCCAGAAAGGGAGGGGCGAGGGAGCGTACACAAATGGTTGAATTCAAATTATTTAAGCGTAGCTTTGAGAGATGGTAGATATACGATTGACGAGATCCAATGAACCACGAGAATGAATTTACGACCTGGATAGGTTTTCTCTCGTTCATTGTGCGATTGATTAAAACGCTTATTTGATTTCACCTCGAAGAGTGCATTTGAGTGAGAACGCTAGAGTGGACGGGCGTAAGGGAGGGAGAGAGATTGCGCGAGAGGGTGCGAAAGAGTGGGAGCACATCGAGGAGTGAGCACTCGGAAGAGATCGTGGATCGTTGAACAAATAGCCTGGGTCAACACATTACGTGCAGCGGTATATGGACGCAAAAACGTTGTTTCCCCGTTTATCGTCGAAATATAAAAATGGACCATCAAAATGGAAGTCCAGACGTTCGCAGTGAAAGAAACCCAAACAAACCCAAACAAGGTGAAGAAACCATCCCCTAGAGCAGGTGTACCGACAAAACTTGATTCACGACAGCGACCGAGTGTCTCACTTATTATTCAGAGCACGTGGTAAAACACAAAACTGCAGAAGAATCGTTCGAAGCCCAGCAAAGGGCGGATAGGAAAACGAAGACAAAAAAGGGCCAAAAAGGACAAAGTCTACAAAGACGATTTTTTTTATTGGGGTAGAATATCCATAAGTCGCATTTCCATAACCGAATAGTACTTATCCATAAGTCGAATATCCATAAGTGAATATCCATAAGAAATGAGTGCCAGAAATGACAGGAGGTAGAGGAAAAGTGAGTATAGAAGAACCCAAACAAACTCACTTATTTCTTCCTCCCGCCATTTCCGGCACTCATTTCTACTCTATACTCACTTATAGATATTCGACTTGTGGATATTCGTACTTATGGATATTCGTACTTATGGATATTCGTACTTATGGGTATTCGTACTCATGGATATTCGTACTTATGGATATTCGTACTTATGGATATTCGTACTTATGGATATTCGACTTATGGACATTCATACTTATGGATATTCGTACTTATGGATATTCGTACTTATGGATATTGGTACTTATGGATATTCACTTATGGATATTCGACGACAGTGGATTTTTTTTGAATGGCGGTAAGTTCCAAAAGCCCGTCCATAAATGGTCTTAGACATTTGAGGGTTGGTGGCCAGAGGTCAGGAAGAAAGAGAAAGGTCGAGAAAAGGGAAAGCTTATTCGAGCCTCGGCAGAGGCATGTGCAAAAAGTATACTCTCGTTGATGACGTAAGAGTTTTTCCTCTTCCTCTCTTTTTTGCCTCGTGGCGAGATTCGTGATGGAAGTGGGGCGATAGTTTTCACAATTTTGCTAGGACTGTACCACGAGATAACCCTTCAAGTATAACCACCCCCACGGTAGTCATGACGACGGGGGAGGGGGGGATGGTATTCCTCTCCTCTTCCCGACTAGCGGAGAGCAAAAGCCCCTCGCGACTCACAACCCGCCAACCCCCGCATGTCGACGTGGCCAGCCAGGGCGCTAGAGCTTCTCCACCTCCCTAAAAACAAGAGAGTGTAGTTGCCGGATCACGTGGTCCCGACACACGCGAGTTCGGGACGAAGCGAGGCCGGTGGATGCGGAGTGGGACGGGCGGGACCGGGGGAGGGGGGGGGCTGGGTGGGTTAGGATAGAAAGCCCAGAATATAGAGGATAGAAGGGGTAGTTCCTAATTGCACCCCGTGTGGGTGGAACACACTAGATGGAGCTCGAGAATTGATGCTGGAATTTTGAGGTTAGGTTAACTCGCTCCCTCTCGCTTCTTCGTTCACTTCTCTACTCTGCATGTAAGCTCTTTACGTTCCCGCGCTCTCGCTCACCAACATCTCTCCCTTGGCCCTCTCACGGCGATCATGCGTCCGTAGATATAGCTCCAACTCCAAGGCGACGACCCCCCCCTCTCTCTATCTCTTTCAGACCCTCTTTCTCTCTCGAACTCTATTTATCCCTTGCACCGGATCCAAGAACCGGATGGGGGTTCGTACCCCAGACTGAAAAATGCTGCGGTGAACCGGACCCAGCCCGGGGGTCGTTTTCGAACTCCTTCCCTGAACCGGTAGCGCAGTTCCACCAGCATCAACTTATCTCTCAAAGAGAAGCTCTCAACCGGTCCTTTCTCATGGTCGCCCTTCGCTGGGAGAAGAAATCCTCCAGGCTACCGTGGCTGAACACATCGCTAACGTCGAACGAGAAAACGATGTCATTTTTTTCATTACTTGATGACAAGCGACAATGATCCGATAGTCGAAGTAAAAAGTCTCGTGTTGATCAGACCGCGGAATCTTTATAGCATAGAAACATTCGCTCCCTCATCCCTCCAGCATCCTTCTCAATTTTTCTTCTACCTTCAACGTTAACAGCCGTCCTAAGATATACTTCTTATCAACACAATTTTTTTTTTTTTTCGTTCTTTATTTTTTTTCCGCGTCTATACTTTTTGGCATCATCAATCCCCGCGCAACTTTTGGGCTCCGCCCTGAAAGTCGAGGTCGTACGGTCCCTCTTCGGATACCCGGCCGACGATGAGGGTGTAGAGCGCGCATTCGTACAGGACAGCGGAAAGGGTGGCGTACATACGTGTGAACGAAGCCGGTAGAGTCTCTCCGGCGGTCGCCGATCAATGAAGGCGAGGCGCGCGCAGCTCTCCGATTTTTTGAAAATGTACCCGCCAACGAGAGGTCCTCCCAGACTCTCTGGTGTGTGTTTACCCCGCCGTTTTGCCCGTCGATGCGCCCCGAGAGAAAGAGAGAAAGAGGGGAAGAGGAAGAAGAGGAAAGGGAGCTCATCAAGACGAAAATCGAAAATTCTCGCCACCGTGCTGCATTGCGCAAACGTAAAACGATGACAATTTTGTATCGAGGCTCCAATATTTTTCTACTTTCCTCAAAATTATCTCAAACTTTCCACGTTTATTTCCAATATAAATCTATATGTTTTTTTAAGTAATAAAAACCAAGGACGAATAAGGAAAAAAAACAAAAGATGGTGGACTTGAGAAAAAAATGTCATCTTAAGTTTTCTTGAAGATTCCTCAAAGACCAGTGCATCTGAGAAGCAGGTCTTCAAGCCAACGCCGTTGCGAGTCTTCGGTGCAACGGAAACGCGGTTTTCATCCCCCTCGGATAAGGGATGAAACGCTATGGTGGCGCCATCCCTCGGCTTTTTTATGACATTGCGGAGGGTGGAAAAATGGACATCGGCGACGGGGTTCGAGGCTTCGCCGTCCGATGGCGCCAGGAAATATATCCACCCCTATGGCGCGTCGATGAAAAATACAAACGCCTGAGGGTCGCAGTCTTCGCGAGATTCCGCCTCTCTCGTCGACTCGACCGGACATGCAGTTTCCGCGAGGTGAACGAATACTCGAGCGCCTTCGCGGACAGAAGTTTTTTTTTTTTAATGGGGTCATAGATCGTCAGATTTCATATTCGTTCCGTAAAGACAAAACGGAGAACGAGCCAGACTTTTATTCGGAGTGTGGGTTCGGGAGGTCCGGAAGAGCGGCTGTTTCCTCATGCAACGCGGAATTGGCAAAGTTTTAATGAGAAAGTCGTTTAACAAACTTTCACAATATGCACTCGGCTCTGCCGGCGGACATCCGCGTATAGGATTACACCTCGTCCGCCAACTTCATGAGCTGTAACGCACGAATTTATCCGCGCAGGTATACACAGATAGGTCCAGACGGGAACTATTAACCGATTTTTTCGGTCGCTCCGAGGCTGCGGTTTTTTGACGATATGCAGCCAAAAAGAATTGATGGACAGCATGGAAAAAAGCAGTCGCTAAATATGCACAAATTTGAGCACGAGACCGCAGTCATCCAAGTATGAAATTGTGTCTCTTGGACCGAGACCATTCGGTCAAAGTTGAAAGGTACCGGAGGAGGGCATCATTGGATGAGGAGATTGAGGCGTTAAAAATTTACAACGATAAAATTTACCATGTTAAAAAAATCAATTTTTTTTTTTTTTTTTGTTCGAAGGATAAATGTATAATATTAATATATGTATAATATTTTATTTAATAAAGGATAGATGTATAATATTAATATATGTATAATATTTTCCCAAAGTTTCAAAGCGACATTCGAAAAACTTCAAACGTGAAAGACCGTCAACGCTGTGCATGATCGCTCGGATTCGGAACGGGCGTAAACTTCGCGTTTTTCGCAAAACTGCATTTGCGAAATTGGCGTGCAGAATTACTCGAAATCTATTGAGGTGAATTGAGGCCTGAATTAGACGGTCCAAAAAAGCGTCTTTTCGGATTTTTTTTTTAGAAGGGAAAAAAACTTGTGAGCCCTGTAAACATTGAGGTAACTTTTCATGTATATTTGAAATGTATTAAAAATAAATTTCAACGTGAAACAATAAATGAATGCAGATTTATCAGCCTATTCCATGTGCGTCTTGCCACTGCAGTCTCCAATCGGCGGTAAAGATGCAGCTCGTAATCCTTGAGTGAAACAAAAAAAAGCCAATAAAATTTTCAATTGTCATATTTTTTCTTCTGGGTGAATTAAGAAAAAGCTGAAAAAACGTGAAATTATAACTTTGCTCAGGTTTGAAAAAAAATGTAAAAAAACACACTTTAACGTGCTATAAAAATTATTTAACAAGACTTATTCAACGACTTTTGTAATTCACTTAGAAGAGATTTTCATACTGAACAAAACAAACTTTGGTTTGATTCGAAAGGTCGGTTAATGTTTTTGCGATCACGTCGGCCAATTTGGAAAAATCGTGGTAATTAAAACTGGAGAAAACGCGCTTCAAAGTTTTCAATGGGAGAAAATATCGATAATCAATATCAATCGCTTCTCTGCTTTTGGCCTTGGATCATAGAAAATATTTACAATTGGCCTCTGTAACTTTGGAAATATATTCTTGGATAGTTTATCTATCGATTTAAGCAATTAAAAAAACAACGAGCCTTCTAATTCAAGCTCCGACCTCTGACCGAAATTAAAAGAAAATAAAACTAGTTGTTTAATCCAAATTTTACAGAAAATTGGAGTGAAATGTTGATTTTTTTTTGGTAAATGCGTGTCATTCTGTTAAATTGACATTTTCTTAATTTCAATTACTGTCAAATAGAAACTATACATGATCTAACTGAGAAAATGTTTGATTTTTTTTCAAATAAAAGTCTATGGCAAGAAATGGCAACTGTACGCCGATTCGCAACTCCCGCGGCAACCTTGCTGTAGCACTCTGTCACAGATCCGCCATTTTGATGATAAATTAATTTAATTATTTTATGTATTTGAATATACTGTTAAAGTATACCTCGAGTTTGATCAATGTGGAGTAATTATTTTTGAGTTAAAAAAATCCCTGCAAATTGCTTAATTTTTTCCTGTCAAAATGTATATCCCACCTTAAGGTATTACTTTCACGAACCCGAATACTTAAGGACTAACTGAGTTTCGTCTATATTCAAGTAAAAATACATTCCAGTATACTTGTAAAATTTCAAGCCATTTTACCGAATTTTTGACAGAAAAGTACAACTCTAAATATCGTCTCATCCATACGGTGCTTTATGGAGATGTCACGCTAGCCACATTTCTATATAATAATTTATATACCAAATACCTGGAGATGCCTGATATGAACTGCTCACGCGTGCAAAAAAATCTTAAGATTCTATGACAATAAAAAGAGGGGATCACTGAATATTTCAAGAAAATATTAATGACAAAACTTAGGAAAAGGTAACTAGCAAAAGAATTTTCGTAACCGCGACTTTTCAGAAAAAATGTAAAAATGTCTAATTCTACTGAATTTGCGCGACATTTTTTATTCCTGTTTATTGTTGGGTATAATAATTGATTGTGAGTTATTTTTATTAGGCGCCACTATAATTTACCAATGCATCATAAGGGACCCCATAATATAGAGCCTTCTGCGAAAGGAATACCCAAAGCTCGGTCAACAATGAAAATCAGCGATCCATAATTATCCACCCGTATATCAATGAAGGTCTTCCTTACAGACTATTTTTGTGGCCAAATCAAAGATCAGTAGGAAAAATAATGATTTAAACGTTAGTAATCATTCTATTATTAAAATATCGATAGGAAAGACTACTTTACTAACCTTCAATTCATTATTTATAAATAATTATTGACCGATCTTTTCTTCGTAATTTGAAATATTCCTCCGATACCTCTAATGTTGCACAAAATACACTCAGTCCTGAAAAACATTTGTTTGTACTCTGATGACTGCGATCTGACGTTGAAAAAAATGTGTGCATACTTGTCAATCATATATTTTCTTTCCACTCGAAGGTTTCATCATTTAAAATTCTTGGCATGAAATGAAACTGTAGGATTTTTAGAAATCGAGTATATAGTTTGACACTAACGGCGAAAATTTTGGGAACACTTGTCGAATTTTTCATCGGAAGGAAAGATCACAAAACCTACCCAAAAAAAGGCGCGGAAAGATTTTTGAGATAGTATTTGAAGGTATTTTGATAATGTATTTGAAATGTATTTGAAAATACATTGATAATGTATTTTTACCTTAGTATTTGAAGGTAAGGTAATTTTTACCCTTAGTATTTGAAGGTAAGGTAAGGTATTTTTTGTTTTGGCGTTTTTTTTCTTAATTTTGTCACATGAATGCTTTGTGGGGCTAGCATCGATGATTATGTGTAAGTGTATGAGAAAAACACTCGGTTATTCATGTTTAATATTTTATTTTCTAGTGTAAAAATCTTTGAAATTTTTAAACGCGTTTTTCTAACACTTAACATTTTGAAAGTCGGTGAACTCTCCAGCTCAAAATCTACTGCACCGATCCTTTTCAAATGTTACACCCTCTTTCTACAAATAAATTACGAGGTTACGCTGTCATTTTTTTATTGTTTATATTTTTTATTTACTTTACAATAACAAAATTTCAGATTTTTCAAATGAAAAATCGGTATTTGGATTTCTAAGTGTAACCAAAAATTAAAAAATCAATTAAAAAAAAACCCGACAGCCATACCATAACGAACTTATCAACTAATGAAATCTTCCTGGTTTTTTTTTTATTTCATATGATCCAGTGATGAGTTATGCGGTTCACCGCAATGTAACTTTTTTTAGGCCACTGCGGAGATTTGCTGTCAATGGCTCATTTCTGCATAATTATTAATGAAAATTTTACAGAATATTCTTCAAATGTCCTTTTATTATATACTAATTACATAAATAAATATATATTAACTGTGTCGTCAAAAAAAAATTATCGTAAATATACTTTTTTTATAGCGAATTGACCCCCCCCCCCTTCACAGAACATGCTCTTTTAATTCTTTACAAATATTCAACTCACTAGGGTGACCTTTTTCAACGAGTTTATTCAACTTTTCGTAAAATGGCAATAGGAATTTCTTTTCAGACAAACTCAAACGGGTCAAGATTTAACTTCAGCTTGATTCTAAAAAACTTGTTTGCGATCCCCCCCCGCGCTTGTCCACATTTCCCCAAAATACATAAATTCCCCAACAAAATACCTAGGCAGAAATAAGTCCGATGAAAATAAAAACTTCGAATTTGTAAAAAGGAGGGTGAATGCCCCATCAGCACGATACCGTTCGAAGGGAATATCATCGATGATAGAGATTCGTACGATTTCGGGAAAATTTTGATTACGTACCAGCTAGTGCCATGTTTGAGATTTGCACCGATACTCGTTTCTCGTTCGCCAGTTCCTGGCACGTTCTCGTCCGAATTTCGACGACATAAGTCCTCTTCCCCTCTTCGCTCTTTCTCTTTGCCTCTCAGTCTCACCACGACTGGTAAACGTTGCCGAGAGAGCCGCGGTATAATAAATTATTCGAGATAGATGATGTTGCCACGCCACAACGGTCTGGGCTTGCTCAGTACTGGTGCTCCGGAGCACTGTTCTCTGCAACCGGGGTATTTATGCCGAGTCTGGTCACCATGCTTCATACGAACGGGAATAGGCACCAACGTAGTCTGAGTTATGTCGACCACGTTGGTCTTGATAGATTTTACAATTTACGATACGTCCTTCGCTGGTCCTTCGGTGCCCGCACACACGTACCTACCGGGGTACTCGCGTGTCAAGGGAACGATCAAACAACATCAGATCACCTCTAGGCATCTCGATAACTCGACGAAGACGCCGGATCAATCTTAACCCAAGAAAAGTACCGCAAGAAAGGGGGGCAAATGATTTGGGTGTGGGAGAATCAGCGGGAAAAGGTTTTTTTAAGGTTCCAAGCAATGGAATAGGAATCAGTTCAGTTATTAGAAAATGAAAGAATTTTGCGTTGATACTCTAAAGAAAAAAAAATGCCAGTTGTATTTAGTAGAGAAGAGGTGAGGGCTGAGAGTTGATCTCCTGTGAAATAGTAGACAAATTATGTAACGCCAAATTCGCCTATTTCCCCCCCCCCCCCCCCCCACTCAGAACCGTAACGCCTGGCCGCACCCCCCGTTACGTAACGGGTGCTTTGTCGTCAACAATTGCGATTTTTTTCATGGACATTACTAATTATGAAAAGATCAAGATTATACTCATTTTATTAAGTCGGGATGTACATTTAGACAGGAAAAAAATAAGCAATATTGGGGGATTTTTAAAAGTAAGAAATAATTTTTCTACAATTATCAAACTTTAGGTATACTTCAATAGTATATTTAAGTATGCAAGACATTAAAAAAAAATTAATTTATCATCAAAATGACGGAGCTGTGGCAGAGTGTTACAGCAAGGTCGCCGCGAGAGTTGCGAATCGGCGTGCAGTCCAGTTTCCCTTAGACTTTGATATGCAAAAATGTTGAAACATTTTTTCAGTTAGAACATGTATAGTTTCTATGTGACGGTAATTAAAATGAAGAAAATGCAAATTTAAGAAAATGGCACGCATTAAAAAAAATCAACATTTCTGTAAAATGTGGATGAAAAGAGTAGTTTTTTTCCAATTTTTCAAAAACAATTCTCGTCAAGTAGAAGGGACTCGTGTTATAAATATTTCTACCAAGTTTAAACTCAATCAGCTTAATAGTTTTTGAGTAATCCCGCACGCCAATTTTGATAATGCAGTTTTAAGAAAAACGCGTTTGCAGTTCACGTCCGCTCCGAACCCGAACGGTGAGGCACAGCGTTGACGGGCTGTAACGTTTGAAGTTTTTCGAACTTCACTTTGAAACTTTAGGAAAATATTCGACATATATAGATCTATCGTTTAAAGAAAAAAAAAAAAAATCGATCTTTTGATTGTTGTAAATGTATATCCCGCCTTAAGGATATATTCATCTCGTTTTGTACCAATTTTTATGAAAACATATTGAAAATTAACCGAGATATAAGCCTTAATTTGACGACGAGAAAACAAAAATTCTCTTCATTGTCACATCGATATCTTTATAAAAGGTTATCCGTAAATAAAAAGTGAAAAATGTATCGATATCTATACAAATGTAGCTATTGCTATGCGTGGTCGTTATTTATTTCGGTTTTTTTTTCTCAAAAGGCCGACAATTTGGACATTTTTATTTATTTTCATAGCGCTTTTTGTATTCAAGTAGTCTTTAAAAATAGTAATTATCAACATTTAAAAAATCGGCTACGTACAACCTCCGTCACTGCGATTACAAAAATGTCAAAAAAAAATGAAAATCGGTCAATAAATTTTTGAGTATTCGCTGAAACAAGTTCAAAAAACGTAATTTCGAGAAAACGGTGTTCAAAGTTTTCGTTCCGCTTTACTTGATATAAAGTTATGTTCGTTCTAGAATATTGATACTTAGTCCCGGGCGATATGACGGTTCGTTATCTTCATTATATTTTACAAAATAGAGAGAGCCTGCACTTTATCTATTGTAAACGACGCCACACCTGTAGGGGCTGTGGGCACCTGTAGTGGGAACCTGTAGGGGCTGTGGGACCTTTCGCGCTACCTGTTCTCATTAAAGTGACTGTAACTTCGTTAATTTTCGGACTTCTGACAAAAAATGTTGCCAACATATTTTTAAATAGATGTACGTTTAAGAATTATAAAAAACAGACCATTTTCTTTCAAATTTTGCTTAGGGAAGATGGGAAAGGGGGAAAGCTACTGTGCCAGTTCCTACCCAGTGCCTCCCCCCCTTAACTGGTATTTCGTATGGAAAGCGGTCGACTTTCCGCGGTAAAATTGCGCGCGAATTTTAAATTCGAAACTTGAACGTAAAGAAATGTAGCTATTTCTGGCAGTTCTAAAATGCTGACGTAACGCAAACCTTGCCCCCCCCCCCTCCCCCACGTACGTAGACCGTAACGCCTGGCCGGACCCCCTACCCCCCAAATTGCGTTACATAATTTGCGTACGCCCCCTAATGACTGGATAGTTAAAGCATCAAATTAAAAATAGAACCGCACACTGTCAGTGGTCACAACGATGTTGCCTGAAAGAAAGAAAATGATCGTGCAATTCCGCGAACCGTAAAACCAACAAAAATAATGATCAATGAAATCATCAATAACACCTGTCAACACAAATTTGAGTCTGGGTTCTAGATGTCAAATTTTGATTTCTTCCAAGTAACTAATAAAAGAAAAAATAGTTTGACCATACAAAGTTTGCTTTTGTTATTCAAACGTGCTGCTATCTGCTGATTATACTATCAACCAAAAACTTCAAGATTTATTCATCAAAGTAAAAAAAGACAAAAGCAAACTTCATGAGTAACAAATGAAGATTTTGGTTCTTATTTTATATATAGAATCAAAATTTATTTATTAAAATACAAACGTAAGTTTTTTTGTTTTTCTGTGCAATGAGCGTTTACACGAATACAAGTTGAAAAAAATAATCAGCGTTCCCTGACGATGTAAGTCTAGTAGGGACTACACCACTTTTGGATTTTTGAAAAATCGATTTTGCATAGATTTATTATTTATACTTTTAAAAATATTTTAAGCGTTTGAACGTCTAAAAATTCATTAATTACCGGAGTTATAGCAATTTGAAGTAAACGCGGCAGAGAGTGGGCCTGCATCTGGTGAAGATACCTGGTAATAGTATCAGAAGGCGAAGGCCTTTGGAACTTGGGATTTTTCTACGCATAAAAACCTTCTTTCTATAGTTGTCCAAAAAGCAATTCTACTGGTACATGAAAAATTGACTGATATCTAGTTGTTAGAACGTTGCTTAGGAGGATATACTCAGAATTATAATGAAAGTCCAAACGCTGTCATTTGGTCCATGGCTCCAAAAGTACGTTTCAGTGGTGCAAAGATTGTTGAAGTTACATATTACATTGCAGCGGGTCAATTTAATGATAAATGTACTAGTAGTTTACTGATGATGCTATTATTAAATCTGACATTGACCCAAGCGTAATGCGAGTAGCCGAGAACTCGGATGCCCAGCGGATATCGACAGCCAACATGAGAACCCAGCAAGACACCAATGAGGCCAGGAAGTTGAAAAAAACTGCTCAAACGGAGTCACAGTACATCGCAACATCAATAAAAAACCTCACGTATGGTCCAGGAAGCGCGAATTGAGGGTAGTATTAAAAAAAAATTATTTTAAGTCGCTGACACGGTACTTTCCTTTCTTTTGCGTTTTTCTCGAAACCACTTTTCTCTAACTGGTGGACAGAATATCTCGAGATCTACACCACCGATTTTGATAAAATTCATACCACATATTCTTTATAATATCATCTAGGATGTAGCATAGGCCTTTTTTGATCGGATGCCCCGTTCATTTTTGACGAATTTTGAAAACTCAACATTTTCGTAAAAGCTAGTTTTTTTTTCAAACAGCTGTAAGTTCTGCCAAAAATTTAAAAAAAAATCCTTACGCTACACTTCAGTGATCATCTTTCTTTACAAGAAAATGTTTATTTTTATTTTTCAGACGACGCTTGACAGAGAAAAATTCAGAGAAAAATTCCATCAACAAAGAATTTTTCAAGATGGTCCTACTAAACGACTTATATCTCCGTGAATTTTTTATTTTTCAAATTCGTTTTGTTTTGAATTTGTTCATAAAATAAAATTTAATCAATTTAATTTAATTGACCATGTTCATAATGTATTTGTGAAAAATAAAGATTATTTTACATATTCAATAGTCGCGGCAAAAAAATGATCTTCATACCTTTTTTCCGAGCGCCGAGATGGTGTAACGCATCAATTGTTTTTTTTTTCTTTCGTTTGTTGATTCCGCATTGGTTCTAATTGTAAATAAAATATCTATTCCTCTGGGTCCAATTTGCCTGATCTCTTCTTGTTCTGCAAAACCAACAAACGTGATGCAGGAATTAAAGGGAAGGAATCAAGAATACGTTGATCTTATTTTATTGAGTTGTGGTCCATACATAAAGAAATTACGAACGTTAGAGCCTCGTTGGCGAGCACGCAAGTGGCAAAGAACAGGTTGTGATCTTCTATATTCTTCTCGATGCTCCGAACCTCTGCAATTGGCGAGAATTGGATGTTGCGTCTCTCAGCATCTCCCTAGCCGCTTTTACGAAAGTGATCGAGGAGCAGGTTCCAACAATGGAAACCAGAAATGCTCGCGACTAAGTAATGGTCATCGGTGAGAACTGAGTGCGTAAATCCGCTCCCCTCTTCCGCCCCTTACTGGTTCGTGGACCACAGCATCCTTTGCCGTTGAGAGTTCTGCTATGAAAGTGACCTCTCCCATGACATCACGAGATGGGAGAGCGAATCCTGCGAGTACCCTCACAATAGTATCGTATTTAAGGGGGCAGAAAGCTCTAGGTGAGGATCAAAATGGCTTATTTTCATTATTTTCTTTTAAAGATAGATTTCTTCACCATTTTTCAGACTTAGGATATATTTTATTACTACTTTGTTTTTTCTGTTTTTACTGATTAGTTTTTTAGCCATACGTCAGTATGGCTAAAAAACTAATCAACCCATTCTGATGAAATTTGGTATCAATCTTTCTAACCTTATTGTTTAAAACATGACACCTAATGTTTTTGACAATAAAATAAAAAGTATTTTTATTGCAAAATGTAGCTGGTTTTTCGGAAAATTCAATCTTTTTGTTTCAGAGCGTACCAATTCATCGATGTTCAACATTTCTCACTTTTTCTTGGTGTATTATTTAACATTTATAAGGTTTATAATTAACATTTATAAGGGTTTAGAAAATGTCTTTAGAAAATCCTCAATATAAAACCGTTTCATTAGCCTTAAGGTATTTTTTTCGCGGAGGGCCGTATTTTGTGGGGGTATAAGCAGGGCCCTTCTGAATCATTGGTAAATAACAGTGGTACTTAACCCTTTGACTGCACACTTCCGCCACGAAACTCTGACTGCATACGGGGTCGATTCGACCCCAGATGTTTTACAGATCGTTGTATTTCGCTAATTATGCATTTTCTGTAGTCAATGATCCTTATTCGATGGCGCAAAATTTATTTTGTAAGAAACATAAGAGTTGAGTGCCCAAACATTCGTTCAAAGTGGGAGATGCGTTGAAAAATACGTACTTCCACGAAAAATATCATCATTTTTTTTTTCAAAATATAAAAAAAGTCATTTGAGGTTTTTAAAGAGGGAGATTTGTAGATACGAAAAGAAGACAGTACCGACCGTCTTTCCAAAAAGTATATTTATTCGGAGGTTTAAATTCAAGCATTTTCGGTATAGTGAAAACTTAAAAAAATTGACTCCTTCGGCAAACGGTGAAAACGTATATTTTCCGTATTTTTTTTTCACTTCAATGACTTATTATTATTCACATTTACCGCAATCAATGCATAAGTAGGTTTGGTACTTGTTGCACATACCCCCGCTGCATAGCGGACACTTGCTTTTGACTTTATGATCAGCATTTTAAATACATAATTTACTATAGTAGCGCAAAATAAAAAATGTCTACGAGCATTTTCCATCGTAACTAACATGTAGTAACAGAACCCCATATTTCACAAAAAAAATGTTTTCACATTCACCGCACTACTGCATAACCGGGGTCGATTCGACCCCAGATCCGTTTTCGACATATTTTTCAAATTCACCTCACACTACGAACGCAAGAATTATAATCTTTGTACTCATAAAATAATTCTTCATAGCTCTTGTCCGTAAACAAAGTTATAGGTCCCCCGTTTTATCGGGTTAGAAGTGGAGGTAAATTTACGGGGTTGTATACAGTTAAAATTTTTGCAAAATCGATTTTTTCTATTTTTTTCGTAATGTACATATATTTAAGTACACACACAGAAAATGTCTTATCAATCGGGCGAATATTCTCGAAGTTACACGCACATTCGTAATGACGTGTCAGAGCATTCGAAAGTGCTATTCAAACTTTAAACGCATTTTTCTCAAAACTGTGCTTTTAAAGTCAGTGAGCAAGATTTCTCGCAAACGGCTGAACCGATCAGTCTCAAATTTTAACAAGATCTTTTCAAGTATTTTTTTTCAGTAATTAATCGAAGATTTTTTCCCACCGATAAATATTTTCCATTTTATAAACAATTTAAGGCCTACATTTTTGTCAAAAATCGATTTTTTTTAGAATCTGCCATTTTCTTAAAAAATATTATTTTGCTTATTCCCTCGATCAATTACAAGATAATCCATTATATTAATGAAATATTTTTGGTTTTTTCATTTTAGACAATCCAGTCCAGAGATATCTGCTCACCGCAAGATGCCTTTTTTAGATATGATCTCGGAGATCAGCCATAGCAGCTTTCAAAATAGTTATTTAAACAAATAAAAAATGTTAAAATACAGTTAAAAGTTTCCATAATATGTGTACAAATTTTTACGATAATAGATTTGAAAGTCTTCTCCAGAAAAATTCTTAGAAAAATCGATCTTTTTGGGCCTCGTTCCTGTATATAACCCGTTAAAAAATTCGTTTCTAAAAAAAGGAACAATTGTTTTGAAAATTTTGATCCTTGATTTAATTGAAAATGAGCGAGAAGAGAAAAAACATTCGCGACAATTGGAAATATCAAAGCTCTTCAGCGATCACTAAATATTCATTGGCCGTCTAGAGCTTTCGCGAGATTAATTTAAAAATCATAGAGCGTAAAGTTCATGGGTGAGAAGTGAACGAAAAAAAAATCCATTTTTTAATTAAAGTTTAATTTTTTGGGAGGCTTGAGCGACCTCTAAATTTTTTTTGACCGCTCGCAGCTTTAGCGACAATTTTTTTCTTCCTTAAAGTAGATAATTAAATGGTGAGAAAAAAGAAAAAAAATAGATCTCAAATTTGTGCCAGCCTAGTGTCCACCTATAGAATATGAGTGGGGGAACATTCGAGCGCCGCACTGCGGCCGAATAGATTACCCCGTTTTGCGATACAGTCAGTTGAAAAAAAAATGGGGTCAAAACGACCCAGTGTGCAGTTGAAGGGTTAATAAAAATAAGTCAAAATCGATTATTATACACAACAATGAACTTGAATAAAAAAATTCCCGCAAATTTGGCAGAGTTAGACATTTTAACATTTTCTCTGAAAAGTCACGGCTACAAAAATTATTCTGTTAGTCACACGTTTCTAAGTTTTATCATTAATATTTTCTTTACCCATTTGGTGACTCCCTGTTTTTATTGCCGTAACGGAGTCTTTCGAATTTTTTTACACGCGTTGAACTGCTACATCAGGCATCTAGAGTTATTTAGTGTGTAAATTATTATATAGAAATGTGGCCAGCGTGTCATCCCCATAAAGTGCCGTTTAAATGTGAAGATTTTTAAAGTGGTAATTTTTCGTTGAAAGTTCGGTAAATTGCTTTGAAATTTTACCAGTACACTGACATGTATTTTGACTTAATCATAGACGAAAATCAGGTACTTGTTAAATATTCGAGTTCATGAAAGAAAAACCTTAGTCATTATCCGACTCCATTTTTCGCTTTCGTTTCCGATTATGTGTGAAATACATATAAAATGTGTATTATTTTTTTTAATGACCTAAGAATCTATTTTTCGTAATAACCTTGGTACGTGATCCGCAATCCTATATAACCCTAAAAAGCTAGTTGCAAATAAATAAGGTTACAACAAGTCCTGTCATTGCAACAAACAACTTTCTATCACCCATACCGTTCCCAGACTCCAAGTGCTACCAAATTATTGTGACGACCTCCCAATTTTCTGCAATGAATTTCTTCACATACACATAGCATCAATATTACCGCTAACTAGTACTCCCGGCATAAAAGTTCACCCCACAAAAGCTTGACCATACAGTATAGTTTTATTCCACAGTCGTTCGTTGCGAATGCAATGGAATTGTCTCTCGGCGATTCCGTAGCGCGTCAATTGAAAGTCAAAAGGAAGTGAACCAGTGATGCGTGCATCCGGGTCGAGCTTTGCGTTTAAAGAGCCAAGGACCATGATGATTCGATTAAGGATCCTTTCGGCGAAGGAACGAGGAATTTGTAATCATCGACGATGAAGTGAGAGGGAATGTAGGTGTACTATGTGAAAAGCACTTTATGAGAAGAACCACGAAACTACAGATTGATCATGAGCTCGCGTGCTTGCCCGTTTACATGCGGAAAATAGAAGCTTGCGATTCGTGATTACAATGCCACCGCACCATTGTTGCTCTCACCCTCGTCGTCCTCATATTCTCTCTTTCTCTCCGCCTCTCATTCGCGCTTTCTCGTTTCTCCTCTTTCTTCACGGGGCGTAAGACTCGACGAAAAGCCTTTGGCACACGGGCACCAACGCGAGGATGAAATACTAACGCAATTAAACGCCGTCGACAAGCTCCCGCCCGGTTATTGGCACTTCTCGACCGTCCAATTCCATTATCCTTCATCCCCGTCTCTTTTCCTCTTGCCACATACAACCGCGCGTTCACACTACCAAGCTGTGCAAGCTCCATTACCAACCCGTCCAGAAGTGTCGTAGTCACACGTGTTCCCAATCTCACGACCTTACGAAACAAAGCGAGTACCTTCCTTACCCAACTGCTTGTACCTATACCCCCCCCCCCCCCCCCCCTCTGTCTCTCTCACACACACACACACACTCTCTCTCTCTCTCTCTCTCTCTCTCTCTCTCTCTCTCTCTCTCTTTGGCTCGCGCTTCGGAATCGCCCAATCGTCCTCATTCCCGCTCGTGAAGGACTCCGGAATTCTCGATATCACTTTCCAATAGTCGTGCCGGAATGACTTGGCCACGCGAGAAAGCCTCGTACGAAGCTTTGTCGCGTTGCCTGCCGTTGTCGTCACACGAGCTCGTACAAGAAGAGAAATGAAGAGAGAGAGAGAGAGAGAGAGAGAGAGAGAGAGAGAGAGAGAGGACGGTGTGCGATCCAAGTCGACACGCGATCCCGATATAACGCATTTGCGGGATTCCATTCGCTCGCCAATTTCGTCCTATATTGCCAGTACAGATAGGAGGCCGCCAAAGCACCGATGTCGTTATGCCAAAGCGCTACTTCTCAGCGGCGAAACTGAACAAAATTGATCCGGCATCTGAGACTTCTAGATGTTCAATCGAAATGTCAATTCTCCAAGGAGATTCAAGGATACTCGGTGAATTTCCGGCATTTCGGCGTTTGGCACTTTTTCATTTGGTACCCAGGTCTTCAGACACTTTACAGACACTTTACTTCCAGACGTTCAACCGAATATTGGAGGCTCCAGACAACTTCATTTGCACATTTCGGTATACTTTGGTAGAGAATTTTTTTTATAGTTTGCAGTATGGTTGTCAGCGAACATTCCGACAAATGTTTCGTAATTGGCTGGACGATGGAGTCGTTGCCTACATCTACCTAAGTGGGTAAGAAAAGTGCATTTTCCAATAGTACATTGTGTACTAAGGAGACAAATTGGGACTTTTACGCCAAGCGCGTATAGACGTATAGACGAGCGCGCGAGGCGAAGACGAGTACTGAAAACATCGCACGAGGCGTAAAAACCCCCGTCTCCACGATGTACACAATTAATTATACAACGAAAGCATGTTTTCAGAGCTTTTGTGTTGTTAAATACATATGACTGGAAGAACGTGCAGAAGGTGTATCGTACATGGTAGCTGCATCACGTGCGACGCCCAGGGGCGGAGGAGGGGTGCCTTACCGTTGACACCAAACGTAACTTTGAAATGTATCAGCATATCTTAATATACTATTTTATAAATAATTTATAACGAAGCCGTTCACACGCATGAGAAAGCGAGGAAAACATAATTGCGTTATATCAGAGTACTTTTTAAATGCATCATTATATTTGAATGTACTGTTTGTAAAGATGACTTTGCGCTGAATAAGTATATGTTATTTATCCCGATACAAGTTTGTCGAGTCGTCAAGTGAATGTGACAGCTGAAAGACTGACAGCTGTTCCACAGCGGCGTTCAATGCTCGTGAGCGTGACAAATGCAAACGCGCACATTTTTAAGGCCTAGGCCCTAAAAGACTCCTTTTAGATCCTGTTTACACGCACGAAAAAGTGAGGAAAACATGGTTGCTAATTTGTATTCGATAGTATCACCTTTTAGCTATATTCCCTGAACATTTTATTTAAATGTTCCTAAAATTGAATGAACTGCAGCTGCTAAATAAGCAACACCATACTTCAAACTTTGAAGGCGTTGTTCTCGAAAAACGGTTTTCAAAGTCGGTGGACATGATATCTCGAGAACCACTTGATGGATTGTTTCCAAAGTTACAAGAGACCAATGAGAAAAATTTAAAAGTCGTTGAAGATCTCACTTTTTAAAATCGATCTTCATTTTTCAATATTTTCGTATAAATAACGACTTTCTTCATAGATTTTGTATGCTCGAGATTCGATTAGTCGCCACGTTGTTAAAAAAAAAACTATTTCAAAAATCGACGATCGTCAACGACTCATATTTATTGTTGACTTCAATGACCCGTTTGGTTTATAGATTTCAGATGTACCGTTTAAGTTGCAAAGTGGACAGCACCAAAAGCTGCGAAAAAATTTTCATCATCTGCCGGCGACAATATTTTTGTTGTTTTTCCTTATTTTTTTGGTGATTTTGTTTAAGCCCCCTATATATGTACCTTCGTATTAAACAAAATGCGTTTCATTTTCACAAACCGTTTCCCAGGAAAAAATATTCGCAATTTGGCCATTTTCTGAGTCATTGGGTAGATGTAGCCCCTGAAAAAAAAATAAACAACAATACGTGGGAATAACGTTTAAATCAACAAACGCTGATAAGTCACAATGACAGGTACAGGAAAATTGTTTATCGCAAGATGAACAAACATTGGTAGGTCAACAAGGATTGCTTTATCCAAACTACTATCCCGAAAAATTCAGGTTTTCATTTAATTACGACCGATGCTTCTTTATCGGATATCACAGAATACTCCAGAATATTTCCACAAGCCTGCGACCTTTTTTCATTGAGGTCCTACAATCACAACATATCTTCCGATTAATAAAAATTACATGTCACTCACTTTCGTTAAATGATAAAGAATCTCAACTGACCAAAATTTACCGCGAAGTCAACTAAGCGCTCGAGTAGAACGTCTAATAGTCTTGTACATTGCGCCATCTTCGAACCTTTACCGTAAAACAGGGTTAAATTGACATTGAGGGTACCTTTGACAGCTTCTGGGTCTATGTTAACAGAGCGCTAAAATACGGGTTTGACTAATTCTTTTTTAACGTTTTTTTTTCTATTGTTCCTCAAGTCTGTCAAATTTATTGTAATGATGGTAAAGTTGATTGTAATGTTGCTCAAGTTGATTTTGCTCTCAAGGTTAATTACAAAACTGATTGATTGCCTATAATAGTACCCTAGGTACTTATAATAGTACCCTAGGTGCCTATAATAATACCCTAGGTACTTGATATTTTTATGTAAAATGTTACCTTAATAAAGATGACAATTTCATTATAAAAAATCGTTGTTATTCATGCAATTGCATGTATAATGCATAAAATATTTATTAATTTTTTTAATCAAAATTATGTCAAAGTAACCTTTAATCTTCGACATGAGTTGCATTGAAATGGCATGTCAAAGAAACCTCACACTCGCACTTACTTTCACAGATTTTTCATATAATATTGTGGGGGTTGGTGAGTCTTGACTTTCTTAAATATTTCATAGCCAAAGGACACATTGTTCTATTGGAGCAAGAAAAGTTGGAATTTTCTATGTTAAAAAAAAGTTACCCACAAATAACTTCCAAAACCTGTTCAAAGTAACCCCATTTTCTGGTACGACCTACCAAATTCTTTCGAAAACTGAGCAAGTGCCTCTGTATGGAATCAAAATGCAACAGCGAGGGGGTGGCGGTTGAGGGAGGAAGAGAAAGTGAGTAGAAATCGAAGAAGGAAAACGAGCAAATGCAGTGCGGATATTTCGAGAGCTAAGCCTCGGGTCCTCGAGCACCGCAACTCAATTCTATCTCGATCAATCAAAATTCACGAATGCAAGTTATATATATACATACACACATCGAGAAGGTTTACGGAGATGAATCGTATCCAAGTGAGACAGTGCATCGCGATCGTGAACGTTTGACCGCGGTGCGTCGCGTTATCCTTCATTCCGTACATCTGTGGAACAGTATACATGTGTATGGTATGGATAAATTTATATATATGGTATAGCGACGTGAAACATAATTGTACAGGCCGAGGTGGTAAACCGAACGCTCATATACGGATATCCTCGAGTCTCGAAAGGTGTACAAGGGGTTGCTGTAACCGTGTGTTGATTCCATGGCATATCGAGATGTACGGATTTCCCATGTATGGCACGTTTAACGCGAAATCAAACGGCAAAATAAATTTCCATCTGATTTTCTAACGTTCAAAATATTTTTATCAATAAATAGAGTGAATAAAGGCAAATAAATATATGGAAATTAGTAAATGGAAATGAAGAAATAGGAATTACTAAATGGAAATTAGTAAATAAAAATGAACAAAAGCAAATTAATGAATGGAATGAATTAATGAATTTCGTTCAATGCAATAATTAATCAAGTGAGTGAATCTGTCAGGCACGTAAAACATTTGTATAATCGTGAAAATAATTTACCGAAGTTCCTGGCGGATGCGCCGAGGGTGTGGAACTTCAGTGATCTCACGTGTCAAGTAGTATTGGGAACGGTCAATACTCGGATGGGTGACCGCCCACTGGTTTGTTTGCCAACTACTGAGCAGCGAAGTAGTTCTACAAAATTTCGAATAATAATGCAAGTGAAGTAGAGCCGCCTGTATCGGCACAGCTTTCTCACAGTTTCCCCGTGCCCGCGTGGGGATCGAGCAGTGTTGTAGGATAGGGTGGCTGCGCGTGATTCTCTCGAGGTTCTCTAACGAGCTGGAAATAGGGTGACAAATGCGACGTGAAAATGAAAAGGATGGGATCCGCAAGCTCGAAACATCAAGAAGAACAGAATACAAAAATAGAAATACACGAAGTAGTGCTCAACGTGTCTTTGCTTTTCATGGGAAAATATTATGGCTCCGTTATCAAAAGCTAATAAATAAATAACAAATTTCTTTTGAAAAAAAGGAGGTTCGATACTGCAGTCATGTCATTGAGAAATTCGTCGAATCTCATCTAAGAGAACGGAATACGTTTTCAATTTTAGTTTTATACTGTTGTCAATGTGCATTTTTTCACATAGTCGGCACTTTTAAGTAAGACAATATTTTACATTTTCTTCGTACTTAGGAACGTCTGGTCCGATACTCATTGCTGCGCATCGAATGATGAGCAGTTGAACGAAATCTAATGTGTGTCCAATAATCAAATGTTTGATTGACATTATTTGTGGATGGGTTCCCAAACTCTGAGTTGAAAATGGTCCGAAATAGCACTCTCTTGGCTCCCACAGGGCTATTTATTGATTGACAAACTCTGCAATCTAGTAATTTACTAATAAGTGCAAAGTTGACGAAAATAAATTAAAAAATCATTGTGAAAGTTAGGTCGATTTGACAAGGAAGTCATCATATACGTACGGAATATATATC
Organism: Ophion obscuratus; assembly: GCA_964007375.1. Taxonomy (NCBI): domain Eukaryota; kingdom Metazoa; phylum Arthropoda; class Insecta; order Hymenoptera; family Ichneumonidae; genus Ophion; species Ophion obscuratus. The sequence goes on along the minus strand of OZ023312.1, from coordinate 39,119,254 downwards.
ATATCGTAGGTGACACACACGTACCAACAGCAAACACGTCACGGGGAGATATATACGTGCTGTATACACATTGGAGGCGAGAGAGCAAGAGAGAGGGAGCTTTCCCTCTGCCTCCCTGTCTCTCTCTCACTCCTCCCCATCTCTGATTTTCTGTCATGATGAGAGGGGAGGGGGAGAGAGGTGGCAGAGAGAGAGAGAAAGCTCGAGAGACAGAAGTAGAAACCGAGAGAAGGCGAGATCTATCGAGACCGAGCGAAGGACCAGGACGAGAGAGCAACGTTATTCCCAATGTAGATGAAAGCAAGATTAAGTTAGACTTCCATTACAGCATGTTCTCGCAAAACAAGATGAGTATATATGTTTGACAATAGCCAGTGGGGTGGCCGTGCTCATGATTTTCTTATACAGCCACGTTCAATCGATATCGAACCCCTTCACGTAAGGCGTGCCCCCTCACTCCCTTACGACTCCATAACGAATTTGGCGAAACCTTTTCCCAAGGGCATCTTACGACTTGGAAATAAAATCAACTGCTAAGGTGACCTCGAAGACGTTTTCGGTGGACAAGAGATGGATTATCGATGACTTATGTCATGACTTCCTGAAATTGTATAAACAGAGTAAAAGAACGATGAAAGTCTTTTATGAAATATGTAACGAACGTTCAAGGTTAGATTTTTCTTCTTTGCAGATTTAAGGGGTTAGGCCACAGTAACGACTATGAAATCATGTGCGAATTTAACAATTTTTTTCGTATGAAAAAGTGATTCACTCATAAAATTAATTACACATCTATTTAGTATAAATATCAAGCTGATTAATTTTTTTTTCAATGTTCAAAATGGCCGACTACTAATATTTTATTTATCTTTTTTTTAGGCGCTCCGCGGCGTGACAGTTAGCATCCACAATTTTTGACCCAGAACAAAAAACAAAAATTCTGGTCAATCTACATTAGAATACCTAGAGAAGTACGTACGGAGTTTAAAAAATATTGTTTTATTCAAAAGTTGTAGGTATTTGTACTTAAGAAATGATTTTTCAGTGAAAAATTAGGTATAAAACTGCTCATAAAATGAAAAGTTTTCGATTAATCAGAAATTTGGTACGCACTTTTCTGCGAAATGCAGTTAGGAACCTAACTTTTAAATTTGAAGTAAATCGAGTGAAAATTGTTGAAGTTATTTGTCACGCCCATTGGAAAAAAGCTGTTTCGAGAAAAACGCGTTTAAAGTTTTACATATACCTTTTTTGCTGTCCAACTTAGAAAATCGAACTGACATTTTTTACCGTTCTTCTGCGATGCCAGCTCCATACAGTTGCCCCTCCAAGGCAAGATTTTCCTCCTCTTCTGCTTTTCTCGACAATTTTGCGCTCGAGCACGCGTCCCTCATCGAATCCGACAGCGATCTCTCGGCATAGTCGACGCGCAGTGCGTCCGCTTCGAAGCAAAAATTGGAGCAGTTGGGCCCTACGGTCATGCCCAGAACATTCGGAACGTTCATTATACTGCTGAGGCCATCGTTGAAAGTGTACGCTGCACTGTCGAAAGCTATATCTAAAACCAATTTTCCACTTGAAGTGGTCTGCGATGCCAAGTTCCACACAGTAGAATTGAAACTCTCGTTGCTGTTTTGTGTGAAGCCCCCTAAACAGCGGGTTAGCAGATCATCGTTTGACAGCACTTCATAAATTGATTTTATAGCTTCAAAAACTTCGATGTTGAGCGGCTTATTATGGCGGTAAGAAAAAAGAGCATCCATAGCCTTCGCTTTCTGCCACGTACACCACGAATCAGCACCGGGTGGGCATTTGTCGTACTGCGGTTTTTCGTCGGTGGAAAGCTTATGGTAAAGTGTGACCCAGATTTTCTTCTTCATATAGTCGATACAGTGTGTGTTTCTTCGTATTGCCAATACGTAATATATGCTTAGTTCATCGATCAATTTTCCCGTCAACTTTCCTTTGCCGCCAAGTCCTTTCGTTTCTTTTCTCCAAATTTCGGAGTCGAGTGCCCATACGCTTCTGAACGTGATCGATACATTCCTTTTTCGAACAGTTAGATTTTCATAAGGCGCTGAATCTATAATACCATTGAACGTTTTGCTGTCGCCATCTCCAACATAATAGGCATACTTTGTTCCATGTAATTCTTCGGAGCGTTTGAACATTCGGACAACAGATTCGACCTCCATTTTTCCTGAAGAACCCTCGTGATTGCTTTGGCATCCTTCGTGTTCTTCGTGCCACACCTCGTATCCAGCCGTGCCTTCTTTATTTTTCCAAAATTTGCAGGATTTCGCCAAGATCCATCGCCTGAAACTGTGATCCCCTCGGTCTGTCCTTTTTCGAGTGACATCGCTTTCTCTTCTGCGGCTGCACTTTGCATGCTCGTAGTACGCACAGCTTTCGTTGCTATAGCAACTGCTCTGACAAGTTTGTCATAAAAAGAATGGTATATCAGCCGCCGCAATTCCATGAAGGCAGAACACTTTTTTATAACATGTAAACCTACACCTAATAATCGCATCGAGAGGGTAATTCTGCTATTAATTTCATACCCATTTTTCACATAAGGGCAGTTAGGTATTTCAGTTTTTTCACAGATATTGCAAGAAATCACGATATTAAAAGCCAAACCGCGTGGGGCCGATTTGGTGATGTTTACGTCTCCGCCACACTTTTTGCAAACAAGCACTTGAGCAATTGCGTTCATGACAGATACGAAATTTACGAATCTGTAGCCAAATTCGGCGTTAATATCAACAACACACGAACTACTTGACATTTGCAGTTTCCCTGCCGATGCACTCAGGCTTCCAACGTCTGCCTCCGCTTCGAATCGATTCAACGGTCGTCGTTTTGAAATATTGGTCTTATGTGAAGACCAGTATTGGATTTCGACCCGTTCTTTGATGCGAAAACCTTTTTTTGGCTACTCATTGTAGAAAAGCACTTAAACGGCGTCCTGTTAACGGTTATACTGACATTTGGTGATGCCCTACTGGTACATTTTTGTGCAAGTGTCCTCTATATAATTTCCAAAATGTATCGACCGACGTCTCGTCAGACCTAACGGTATAGCTCCGAAAATCCAGAGGCGTGGAACAGCGCGATCAGGTACTCTATGGCCGTGCCAGAGGTGGGCTTACGTTATACGCTCAAAGTCGGCGAAAAAAAAATGTTCTTGCTATAAATCAAATGGTAACTTATTCTTATGATGCTAAAGCACCGTTTTAGGGGAAAAAACGATTTTTTTTAAATTCTACTGTGGCCTTACTCCTTAACGTCTCAAATCCCCAGCACAGAGTATAAATTGCATTTGGAAATTGCAGTCTAATTAGCGGATACCGAAAAGTAAGGATAGGGGAACTTATGGCAAGACGAATGCGCGGGGTGAAATGAATCATGAGCATTGCTACTAAACAGTGTGTGTGGGCACAGTGGAGTTTAAACGGCTGGCGGAGAGGTGAATGAGTGTGAAAGTATCAACTATGGCGGAAGCACGCGTCTCGAGTGAGCAAACAGTATCGATATTTAGACAAAAAGGTCTTATTTTCGGTAAAGTTTACCATCGTTTCAGTTTATTTGAGTTGCTGATATTGATTAGAGACAGGTAAGTAAACACAATGGAAGTACTAATAATTAATATAATAGGAACGATTTATCTGAAGTTTTCAGGTTTATTGCATGATGTTTTGTTGATTCGTTAACCATCTAATAGGGGAAGATGAATACCAGCTATCGCAAAGCCGCAATATTTTAGAACATACCACTATCTACGTTAGAAAGGGTAAAATGGAACTAGTAAGGCCTTTGGTTCCTCTTCAACCAGCGTTTCTGCCAGAAAAAGAAGAAGATCTTACTAATGATTGAAATCAAATCGCTGGTATTGAGAATGAAACCGTTTTATATGACAGAGATGCCAATAATTGGTACCCCTACATGCTCCCAGCGCTGTTTCATCTTGGCCCGCATACGGCGGAAGATTGGAAAAATAAAGGTTTAAGGTGGTTCGAAAGAAACAATTCAAGAATCGACTAACGTTTCACCTGCTATTTTTTGTGAGAAAGAGATAGTATGTCATTAACCACGTTGAAATACAAAATGTTAAGTCACTCCACCGTACCATTTCCGAGATATGAACGTTGAAAGTTGGCTTAACCCAATCAAACTCAAAGGTAACTTCCGAAAAATTTACCGGAAATGATACACTGAGAAAAAAAATCAATGATCCAATATCATTGGTGTCATCGAATGAAATTTCGTTGATTCAATTGTAAAATTGTTGGTGTAAGTAATCGGATTTATTAGTCTAAGCAAAACGCTATTGTCTTTAATAACGTGAGAAAATTAAAATATTTTTTTCATTCAAAAGATATATTGTTAGCCGAGAACAATATATTATTGAAACTACCTAAAAAATTATCGCGAACAAATGATATGATTTTGAATGCATTTTCTGGAACGAACAAAAAAAGCGTTCCAATTCATAACATGAACATTGTTCATTCGAGTACACAAGAAAAATTGAATTTCGCTCGTTTGATGCAGATAAAATTTCTATTGAGTAAATATGTTATTTAATTTTTTTCACCATATCCGATATTGATTTTGAAGTACATTATTCGTTAAATTATTAATATTTTGATTTTATTGAAAAATATTGAGCAAATGTCTGAATTGGTTAAAAAGTTATGCGAAAATAAAGTTTGTTCCTTGCGCATTTAGTTGTAAAAGTTCAACCAAATCATGACCGAGCGCCACCGAAATTATGGGTGTGAGGAAACTCGTAGTCCTCGGAGCAACCGCTAGAAGCCGCACGCGCGCTCGTTTCTCGTAAGCGTAGCGCGAACCCAAAATCTGCTTCGAAGCCGGAGAAACTCTAAAGACTATCGCTTCTTGGCCTGTGGCGAAGATTAAATTATAGGATCTGTTCTTATCAGTTGAATATCTGATATTCTCTCCATGGATATTCCATTGGATATCTGATATTCTCTCCACTATTATCCTGGATGATCATTCTAATGCTCACGGTTTATTTAAGATTTAAAACAAATTGAAAAACTTACGTCTCATGACATATTCGTTTCGATGTAGTAAAGTAATAATTCATTTTATTGATTATATTTTTGTACGAAATAAAAAATGTTGTAGCAACCGCTTAATTATTTAATCCATACATCTACGGATTGTATATAGAATGATTTCAATACAATATAATTTTATTTGAAGGATAATGTAGATATTCAGAGAACAGAAGAGATTTTCAAATAAAATAATATCTTATTTGAATCAATCACATTTTCCAATACTTTAGAGTATCGTAACAATCTCATATATCGGTGGCACTCCGCGATCAGACATTTATTTCAATCAACCAATATATTTTTTGATCCAATTGGTTTTTTTTCTCAGTGTAACTTCACGTGAAATTTAGTCGTTTGACCCAACAAACAAAATTTCTTATTCGAATCTTCGATTAATACGGAATTCACCTCCAAAACTTGTAGCAGAACCACCGTGTATTTTTTTCGCAATAGTTTATTAAATTTTGGTATGCGGCATCAGTCTCTCTGTAAACGATGATCGGAGCGTCAGCTGTGATTGCTAGAGGAAATTCCTAGATGGCAATTCACGCAGAATGTTTTGCCATGCATGTTGTTTGTCATGTTCCACGTTGTTTGCCATGTTTTGACATTTGTCGATTCGTTGAGAAGTGATGTTTGAATTCTTCTAAAATGAGGTTATGTAGCGTTGCCAACTGCTTAAAACATGAACTCATTACTAAAGTCGATAATGATCAACCGAGTACTCAATAACTGTCACATCCGAAAGAGATGAGAGCATAATATTTCCGTTTCCCTCTTTGTTGCCTACGCCTAGCGCAATAGCACGGGATGAGGGTAAAAGGGGGTAGTGCGTGGGAAAGAATAGAATTAAGGAACTGACGAGAGGTTTCGGTACTGAGCAATAATTCGACAGAAATAGTGTATTATTGACACTATGTTATTTATTATGAGTTACAAGACGGTTTAAAGCGACCAGGCCTACGATGAATGATACAAAAAGAAGAGGTAAAGTTAGCTTACATTGATTGTGTTTGACGATCGGTCGCTCGCTCGCTTGCTCGCGTCGATGTTTGTTGTCACTCGCGTTACAAGGGCATTCGCTCTTGGCCTGGTGCGCTCGCTGGTACAGTCGCTGGTAAGGCGCTTGCAGGATTTTACGCCGGTTGTTCATATAATCGACGTGTTTACTGCGACGGGCACTACGCGTGAATAAAAATATGAACAGCGCGCGAGATCGATGACTTGAGACTGATATTCACGGACCGATGATAGAAATTATACAAGTGTAAAATAAAACTTCTGTCACTCGAAAAATGAAGACTATTCGTATGAAGGTTAATTGGAGAGATATTCGTTAGGCTTCTGGATTAAGACTTGATGGAAGAAGTTAATTCGATGTTGGTTGACGGAAGACTGAGCTCTGAATTTGATGTAAATTGTCGGGTGACTGGGATTGAGACTCGATAGAAGAACTTGATTCGATGGTAGATGACGCTTCAACCTTTTGCACACTGACCCTTCTTGGTTCGCATGCGAATTTTCCGAGTGAGTGGGAGACAATCTTTGGTTTGTCTTCTTAGAAACAATGGCGCTGATGGAAGGGACAATTTCGCTTTGTTAACGGAACGCACATGAGGTGTGTACTTAGCCGAAATTCGCGCAAGTCGTTCGCGATAGCGCGGCGACTGTTTGATTCGGACGGCCTGGATGTTTTCATACTCCGCTCTGGTTATCGGGTCGAATCATGCAGACTTCTCTTTGTCTCCATGCGGATGGCTAGCGTAAAGTTTTTGGAGTGAGTTCCTGTTTGATTTTTTGAGCTGCGGCTTTTCGTGGAATATTTGCCTGTGTTCTTGTTGAAAGTCAATGGCTATGGCGGTGCTGCTATCGTGTATATATCGCTGTGATTTGAATATGCTCGCGAGGTGATTTTCGGGAATTTTTTGGAAGAAAAGTACTCAATGAGACGTTTCGGAAAATTAAGAATATATTTGGCTATATTTGACCTATATTACATAATTTTTTCATAGAAAAATATTGAGATCCAAGCGACTTATGCGCTGCTTTCGGAGGCGCCAAAAAAAAGTTCCTCCACTGCTGACATGATTCCGGCCGATTGAGTAGCTGAAACCGAAAAAGGAAAAAATGTCGTTAAACTGTAAGGTATTTCCTGTACAATGACGTAGAATTTTCGAAAAATTTAAAAATATAACAAAATGGCGTAGTTATGAAAAAAAGTCTGTTTTCTTGCATGCCTATAAAATGGTCGTCTTTTTCAATGCCAAATCGTCAATTTTCATCCAATCAAAAATATCCTACATCATTGTAGAGTAAATATATTCAAGAGTACTCAGTTCAAATTTCAAGTCAATCGAATAATTGCTCTTTGAGTTACAATGTCAGCAAATTTGAAAAATCTCATTTCGCGAAAAACGCGTTTAAAGATTTAACTATCGATTTTTGCAAGATGAAATGATCAGAGATACGGCCTTGAAATTTTAACACGATATTCTTGAAGGTATAAACTGTCGAAAAAAGGCAAAAAAATCGATTTTTTTAAAGGGTCACACTGGTATAGCCCCTTAATGCTGTTACGCGTCTTATTCTTAGCTTCTTACATTTAATACGCTTATGACGGCGAATGAGGATATTGGGAATAACCGAGAGAAGAAACCTAGATAAGAAAAGGGACATTCGCTAGGATGTAACAATAACCAATGTCGATTGTAAGTGTTTATGAAAATCATCATAAATTTTCATTCTAATGGGTACCAAAATAAAAATACTTTTTTATGAAATTAAATTCTATGTATTTTAAATATTCGAAAGAAAAAAATGATAATCGTTGAAATTGTCAGTTTGTCTTCCGGTTTTTCTTACGAACTACCTTAATAAAAATTAATATATTTTATGCTGACAATCAGAAAGACTGATTTATGTGTTTCCAAAATTAAAAGATTGATAAATGTTGATTCGTTGAAAAGAATAATTGAAGTTGACTGATTCATGTGTATTATTTTGTTTGAACATGACCTTAGCGTTATCTTTAAATTCCCCTACACGCAGAACAGCAAAAATCGCGCGAAAGAAAACAGCGAAGATTGTCAGGCGAAATCACGTGCAGAGCCGAGAAAATTTGATCCACGAGAGATGAGCCGAATTTGTCTCGAGCCAACAAGGTGTTGGCTTCTCTACCCTACACACTCTCGTGGCGTACCTCAACATCTGTAATACTCGAAGTTAATTTCCTACCTTGGTGCCGGACGACTTGCTCTTATCTGGCATTAGCTTTGGAGAGCTTTCGAAGCTCGCGTTGGCATTTCCACGTACCCGAAAATATCGTCGGGGCGCATGCTCTTCTAGAATTCTTCCGAAAGTAATCTGGAGACTCTGCCACTGCCGTCAACCCCTGGCGAAGATTAAAGAAGTTCAGTTGAGTCAAATGACGGTTTATGATTTTTTTTCAATCATCCTCAAAAGAATACGAGGTATAGATTTATTCTGTATACTGAGAAAAAAAAACCAACTGAATAAAAAAAAATATATTGGTTGATCCAAATAAATGTGCTGCTGCGGAGTGCCACCGATATATGAGATTGTTTCAATACTATAAAATATTGGAAATGTGTGTCTTTCAAATAAAATTATATTCTATTGAAATCATTCTATATACAATCTGTAGATGTATTGGATGAAATAATTAAGCGGTTGCGACAAACATTTTTTATTTCGTACAAAAATATAATCAATAGAATTAGTTATTTCTTTACTACATCGAAACGAATATGCTATGGGACGTAAGTTTTTCAATTTGTTTTAAATCTTAAATAAAAAGTGAGCATTAGAATGATCATCCACGATAATAGTGAAGAGAATATCGATATCCAATGGAATATCCATGGAGAGAATATCACACATTCAACTCATTAGAACAAATACTACACCTTGATCCTAGCCGCGACCAAGAAGCGATACGCTTTAGAGTTTCTCCAGCGTTTAAGTAGATTTTCAGTTCGCGCTACGCTTACGAGAAACGAGAGCACGTGCGGCCTCTAGCGGTTACTCCGAGAACTACGGGTTTCCTTACACCTATAATTTCAGTGGCGCTCGGCCATGGTTTGCTTCAATTTTTTCAACCAAATGTGCAACAAACAAATTTTACTTTCGCCTAATTTTTCAACCAATTCAGGCATTTTAAGGAATAATGTACTTAAAATCAATATTGGATATGGTGAAAACAATAAAATAACATATTTATTTAATAGAAATGTTATTTGAATCAAACGAGCGAAAATCAATTTTTCTTGTGTACTCGAATAAATAATATTCATGTTTTAAGGCTTTCACGGCTCTTTATGTAATGAGAAGAGTTTGTGGCTTCCGGATGGAGGCCGTGTTGAGGATCAGCGTTGTGCCGACGTTTCGCAAACGTTACAGTCTGCATCATCAGGGCTGAGAGCTCCGATACTGAAGCTCTCGTGTCTCAGGTATTCCTTATATAGTTGCAGTCATCGTTCCGGATCGCTGCACCAGCCAATCAGATGTTTTAATTGATCAGCTGGTCAATTAAAAAACCGGGAGGACGGTGTGCCAAATAGGATTGACGTGATATCCTCCATCTCTGTTTAGGTTGTCCGGATGTTTTCGGATTTCCAAGCCTTCTCGGTGTTTCCTGGAAAAATAGCTGTTTGATGGGGCCAGACTTTGGAAGGAAGCTTTAGAAGACAATGGCTACAAGCCAGGCAACATCGAAAGAACGATCAAAAATCTAAAAAGAAAAATAGCTGATCCGAAAACGGTTACAGCACCTGATAGGGAGAATGAAGGACAAATAACCGTAACAACTTCCCTTCCATACCTTCAGGGCATAACCGATCGCATAGGGAGGGTCCTTGGAAAACATAACGTGCGAGTCATCTTCAAACCTCAGAAGAAACTAGCACAAGTGATTCCGAGTGCAAAAGACCAAAGACCACCATTAAGTGCACCAGGAGTATACAAGATACCCTGCTCATGCGGTAAAGTGTACATAGGAGAAACCGGGAGGAAGATCAGTACACGGATCAAAGAACATCAACGGTGTATCAAATATGGCCATATTACACAATCAGCGCTGGCCGAACATTGGATGGAGAGTGGTCATGCCATCCAGTTCGACAAAGCCCAAAGTCTGGCCCCATCAAACAGCTATTTTTCCAGGAAACACCGAGAAGGCTTGGAAATCCGAAAACATCCGGACAACCTAAACAGAGATGGAGGATATCACGTCAATCCTATTTGGCACACCGTCCTCCCGGTTTTTTAATTGACCAGCTGATCAATTAAAACATCTGATTGACTGGTGCAGCGATCCGGAACGATGACTGCAACTATATAAGGAATACCTGAGACACGAGAGCTTCAGTATCGGAGCTCTCAGCCCTGATGATGCAGACTGTAACGTTTGCGAAACGTCGGCACAACGCTGATCCTCAACACGGCCTCCATCCGGAAGCCACAAACTCTTCTCAAATAATATTCATGTTATGAATTGAAAGGCTTTTTTCGTTCTTTGCAGAAACTGCATTCAAAACTATAGAATTTGTTCGCGATTATTTTTTAGATAGTTTCAATAAGATATTGTTCTCGGCTAACAATATATCTTTTGAATGAAAAAAAACCTTCAATTTCATCATGTTATTGAAGTCAAAAGCATTTTGTTTGGACTAATAAATCCGATTATTTACAACAACAATTTTACAATTAAATCAACGAAATTTCACTCAATAACACCAATGATATTGGATCAATGATTTTTTTGTCATTGTAGATGCTAATATTTCATACAATATTTGATTGAAGGGTAAAGTTATTCATTTTTTTTTTTGGTTTTGTAACTTTTGTGTAACTACCAACTTGAAAAAGTATAAAATTATCGATGATTATTATGAAAAAACGACGTCAGCAAATGTTATATACAACTCAGAATGAAATTTTGAGTAATTTATAATTATCCCTATTTATATTTATGTCCCGAGACTATTTATTATAACAATTTATTAATGTTAAGTGTTACCGAAATACGGCAACTTCGCAGACATTGAGGTTGGCAGTAATGCACTTCAATCGCCAGCCAAGATTCGTATTCTTTCATTGATAGTTCAATATTGAATATATATATATATATATATATATATATATATATATATATATATATATTCATATGGTTTACGATGGGCAAAATGGGTTTTTTTTTCTAAATCTGTACGAAAGTTTAGTTGGCATCAATCCGTTGTTAGAAATGGTTTGTCTTGGTGCTAAATAGCCAAAAAAATTACATCGCCAGTAGCGTGAACGTCTTTCTCATCTAGCCACAAGTAAAATTACATACATTCAACTATTATTTATCTCTGGTGTTTTATGATGAAAAAACTGGACAAAAATCATAAAGACTCCGTATGGTCTCGACAATAACATATATATTTTTTTTATTTCATCTTTGATTGTTACTAACGCTTCAATCTCTTTAACCCCGTCACCGCCAGGAAATAAATGATTTTTTTATGTTAGTGAAATTTCTCGACATGTAACACAATGTTTTCGCGACATTGCTACAACATTGTGTTCTATGTCTGAGCTCAAAATTCATATTTTTTTCGAGTTCTATTAATGAACGAAATAGAGAAGCTGCTTAAGTTTTTGACACGAAATTCCCAACACTATAATCGAGGTTTGCTCAGTTTTTTTTTTTTAATCGAAGTATTATGTTAGCCCCTACAGCTCTATAACAGGTGTTTACGAGATGCCATGTGTATGACCAAATGGATAAAGGTTCAACTTGAACAAGAAAAATCTCCAAAACGGACTAATTTTTGGACAGTTAATGCCTCCTAAATGGATCTCCATCCAAAAATATGTTTCAATAATCTCCTTAAACTCCTTAAACAGAAACGTTTAGTTTTTCATGAAAACAATCCTCGTTTGATTTTTCAATGTCCTCATGATGCTCGAAGTTTCTTAATTTGAGGTTCTCCAACTCAATTTTAAAAAAATGAGAGGCGATGCAAATGCGAAACGACTCAATTACCTTGCACCCTCGTCACGATCTCGCGTCCTTTTTTTAATGCACCAAGCTCGACTGAGATAAAGCTACGAATGAGTTAAAATCGATCCAAAGAAGAAAAGAAATTTAATAATCAAAAAAGGAGGAGCTCTCTACAAGAATAAAATCAGTGTCGACGTGCAATTGTCTTACTTTTCCACTTTGTTTATTTTGTTTCGCAACAGTTTTCAAGCACTTTATTTAGTACAGAGTGATGGTTGAAAGTTTTTTTTTCTCATTCCCTCGCGGTTAAACGATATATCGACTTTATCGGTTTACTGTACAGAGAACTTATTTGTGCCGAGGATAGTGCGGGGCCAGCAAGACTACCGACATAAATAGAAAAATCGAAGGTTGACAAAGATAGCGGTCCGTTCTCCATCGCAATAACAACGACAGGATGGTGTAGTACGAAGAGAGTAGAGAGGCGGAGGGAAAGATAGTACGGGATATGGCAGAGTGAAAGGGAAAATGAGGGAGAGAGATAAAGTGGGGGGGCAGAGAGAGAGAGAGAGAGAGAGAGAGAGAGAGAGAGAGAGAGAGGAAGAGAGAGAGAGAGAGAGAGAGAGAGAGAGAGAGAGAGAGAGAGAGAGAGAGAGAGAGAGGAAAAGAGACGGAATATGATGGGCAGTCAGGACACCGGGTGGACTCGACGGCAGTGCTCGGCGTCGACCAGAATATTATGGACTTATCAAGCCATCCTAATAGTCTCATCAGGATGCAAGCCTGCAGATCTCATCATCCTCGGCGTTCCTCGGTACGACCACGTACCCAAGTCCTATATACAGTATTATGACCAAAGTAGAAACGACCAAGCAATGGTGTTCCCCGAGGGGGTAGATAGCCTTACAAGTATAATAGCAAAGTCGAATTATTGGCTAATCTTACTTGAACAAAAGGAGAAACGTGGATCGATGAACATTTTTGGAAATATTCGCCTTCATCGACTTTGGCCCCTGCGTTTTATATCATGTTCACGATGATAATGATTTATCGAGAAAGAGTGTAGTGAGCTACACTGGGTAAAAAAAAGTATTTGCACATGTCGTCTTTTTCAAATAAGCTTTCGAAAAAAAAGTAATTTTTTGTGAAGTTTCTGTGTTCGATAGCTTATCCTAAATATACATGGTGTCTGTTTAGACAAATCTTGGGAAAACACGAACAAAAAAATAAAGCCCAATTAACAACAGTTTCGTGTGGGATGTACCAGACTTTTTTTTGCTCACTTTGTGTTCTTATTCCAGTGAACTTATTGAGGTAATATAAAATGACAAAACAAAGTGAAGGAACTTTTAGAATTTTTTTATTGCTCCGGTATGTGTAAGGCATTTTTATTATACAGGATTGCCCTGGATAAATCTTCGAAAACTAATCTAAATTGTGCAGAAGTAATGTCCAAACTTGAATCGATTGTAAAACGTACTGCAGATCGAGATAGTGATGATAAAGCCTCTTGACATTGGAATGATTACTATTTATTTTTATCAATACAACTATTCCGATTTTATGAGATTTAGCACTCGAAAAGAGTACATTTGTATTGACTTCGTATAGCACAGTGGTTCGAATTCCGTTTGTGCCTGTTGAAACGAACATAATTGATCATCATTTTTTACGGACAATATTTCTATTTAATTGAATGTACAATCTCGCAGAAGCGGAAAAAGTGAAAGTTCTAATACATAAATACAAACAATGTTCCATCAAACAAAATGTGACTTTTAAGTCGTATTATGTAATTTTTTATAATAATTTTCGGTTTTCATATAATTATTATTATTTCTGTAAAGATACTTCCTCGAAAAAAAATGAATCCGCATGATTAGAAATTGCATATATTGCAACAATTGTCTTGTGTGGACAGTCTTCGTTTCCGGACACTTCTACTAGTTGTGTTTTCAAACCTCTCTATTACGTGTACTCTGCTTGATGACTGGAAACGGTTCACATCCATCAAAGTAAACAGCAAAAGGGTACACAAAGACAGTTTTTTCCGTGAGAAAGCAAAGGAATCCGTTTATATACCTTTGCTTCCTCACAGAAAACTTGAATAAGGTACCTGCGGGCAGTAAGGCCTGTCGCCTAATAAGGCGTAAGTATTGCACGTATTGCAAGTAAGACGTCTATTGCAATATGTGCAATAGTACGTCGATATGTCGCTACAAATTTGCGAAGACGCGATACCCGGCTCCCCGCCGCTAGTGTTGCATCATCCATCATAAGACACGGCTGCGCAGCACCAATAATCAAAATCGGCCCGAATTAAGGGGATATACCATTGTGAATGCTGAAAATTTGGGTGATTTTCGGGATTTTTTTGGAAGAGAAGTACTCAATTAAATGTTTCGAAAAATTAAGAATATATTTGGCTATATTTGACCTATATTGCATAATGTTTTCATAGAAAAATATCGAGATCCAAGCGACTTATGCGCTGCCTTCGGAGGCGCCCAAAAAAAACTTCCTCCACTGCTGACATGATTCCGGCCGATTGAGTAGCTGAAACCGAAAAAGGAAAAAAATGTCGTTAAACTGGAAGGTATTTCCTGTACAATGACGTAGGATTTTCGAAAAATATCAAAATCTAACAAAATGGCGTAGTTATGAAAAAAAGTCTGTTTTTTGGCCTATAAAATGGTCGTTTTTTTCAATGCCAAATCGTCAATTTTCATCCAATCAAAAACATCCTACGTCATTGTAGAGTAAGTATATTCAAGAGTACTCAGTTCAAATTTCAAGTCAATCAAATAATTGCTCTTTGAGTCACAGTGTCAGCAAATTTGAAAAATTTCATTTCGAGAAAAACGCGTTTAAAGATTTACCTATTGATTTTTGCAAGATAAAATGATTAGAGATATGGCCTTGAAATTTTTACAGGATATTCTTATAAGTATAAATTGTCGAAAAAGGCAAAAAATCGATTTTTTTTCAAGTGTCACACTGCTATAGCCCCTTAATCTTAAGTATTTTTTGTAATATTCCACTTATCTATATAAAATCACAGTCCTTATCTTTATTAATTCAAGCTTCGATGATCATGAATATTTGAATAAAGTATAGTGGTCCAAATATTTTTTATTTTGTTTTTCTTACATACGTGGTCGACGGTTATTAAGGCCCACTAAATTTCACCATAGATCTTATTATCCTCTTACTCCTTGTAGCAAAGTTTGTTTGCTTTATAATGCATTTTACATTACTTTTAAGATGTTACGAATGTAAATAAGTAGTACGCATATTTATTACTAATCAATTGATCGTTATTTTTAGTGGCTCGATCCCGATGCCTCCAAAACGAGTGTTGTGGTCAGAAAACGTCATGGTGTCAGCTGTCGGAGCAGTACAAAGAGGAACTTTGAGTTCATACAAAGCTGCAGAGGATTATTGATCTCAAATACAAAATATATTGCGTAGAGTTTGATTATTGACCATAGTCAAATAAGGCCTACTATCAAGATTTTAAAAAATGTTTAATTTTGTTTTTGTTCATGGTACAAGTTACCATTTTTCGTTTATATTCTATAAAAACTAAACTTGAATAATAATTATAATTAAAATATGTCAATCAAGTTGGATTTTTTTCACTTTATTTCAAATTTCCCTTAGCTAGGCCTTATTACCCGCAGGTACCTTAGTTCACATCCATCAAAGGAAGAAAAAAAATCACGAAGACAGTATTTTCAGTGAGGCAGAAAATGGATAAAAACGGGCGTGATAATACTATTCGAAATTATAACGAAGTGAGATGCGTTCCTGCAAAGTTGTGAAGCAAACAAGGCGACTTTGGGTACAACTCGGAGCCCTCGCTACCACGTATGGCATACCTTGTATGGTCTGCGTTCGGAGAATTACATAGTTTTGAGGTATATATTGTTGTTTAGTACGGTTTAGAATTTCCATAGATAACGGAGAATTATAACGGCGGGGCCCTGCCACGAGATCCGAGAAATGTTGCAGTACGTAGGAGAATATTACTCATGTACAGTATACCTCCCACGAATTCTGCAATTCTCTCCCTCTCTTCATCACTCCCTCTTTCCATCTTTCTCAATAATTCTATGACCATATATCTCTCAACCGAAAGAAAAATACCATTACGATGATTATGAAAGTACCTAACATTGCCTCCCATCGACCAGCAAATGCTGGATTCTCATCTATATCTAACAAGGAACGGTCGCGAGGTCGAACTCTCCGATTTCGATGAAATTTTGCATGTTCGTAGAATGGTTAAGGGAAGGGTAGAGGTTTTAGCGTGAAAAAAAAACACTTTTTTGCGAATTTTCTTCGTCTTTATGGATAGAGTAAATTTATTGAAACCTTTTGTACATTGTTAAGTGTTATTTCAAGAACATTCCGTGAAATTTGTACGCGAAAATATCCACAAACAACCCAGTGATAAAGCTTTTCCAAGAACGCCTTTGGAAAAACACGATTTGCGGTGTTCACTGTATCTCAGCTAGAAATTATCCGAAATCAAGTACCATTAAAATTTTGTCAAAGTATCATCAAATCCTCCCCCCAACGGTCTTTGATATTTTTTTTTTTTCATTTCTAAATTTTTGGTGGTCATGTAAAGTGAAAAGTGCTATTTTTCACGAAAAATTCCGCCATTTTGGGGGTGGAAAACCCCCTCGATGTAAAAAAAATCTCAAACTAACTGTTGGAGGGAGGTATTTTATATGTAGAAAGTGTGTACCAAGTTTGAAATAATTCGGTCATGCAGTTTTCAAATGGCAGTGAACACGGACTTTGAAAAAGTGGTTTCGAGAAAAACGCGTTTGAAGTTTAGAGAAGTTGGAGCTACAGTGTTAGAGGAGCGGGACTAAATAGTCAATAACTTCGAGAGTTTTGCTCTGATTGACTTGAAATTTTGGGATTATATTCTTGAAATGTTTAACTATAAGAAAAGACAAAAAATTGATTTTTCAAATGTGCAAACCCCTACCCTCCCCTTAAAATCAGGTGACACGTATTTTTTTTTTATCTGAGGAATCCGATTTTTACGGGGTGAAACGTACCCTCAAATAGGGGTGTTTTTCGTTTTTCGTCGATAACGTTGTTGCAATTTGAATTTTTCTTATATCTCGTATCGTTAAAACGTCATCGATGAAAAACACCCGTATTTTCGAGGGTGCGTTTCACCCCTTAAAAATCAGGTTCCGCAGATATAAAAAAAAAAAAATACGTATCACCTATTTTCACCCATTCTACAAGCAAGCCAAATTTAATCGAAATCGGAGAGATCGACCTCGCGACCTTTCCTTGTAAGTAACATCAACCTGCCTCATACATTCTGCCCTGGAGGTTGTTCCGTATATGTTGTTCCGCTGTCGGCAAGAAACTCGCAGCGAGCCGACCGCAGGGACGAAAGACGAGAAGGCAAGGTGGAAATTTCGTCAGGATCCTGAGACCAAGCGAGAGGCCAGGTTGCATCCTGGAAGGGTCCTGGTGGAGAGGAAGAGAAGGAAAAGCAGTAACCACACGGTGTCATCTTCCCCGTTCTCCCTTGCATCCCCTAACCGCGCCTGATAACTCACTTTTTCTTGGTTCCCAGCTCGAAACTACACGCGAACTATGAACTAATCGTCCACAGACCCTGAGGGAATTCACCGAGCCTCTGTACGACAGCTCGAACGACCTCGTATCGCGGCGCTCTCGCATGCACGGTAAGCTCAGACTCGAAAAAGATCTCGATGCAGAACTGCCGTAAAGCTCCCAAATTCTGCGGCAATCGGTCACCCGCTTGCTGTTCTCGTTTTCGCGAAAACGAGATCTTGATACGTAACGTCTAACTGCCCGATGATTGGACGTGGGCATTTTTAGCTTTCGGCGAAACTCGAACATGGTGCGGTGCGGTGAGTATTGCCTCATACGTACATGCAGGCGGGGGGAGAGATGAATCGTCGACGGAGAAAGAGCGAGAACGGCAAAGTTAGGTTTAAGCAAGTACGTGAAAGTTTGGAAGCACATAGGGTTGGGTCGCTCTCGGTTTCGGGGGTACCGGTCGCGAGGGAACCCGGGGGCAGAAGAGTAAAGAGGGATTGAAGGGCTATCCGGCTTCTACTTGCGAAGAGGAAGGAGGAGAAAGGGGCTGGTGCGGTAACTATTATAAACTGTGGCACCTCGAACTACCTCCTCCGAAAGTTCTCTCTCTCTCTCTCTCTCTCTCTCTCTCTCTCTCTGTCTCTCTTCTGCTTAGGTTATAACGTTGCCTCAGTGTAGCCGGTCCTCTGCTGCAACTATCCTCCACCATCCGCCTCATCCTCTTCCTACTCGCGGTCTCTCCTTCTTCCTTCGCGTTCAGCAACGGGTACCCCCTTAAACACATACATGGAAGCTCTACACCATCCTCTGAAGATACCCACAAACACATTCGCATACAGGCGTGCCCGTTACCCAACCAACCACCCACGCAACCCTCCAAATAACCCAGGGGCCTGGCGAACTAAAGCCCCCGCACCACCAGCAGCGGCCAGCATCAAAACTCTCCGACTCGGAGCGGAAGAGAGCGCACGCTAGGGACGAACGATGCGGAGATATACAGAGACCTCTTCCTTGGACAGGATGGACCATCTCGTACGGCCACCGCAGGTGCCCTCTAATCAATCAACTACCACGGACCCGCGTGTGCCTCAAACTCTTGGCGAACGTTGACCGACGAATCTCTCCTGATGGGCGTAACACTTTTTCGCTACCCTGTACTTCTCGAACTCGAGGATACCAACCAATTTTCTTGCTTTTCGTCTCCAAGCAAATGGAACGGCGGCGTTTCGCGAGGAAAACCTTACCGCGAACATACGCTTTTGGATACGGTCGAATCAAATGGATACGGAATGATTTGGAGTCGGGGATGTATGGAAGATGGCATTCCAGGCAAACTTGGGCGAATTTTGAAGCGGGGAAGATGGAGTGGCAAATGCGTGAAAGCCCAAAAGGCCCGAAAGGTAACACCGAAAGATGGTGGGAAATAATTAAAATTTCCGGGTCCTTGATTTGTTGGATTCTGTAGAGTTCTGAATAAGTAGTATATTTGCAAGATTCAAGTATGCAACTATCTTCACAGGTTTTTAAGGGGTTAGGCCACTCTAGAGGCTGAAAAATAGGCTTTTTGAGGATTTTTTTTCTTCAGAATAACTAGAAAGTAAATCGAGATTACAAAAAGGGTGTTTATCATACATATCAGTGACTGTATACAATTTTTTTTTTGAAGTTGAACTTGAAATGTTGAATATATCTTGAAAAATACATTTTCTATGGAAGTACGTAGGATTTTTTTTATTATGTTGCATAGTTCATTTGGTATTAACAATTATCTGACGATAATTTTTCACGTTCCAAAAATTTGCCTAAAAAATCGTCAGATAATTGTCAATAATAAAGTAACTTACCAATATAAAAAAAATCCTCCGTATCTCCATAGACAATGTATTTTTCAAGATGTTTTCAACATTTCAAGTGAATCGGTTGAAAATTGTCTGAGTTATGTTTCCGGCCAACTTAAAAAATGCAGTTTTGTGATAAACGCTGCACAGCTGCCATTTTGAAATTAATCGCTTCAAAAAAATTGTCGTATATAGTCACTGATATGTATGATAAATACCTTGATTTGTAATCTCGATTTATTTTGTAGTTTTTCTGAGAAGAAAATCCCCACAAAGCCTATTTTTCGGCCTCGAGAGTGACCTAGGGCCTTAAGGTTGTTGTTAAATCATTTTTGAAGAGGAGGGGGAGAAACAAAACTTCAATGTTAATATATTGTGTGACTTCACCAGTGCCAAATTAATGTAGCAAAATATTAATTGTGACCGGTGCGATGGTCCAGTGGTTAGCGTGCTCGCCACTAAACCAATGGACCGGGAGGTCCCGGGTTCGAATCCCAGTCGCGTACATTTCGTCGTGAAATGTTTTTTTTCGGCATTTCGCGGCGAAATAAGACTAGTTCCACGACTGGGGGGCGAACTCGATGACCGGATGTATTGATATTGGCAGACTTTAGAGGGGCGGTGGATTTTAGAGGCACCTAAAACGGCCTAGTTAAATACTAGTGATTAAGATAGGCGGAGTGGCACGGGAGCCTGAATTAGAAGGTCCAAAAAAGCGTTTTTTCGGGAATTTCTTTAAAAGGGAAAAAAACAAGTAAATCCAGTAAACATTGAGGTGTCTTTCCATTTATATTTGAAACGTATAAAAAAAAATGTTTCATCATGAAACAATAAATGACTGCAGATTTATCAGCCTATTCCATATCTTGCCACTGCAGTCCCCAATCAGCGGGAAAGATACACCTCGTAATTCTTGACGAAAAAAAAACCAATAACATTTTCAATTGTCGTATATTTTTCTTCGAGATGTATTAAGAAAAAGCTGAAAAAATCGTGAAATTATAACTGTTCTCAGGGTTGAAAAAAAAATGTGTTAAAGAAACACTTTATCGTGCTAGAAAAATTGTTTACAAATACGATTTCAACGATTTTTTAAATTCACTTACAAGAGATTTTCATATCGAAGAAAATGAAGTTTGGTTTGATTCGACAAGTCGTTTAGATTTTTTTGCTATCACGCCCACTAATTTGGAAAAATCGTGAAAATAACAACTGGAGAAAAGGCGCTTCGAAGTTTTCAATAGGAAGAAATATCAATGTCAAATTTCAATCGGTTCTCTGCTTTTGGCCTTGTATCTTCGAAAATATTTACAATTCGCCTCGGTAACTTTGTAAATATATTCTTGGATAGTTTATCTATCGATTTAATCAATAAAAAAGAAACGATTTTTCGGACCTTCTAATTCAGGCTCCGGCCTTAAGAAATGTATACACCCGGCACTGGTACGAATGAATATCGCGGAAATGCTCAAATGTACGGTAGATAATTGTAATTATTATTTATGTGTATATTAATTTGAACGAGTTAGAATGATCAGAAAATTAATTTTCGATGTGTAAAAATCCTGTTAAAAAAAGGTACACGAGCTTTGGCAACGTCGTGGCTTTCGGCTATTCGAGGCTGTTAAGTTGAGTGCAGTGACTGTCACAGGTCTGAGTTTATGTCGGAGCGAAAGTAGGCGACAAGTGATTCAGAAAAAACATAAGTGCGCGGCACAGTTTCCGATGGAAAAGACTATTTATCAGTATTCGTGCCCACGAGCATCGTACTATCCTCACCGAAGCTATAAAAAAGGAAAAAACATCATAATAAATAAATCGATGAGTTCCCCTTACTCGCATTTGACTTTAACGTATTTGAAATTAGCGCGCTAGGTCTTCGATTGGTTCTGCTATTCCCATAGTTCCGACGTTGCCACATTTCGATGCATACGTCTCAACAAGCCTCAATTTTTCGTAAACTGGTCGGATATCTTTCATACATTCTCATCAATTAGATCGGTAAGCTGTCTTTTTTCGGTAATACTGTTTTGTACACTATCCTGCACACAATAGTAATTTTTTGGGCTACTGTCTTCACAAATGCGGAAGCTTTTCGCGAGAAACTAAAATGGTAACGACGATGCCCCATAGAACCAATGCGATCAAGCGGAGATTGACGTAAACTCTAAAATTTAATATTTAAGGGGTCTTCTCAGTTTCGACGCTAAAAAAGGCTATTTTGGTGAATTTTTTGATAGGCTTATATTATAGATATTGATATAAAATTTGTTACACTTAAGAAATGCACTTTGGAAAGACATTTTTTTTAATGTATTTATTCAGGTCACTATTTATAGACGAAAATGGTAGTGAAATCAATGTCCTATAAAAATGGCAGGTCTGCGCTGTTGATGAAATCTCGGAGATGGATTATCCGAAACCAAAAAAAATCAAACGGTTTTAGATTCAGTATGTTAATGGCTATAGCGCAGATCATACGATTTTTGATATATGCAATAATAACAAAATGGCGGACATTTTTCGAAAAACAAAAAAACAAAAAACGTCTTTTTCACCGTTTTTGGCAACAAAAAAAATTGTCAACATCAAAATTTAAAAAAATCCTTGAGATGCGCTATAGCTATAGTTTTAAAGAATGCGTGATTAAAATTTCATAAGGCTCGGTTCGGTAGTTTCGAAGATTTTATCAACAAGCCGTCAAAAAACGCGTTTAGAGTCTGTTTGGGTTATATAAAAATCTTCAAAAAAATTGTTTTATGTTTTTCGAAAGTGTATTTATTAAGGGGCTAGGTCACTGTAGAGGGCGAAAAAATAAGCTTTTTGAGGATTTTTTTCTCAGAAAAAATAAAAAATAAATCGAGATCACAGAAAAGGGTGTTTATCATACACATTAGTGAATGTATATAATAATTTTTTTGAAGCGATCGATTGCAAATTGGCGGTTGTGCAGCGTTTATCTCAAAACTGCATTTTTATGTTCGCCGGAAGCATAACTCAGACAATTTTCAACCGATTCACTTGAAATGTTGAATATATCTTGAAAAATGCATTGTCTATGTAAATACGTAGGATTTTTTTTATATTGCATAGTTCATTTGTTATTAACAATTATCTGACGATCTTTTAGGAAAATTTTTCACTTTCCAAATATTTGCCTAAAAAATCGTTAATAACAAATGAACTATGCGATATAAAGGAAAAATCCTACGTACTTCCATAGACAATGTATTTTCCAAGATATATTCAACATTTCAAGGGAGTCGGTTGCAAATTGTCTGAGTTATGTTTCCGGCCAACTTAAAAAATGCAGTTTTGTAGTATTTCTGAAAAAAATCCCCAAAAAGCCTATTTTTTCGGCCTCTAAAGTGGCCTAAGGCCTTAAGTGTAACAACTTTTATATCAGTATCTATAATATAAACCTATCAATAAAATTCATGAAGATAGCCCTTTTAGCGCCTAAAGTGAGAAAACCCCTTAATAAACGAGAGCGAAAACCTCCGTTATCCTTTTGCCAATATATATTCAGAAAATATAACATAACGAATAGTAAAATTTTCATTGGTCTCTACTCACCCCAATATCTTTAAGCAGCAACCTTAAGAATGATTGATTCCTGAATAAGAAAGTGTTAAGGGGTAAGGCCACAGTAGAATTTTCAAAAAATCGATTTTTTTCGCTAAAACGGTGCTATATCATCATAAGAATAAGTTACTATTCGATTTATAGCAAAGAAATTTTTTTTTCGCCGACTTTGAGCCTATAACGTAAGCCCACCTCTGGCACGGCCAGAGGCATATGTAAAACTTTAAACGCTTTTTTTTCTCGAAACAGCTTTTACCAATTGGCGTGACAAATAACTTCAACAATTTTCACTCGATTTACTTCAAATTTAAAAGTTACCTTCTTAATTGCACTTCGCAGAAAAGTACGTACGAAATTTCTGATGAATCGAAAACTTTTCATTTTGTGAGCAGTTTTATACGAAATTTTTCACTGAAAATTCGAGTTTAATTCAAACTCAAGTTCAAATACCTACGACTTTTGAATAAAACAATATTTTTTAAATTCCGTACGTACTTCTCTAGGTATTCTAATGTAGTTTGACGAGAATTTTTGTTTTTTGTTCTAGGTAAAAAAATGTGGATGCTAAATGTCACGCCGCGAAGCGCCTAAAAAAAGATAAAAAAAATATTAGTAGTCGGCCATTTTGCACATAAAAAAAAAAGCCTAACAGCTTGATATTCATACTAAATAGATGTGTAATTAATTTTATGGGTGAACCACTTTTTCATACGAAAAAAAATGTTAAGTTCGCACATGATATTTCGTACCCGTTACTGTGGCCTAACCCCTTAATTCGAGCATCACATTCGCAAAGTCATAAATAACACTGAAAATTTCCCAAAACTACAATAACCGGAAATCATAATTCTA
This sequence comes from Ophion obscuratus, assembly GCA_964007375.1. Classification (NCBI taxonomy): domain Eukaryota; kingdom Metazoa; phylum Arthropoda; class Insecta; order Hymenoptera; family Ichneumonidae; genus Ophion; species Ophion obscuratus. The sequence goes on along the minus strand of OZ023312.1, from coordinate 39,095,279 downwards.
TCGGGGCCCACCAACTCTGACGATCATGTGTCTTGATGTACCTAACATTAATTTCCCACTGATCCATTAACTCGTAATTTTTCAGGCGCCAAAACGTGTCCTCGCTGCACCTTGGCGAGGAGACGGTACAAGGGGGGAGGAAGTGGAGGAGAAGGAGGTTGACAACTATAGACACCAAGACACACAGTGCAGTTAATAGGTAATTATCAGAGCTGCGATTTTGCTGGAGGGCAATCCCATTCATTTCCTTGATATCTTGGTAACGTCCAAAAGGGTGGGGGGGGGGGGGGGGGGTACGGCCATTGGCTGCCATGAAATTGCACGGCTGGCTTCTCCGTTAGTTAAACAAGTATATTTGTATATGTGGATATGCGCGTGTGTGTGTGTGTGTGTGTACCTGAGTGCACGTTTGGCTTTCGAAGTCCGCTTTTCTACCATCGATTCCGCACTATCGCCTCGCACCATGCCACACGCCAAACACTCTCCGACCCCTACCCCACTCGCCAACCGGAGAATTCGCTCGCGTTGTACGTGCTGAGGATTGTGAACGGAGGAAATGGAGTAATTATAAGGAAATGACGGGCGTTCCCCCGGTGGTGGGAAATATCGAGACTCATCTCCAGACATGGAACATTTTACCGTTGCCACGATGACCGTTCCAAACGAGGGTCCTTCCCAAATATCAAAATACAAATGGTATCGTATTATCATAAAATATACATACACGCTACCTTGCCGTATATTCTTTTCTCAACTTTTTTTCATAAGATTCATAATTCACGCGAACGTTAATTTAATCGTGGCAAACCGATCAATCAAGGTTACAATGCGCGATCAAAAGTTTATTTATCGAAAGAGAGCAGCTGTTATTTTTCTCAGTGGCATTATTGGGAATCAGTAATTCGAGGGGAGATGAATAAGGAAGAAAAAATAAGGGCACGAACAATAAGTATGGAATAATTATTTTATTATTAATTATAACAAAGAATTAAAATTAACAATAATGAAATAAAATTCAATTTAATGAAATTTAATAATTAATTATAACGAAGAATTTTAAAAAAGTAATTCGTGTTATTCGAACATTAGTGCTTCAATCCATCCGTAAATCCATTGATTCGCTCATATTGTATAAGAAGGACGAATTATTTGAACCGCAAGACGAGGTACGATGTCTCGGCGGCACAAAGGAGGCAACAATGCCATAATTGTTCGCTCGAGTTTGGAGAGTAAGGAAAATCCTATTGCAGCTCAAAGGCACGAAGGACTAGACTAAATGTTGAACTCATCACAGAATAGTTCGTGCCCGATTACTCCTGACGGTTATGAATCGCGCGTAAATCGATTGTCTGTGGTTAAGTTTTATGGATAGATTAGTATCTATAAAAGTCACAAGGGTGGGATCAAAATCTTCTGTTCTAACGCAAGAAAAATTAAAATATTTTTTCCAGGCTAATGAAAATTATTTTTCTACGCAGTCTTCGAGTTATCTCCACACACTTGGTCCAGCGTTTCATAAAACCCTCCAATCCCTCAGAATAATATTTTTCGTCTGAACCAGAAAAATAGGCACCACATTCATCACTTCCGGACTCGATGACATTTTTTTCCCAGATAGACATTTTTTCGCATTTTGGAAAAGACACAAATCGCACGGGGCTAAATCTGGGAAGTACTGTGAATGAGGAACAAATTCGTACTGCGGTTCGTGTAATTTCGCCATAGCAGCTGCTGATTTGAGGTGCATTGTCCCAGTGAAAGCGGATCTGCCATTCGGCCAAATGCAGTTGTTTTTCCCTTGAGTGGCCCATCCAATTGTTACAATAATCCAGAATAGCATCATACTATGATAATTTTATGTTTTTTTAAATAGTCGATAAGGATTATTCCACGAGAATCCCTAAAAACCTAGTTTTCTGATACCCAGCTTCCGGTACCAACAAAACCCAGTTTTCTGACACCCAGTTTTTGATACCTATCGGTGCATACGAATGCAGCAATTTGTGCATCACCATTGAACAGCGATTCATACATCATTGCAAAAATTACGAGTCCACAATGCAATTTTATAAGAAACCCTAATAAATCCGATTTTATGAGCAATCTGTCGCATCAAGGATTACTGGAACGGCTACTCTTAAGGGGAGATATACACCTAGGAGCCGGGAAAAAGGTCATATTTGTGATTTTTTTCAAGGAAAACTATTTGAAATTTCGGATTGGGGTTTTAATTATCTAAAAGTATATACATTCAAAAATATGTTTAATTTTCTTTATTTAAAAATATCAAGAATATAAAAGGATATTGTATGATCCTTGGAGCATCGTAAAAAAATCTGCGTATACGGTACCCACTGGCGTTTCTTCAAAAATCATCTGAGAAAAAAAAACCAGAAAGATTATCAAATTAGATACTATAATCTAGTAATTGTCGTAGCCGATTTTGAAAATATCGATTTATGACAAAATGGCGGACGTTTGAACATAAATAGTGATTTTTGGGCCAAAAATTAGTTATTATTTTGCCTATAAAACAAAAACTAAGTAACGGAAAAAAAATCTTATGACAAGTACTAGACAATGATGTATAGAATAACCACAAAAAACCTCAAGGCAATCGGTTCATTGTTTTTCGAGAAATTTTGGATACCGATTTGAAAAACGTGCTTTTGAGAAAAACGCGTTTGAAAATTGGGGAATGAATAAATCATGAAATTTGTCAACTTACATGGAATCATCGGTACCAGGCCCATAGTGTAGGTCTTCTACGGTCGACGGAATGTTCATAGCTTTTAAATCCTCGACCTCGAACATCTTCGTGTATATCTCCCCTTAAGATTTCCGTGCGCGCCATCAAAATGACTGGTGGGTGCAGTAAGATACTGTCCTTAAATATTTAAATCGGTATATATCTGCACTGCCGAGAGAGTCTCAAACGCAGAAGGTCTGTCTGAAATATTCAACACGCCGAAGGATGCTGTTCGCACCCCTTGTTCTAACAAAACGCACCAATCCAGGCACCAACACTAATACCTCTCTAGTCCTGCCTCGGGAAATTGGAAGACAGCCAAATACAGGAGGAACGAGAAGAATAAGAGAGAAGGAAGCGTAAGTTATCTGCTACGTATATAGGTGTGAGTGGGTGTTGTGTACGCACGTATATGGGCAAATTCATCCGTGCTTTCTCCCCATGTACATGCATAGGAACCGCGAATGAATTTGTCTCTCCCGCAAATCCACGCGGATGGATATAGTTGCTCGTATCGCGAATAACGAAACTACGTTACGCGTGCTCGCCGTCCATGCAATTTTCACTAGATTAACGTTTCATTATTCAGCTAATTAACTTCTGAAAATGGTCCTACTGTATTTCCGCATTCCCCATTCCTGACTATTCACCTGACGTACATTAGCTGCCGGCACAAACTATTCAGCTGTATTACAAATTAAAAAGACTTGGTTTATAAAGTACAATGCGACAAGGGAATGACAGTCAGCTTCAATCCCGAAAAAGTCCTGCGACGGTGATCATTTCTCCTAGGCCTAGTTGATTTTGAAATGCGTTCTCATTCAAACTCCATCAACTCCACCAACGTAATTGAGAAGCATCATTTAACTAACCTCGTCAGTGACCGTGGCGCTTTAGATGATTTAAGGCCTTATATACGCGATTTCGCCATTTTTCGGAGGTATTTTTCAAGACGCGGTCAAAAAAACATGACGCATATATTGACAACATTTTTTTACTGATCATTTATGCACATGGTTAAGTATATGTAAAAAAAATCAGAAATATTAACGAATGGCGGAGATATAACATAATAAAACAATGTATTTTTTTTTGCGCGCGCGTTGATGGTGAACGTTCTCGGCGTCGATGTGGGTGTCTGAAAAAAAACTGAACATATTTATAATTGCATAATGAATGGATCTTCAGTGTGAATCAACAATATTATTTATTTTTTAATTATTATAATAAAAATTCGAAACTTAAAATTTTTTTACCCAATTTTCTGTCGGTATTTTATTTTTTATATTTTTTGTATCATTGAAATGTTTATTTCTGTGGTTCACACGATAGGTGATGATACTAAGAATATGTTGTGAAAATTTCAAAGCGATCTGAACCTTCGTTCAAGAGTTAGAACTTTCACAAGGTTCAAAAAAAGGGCGCACCGCGCGGTATCTATTATACGATCTAAATGCTGTAACTTTAACATTTTTTGGAAGTTTTCATTTCTGTAAAGCTTCAAATATTTTTAACCATTCAGGCTAATGGAATCAAAAATAATTTAAAAATGAAAAATTTTGAAGTTTTTCGTGTATACTAGGCCTCGACTGGTTGAAAAACTTGAAATACTTCAATGACTTTCAAGAAGAGTGTGTCTTTTTGAATACCCGTGAAGGTGTGCGAGAAGCTATTCGGGGTACAAATAAGTCTCCGCCGTTTTTTTTTTATAAAAAGTTGGGCATTTATTGTGAAAGAACGGTACTTTATGTTTTGTTCAAAGTATTGTCCATCGCTAGTCACTACTTTTTCCCATCTTTCTGGCAGCATGTGGATACCGCGTCCAAAGAACGCTTCATCTTTCGTGGCTATCAACAAATCGATCCATTTTTTGGTATCTTCACATGATGTGAAGTGCTGCTCAGACAGACTGTGCGTCGTCGATCGAAATAAATGATAGAGGGAGCAATGTCTGGTGAATATGGCGGGTTGGGTAAAACTTCCCAATTGAGTATTATGAATGACCCTTTCGCTTATGCCTGGCAAGCAGCATTTCACGTGTGCAAAATCGGCGTTCAACGTTTCTCGGCTTCAGTTCATATGGAACCCAATTTCCTTGCTTTTGAATCATGCCCAACGATTTGAAACGATGTGCAATTGCTTGTTGAGTCAATCCTAATGTAAGTGCAAGTTCTTCTTGCGTTTGGCACGAATCTCCCACCAATAATGCTTCCAATTCCGCGTCTTCGTACACTTTCGGCCTTCCGCTACGTTCTTTGTCTTCGACGTTAAACTCACCGTTCTTAAACTTTTGAAACAACTCACGACAACTTCTCTCACTCAAAGCACCCTCACTATATGCGTCTACAAGCAATCGATGCGCCTCAGCTGCAGATTTCTTCAAATTAAAGAAGTAAATAAAAAGTTTCCGCAAATGATGCTTATTCGGCGCAAAACTCGACATTTTCGCACGAAAAAAGTGATGTGATGCTGATGCAAAATCGCTAATATTTCAATGTTATGGTCTTGCCCGATATCCGACCTTACGATATGACGTTTTACACCTGACAATTTCAACCATAACCTCCTGGTGGGGTCATCTTTTGTCAAACGGCGCACACTTATTTGTATCTCCAATATATTTCACGCATGGTGTTTCCAACATTTCCCATATTTCTTATGCACTTTGGCATTGTATTACAGACCACCGAAGAAGTGTCCAGCGCAGAGGTACCGCTCGTGTAAAAAACCCACTCACGACACTCCATCAATATGAAAATCGGAAATATCCACGATATCCTGAAAAGCGTCTATACTTGCATTCCATTGTATCGTACCAACAATTGTTCTTATCGCTATTATCGGCAGATTCCTGCCACCCTCTCGTACCTAGAAACACCTTACTCGGTACGATTCTCTCGTGACGGGCGCCATGTTCTTCCCGAACAATGTACAATTACACTGGCATTCGACCGTTTCTCCATCCCTCTCTCCTCTCGCTCTCTTCTGCTCTCGCCGTCCTTCTCTCTGCAAAACTTTGAGAGAATAACCGGCGAACTATGGTGAGAGCATCGTGGGCTCTTGTATGCTCGTAGAAGCTGCGATTGGGGATGAAGGAAAGAGAGAAGAGACTCTACCGCACGAATACACTTGCAGCGCGTGCAACCCCCACATTTATACCTATAACAAAATAGTGGTACCCGCGAGAACGTAACTGTGCAGATAACTTCGTAGAGTCCGAGTCGGAGCGAGATCGAGAATAAGGAGCGACCGCACTGTGTGAAAGAGAGGATAGGCGGCCATAGGGGGGTGGCTAAGGATGAGAAGATGGAAGCAGGGGTGGGCTGGACAGGGACGGAGGGAACCTGAAGGGGATTTGTGAGCAGAATGGCTGAATATTCCTACGAGAGGTTTGAAGCTGAAGCTAGGAGAGAAAAGCAGGATGGTGTGGTGGTCGTGTGTCTAGGCGTAGCCGGAAACCTCGGTCTAGGAGCGAACCAAGGTATAGCGCTAATATAGAGCCATCTTGATACCGCATACATTTATATATACGTATATAAACGTCTAGCCGAATAGATTCTCCACGTGCACACACGCTACTCTACTTGGTTACTCTCTCGCACTCTCGGACGATTCGCAACGCCTTAAAATATCTATAGATATCTCTACGTTTACATGTTTTATGTTACATGTACATAAAGCTTGGACTCCAGGGGGTAGTTTGGGGGTGGTCTAAAATATGTATATAGCGATATGTATACGTATATATATACACACACACGTTTATATGTATGTACATGAGACACATTTATATATATGTACGTATGTACATGAGATATGCATATGTATATGAATGGGCCAGTGAACACAAGAGCCAGGTCGAAAGGGCGCTGGCAAATATCGATACTTTGCTCCGCTCTGCTTCCGCTGTTTGCCATACTCGTCTGCCACAAAGTTCACTATACGTATGCATCATATATGCTCACCTGACTTCGTCAGATATCAGATGCAACCAAAACCCCAAAGCTCTCGTATAACGTCGCCTTGTGCCTGGAGTTTTCAGCAAGGATAACGAAAACATCATCCTGGTTATCGTTGCTAAAGTTAACGCCGATCTTTCTTTTGTATTCGCCGTTGTCGCCCGATAAGGGAACCTTCAGCTGTCAAATCGAAGGTTGCGAAAAAGAGCTTTCGTTCAAAGAGGAAAGGCTGCAGACTGTTCTCGATGTCTTTCCACACTGGTATTCCAGACAAACGAATCTGGGAAATAAACTGTGCTATATTACTAGTCTTACAGGACTGATTCAGGTGGGTTTCTTTGGATTTCGGATCATGGGCATCCAGGAAACGGAACTGTCTGCGGGTGTGTGAGATTTGGATCATTGGCATCCAAAAATTGGGGCTGTTTGCATCAGTCATCCGTTCCTTCGTTCAAGGAACCGTTTTTTTTCTCACTGAAATCCTTATAGTTTTTTGGCGAATGCAGTCATCAATAAATGGACATTCCGGTCTTAATGAAACGGATTTTCAACTCGATGTTCGGCGCATAGTAATGTTACGTACAGAATATGAGGAAACAACTTGGAAGCAGGCTAGAGAAAAGGCGATAGACTGAAGTTCACTGCAAGCTTTTGAAAAACCGGCAATCCATGCTGAGGGGAGGAAAAGGGAGAGTCGATGTTCCAAAGGACTTTAGGATTCGGGGAGGACCTCGGGCTATCTCAAAGCTATAACAACCGTCGACGGCAAGTAGTATGATGGGGTCATAGGTGCTGAGACCGGCTTGGTGTACGTTCGGACACTCATCGCACTCACTCGCTCGTTCTCCATCGCTATACGCTTGCCTCCTTCAACCCTCCTGGTTGTTCCGGTCTACCATCTCTAACCCACCCCCATCACCCCCTGTTCTCTACCCCTCGTACTAACTACCCCCCTTGCCCTTCCTTATTGCAAGTTCCATGAAGCGTGTATTAAACTATGGAGTTGCCTAGACATCGACCGAGAGAACCAGCCAGCATCGGACTACCCTCTCACTAGCCACCCCCTCACCGCCGTTCCAACATCTGGATATGCGCCCCGCGCCGCGCATATACCCTATGTACATTTCTAATCAAGCGATATTGTAACTGCGGTCTAACCTCCAAACACCGCACTGCCCACGGTGTGCACCAAATAGACACACAACCACACACACACACATCCGCTTTCCTCGCGCTTAACGTCCACCGGGCCACTATTCTCAACCCCCCCCCCCCTCCGTCCCTCGCGACTCCCACGCTGACCGTCCTCGTTCTATTCTATATCAACGCCGTTTTGCCATCAACCGTCGCACTGCCATATACACCCACCCTCTCGCCTCCCCCAAAACAACCTTCCTATCCGCGAGGTATTATACACTGAAGCCGCAAAAACCTCCAACTTCAATTATACGCGAAATTACTCGGTGAAAAACTTGGCGCGTTGACGTACCCGAATTAATTACGGGGTCGCGCGTATTCACGGAGCGAGCGGATGCATCGAGGGTGCACAATAATTCTAAGAATGGATGCCGCGAGATGCGACAAAAAGTGTCCGTCAAGTATTCTCGGAGCATAGTGAATTTCGATACGAAAGGATAAGGCGTTCAACCACGAGAATCTGGAGTTGATTAATTGATGCAATTTGTTGAATAAGGGGCTATACCAGAGTGACACTTTCAAAAAATCGATTTTTTTGTTGCCGTTTTTGACAGTTTATACTTTCAAGAATATCCTGTAATTTCAAGGCCGTATCTTTATCATTTTATCTTGTAAAAATCGATAGTTAAATCTTTAAACGCGTTTTGCTGATGTTGTAACTCAGAGCAATTATCCGATTGACTTGAAATTTGAACTGAGTACTCTTGAATATATTTACTCTACAATAACGTTGGATATTTTTGATGGGATGAAAATTGACGATTTGGCATTGAAAAAAACGATCATTTTATAGGCAAGAAAAAAGACTTTTTTTCATAACTACGCCATTTTGTTAGATTTTGATATTTTTCGAAAATCTACGTCATTGTACAGGAAATACCTTCCAGTTTAACGGCATTTTTTCCTTTTTCGGTTGCAGCTACTCAATTGGCCGGAATCATGTCAGCAGTGGGGGAACTTTTTTTTTGCGTCTCCGAAAGCACCGCTTGACGGCGGGGTAAAGTTAATTCGGCGAAAAAAGGCAATTTTTTAAGATTTTTTTGGCGTAGCGAATAGTGTTCGTTTATTGAAAAATTTACATATAATAAAGTAACATTTGAACAACATTCTCCTAAATTTGCATTGCAAAATATTCAAAATTGAGCGAGTGAAAATTAAACCCCGGAGGCGACTCGAAAAAAAGTTGGTTTGCGGTGTGCACCATAACTCGCAACAGAATCATTTGAAACAAAAAAATCAAAGTGCATTTGTTAAAGGAGATGTTTCTCGAGGTAATGACGGGAGGATTTTTTTTCTTTCGATTTTTCGATTTTTCGTAGCACTTGGGAGCCAAAAACCCGATTTTCGCTAAAAAAAATCGGCTAATTTGTTGTTGAAAAATTAGTAATTATTAAAAAAAACAATAAATCTCTCGACAATACCTGGTAAATTATGTGAAGAAGCACTGTGCAAAATTTCAAAGCGATTGGTCCAGTAGATTTTGAGTTATCGTGCACACGGACTTCAAATATGACAAGTCTCAGAAAAACGGTTTGAAAAACGCAGAAGAGAAGAGAACGGCATGGAGCAATAGACGCTCAAATACTCACAACTTCGTCAATTTTACTCCGATCGACTTAAAATTTTAACACAATATTCTTGATATATTATGCATTCATTTAAAAAAAAAATTTTAAATGAAAAAAAAATTTAAATACTTTACCCCGCCCATAAGTCGCTTGGATCGCAATATTTTTTTATGAAAAAATTATGTAATATGGGTCAAATATAGCCAAATATATTCTTAATTTTCCAAAACGTTTAATTGAGTACGTTTCTTCCAAAAAATTCCCGATAATCATCCAAATTTTCAGCGTTCACATTGGTATAGCCCCTTAATGAGGAATCGTGTTATCGAGGAGAGAAAATTATTTCAAAATGATTGCATTTTCCCGATCCGGAGTCATCAGAGAAAATGTGACATCTACGGACCCGAGTCTAAATTATGGATAATCCTTTAAGCCGTCTTCTCACTTTAGACGCTAAAAAAATGCTATTTTCATTATTTTTTTGGATAGGTTTATATTATAGATATCGATATAAAAGTTGTTACACTTAATAAATACACTTTCGAAATACATTTTTCAAAAATCTATTTAATCAAGTCACTATATATAAACGAAAAAGGTGGTTAAAAAAATGTCCTAAAAAATTGTAGGTCTGCGCTGTTGATGAAATCTCGGAAATGGATCATTTGAAATAAAAAAACTAAACGGTTTTAGATTCAGTATATTAATGGCTATATCGCATTTCGTAAGATTTTTTATATATGCAAAAATAACAAAACGGCGCACATTTTTCGGAAAAAAGACAAAAAAAAATGTTTTTTCACCGTTTTTGGCCAAAAAATAGTAAATCTCAAAATTTAAAAAAATCCTTGATATGCGCTATGGTTATATTTGTAAAGAATGTGTGGTTAAACTCTTATAAGGATCGGTTGAATAGTTTCCAAGATTTTATCAACAACCCATCGAAAAACGTTGTTGGGAGAAAAACGCGTTTAAAGATTTCAACGAGCAGATGAACGTGCTCGGGTAGTAAAGTAAAGGTCACACAAAAATACAGTTAGACTCCTCTGATCTTCATAAAATTTTAGTATGATACTTTTCGATATGTATACTTTCGAAAAAAGTAATGAACAAAAAACGATTTTTTTGAAAATTGTAAAGCGCGAAGACGCTTTAAGGGGGTACAATGACTCCTGAAAAGTAGGTGAAAAGTTGTAGAATTAATTATGAGAAAACTTCTAATACGATAAAGTTTCTTTTTTATATCGTCGATGTACGTATGGACAAAAAATATCTGTAAAAATTGAATAAAAGTATAAGTAGTTAGCAAAGTCATTCAGGACCGCGCTCGATGTTCTTGTATCCAAGCGGTCGGTGTACCTGATTCCGGCCGCCTTGTTCGAAACTCAAAAATAAATTCATCCGCGAACGTTTATATTTTCTCCACGCCTTCTAACGAAGCATTTTAATTATTATCATAAATAATGTTATTTAAAACGTTATCCACCAAACGAGAGGCAATACGATTTAACTCACGAAGAAATTTACTCTTTGGTTGCGTACGAACCACAAAATGATTCCGTTGCACCATCCTTGCTCGCCACGGTAAATAACGTTTTCCATATTTATATTTGTTCTTCTATCACTGCAGACATCCTTGTTAATATGGATTCGTATGTTACAACAAAAGTAAACGAATTTTCAGTTTGACTTTCAAATTTGACCTTTTGACGATATTTCACGAAATTCGGTCTGACTTTCACTTTGGCTTTCTCAGTTCGACTTCCAAATTTCTATAAATAGTACAGTGGTGCTGTCGCTGAAAAAACCCGGAATCGGAGAAAATTAGAAGAAGGCTAGTTTTTTGACAGGTGATGTTGTAGGTGCCGCGGGTGCTAAATCCAAGTTTGCCTAAAAATCGGGGTGTAGGGTTTTTTAGGGGATGAAAGGAGATGGGGGTGGATTAATGCCAAACTACAACCCCTACGAGGTTGGCGCCGTGAGACAAAATGTTCAGAAAAATCCGGGCTTTAGTTTTGTCCGCAGCGCCGAAGTCGTGGAAGTTCATTTTGAGGGTTAAAAAGTAGGGTGAAATTTTGAAAAATCAGTTTTAATTCAATAACTCTTTAGAAAAAATTCGTATACTTTTTGTTCAAATAGGAACGTTGTAGCCCTTGAAAAGACGCGTCGATCGAGTATTCGATCATCACTCTCCGATAATCCCCTCCACCCCCATCCCCTAAAAAACACCCTACCCCCCGATTTTTAGGCAAACTTGGTGTTAGCACCCGTGGCACCTACAAAACCACCTGGCAAAACTAGCCTTCTTCTAATTTTTTCCGATTTCAATATACAGCACGACTGTACTAAAAGTTAGGAATTAGATAGTGAATAGTGATCTCAGTCACTATTCTTCATCGGGACGTCTTTTGCTGCCGAGTGATTTATGTCATTGCGAAAAAGAAGGAAGCAGGTTTACTTTCAATGTGGAGTTTCAGCGTTGACATCGTCGGTATCGACGTCTTGAAGTGTCGAGGGCTCCGCCAGGGCCTCGAAAAGCTCCTCGATGGTCCAAGCGAAGAGGGGGGGGTGGCGCACAACGCTGAATTTCTCAACTTTCCGGAGTGCCCCCGCACCACTGGGACACATGCAAACGTACGTACAGATATTCACCCCCATCCGACCGTCTCCAGTAGCCACCCCTCTTCTTCGGCTCGGCTGCAGCCACCCGGAAACCCGACGGAAAAGCAGAGACGCCGTCGGTCTCTACGGAGAAGGAGAGATCTCTCTGCCTGCCGAGCAAACATGGCGTCGAAAGCGCCTTACTATACCCTTGAGCCATTCAACCCTTGCGCGCCTCTCCCGTTCTTCTTCGAGACACCCCCCCCCCCGCACCAACGCTTGTGCCACGTCGTTGCTCGGGATATTCACCAACGGACAATCCGGCACAATGTACATTGAGATATACGGCTCATATTAACGACAAAGCCTTTCGAGTATGCCATCTCCCTTGTGAATTTTCGGTTCATTATCCGCAACGACGCGCGGCTAATGTGGCCGAAAAGTCACTGATATTTATCGCGTCCTCGCGCGATTACGAGGAATTCTCGGCTGGCGTCAATTCCTAAATTCGCCAACCTGCGAGACATTACTTTTCACGAGAAAGATCAGTGCACGAAGATTTGCCACTGGGGGATGTGAGCCAGTCGGGATTGCGCAATGTGCACACGCGAAAAGTGAACGTAGGGAGTAAGGGGATGAAACAAACCCGTCTCGGTTCGTCATGATGCAAAGTCCTGGACCACTTTCTCACGCCACTGACCACTGGTCATCTCTAGGTCCAGCAGCCAGCCGAACCATTCGGAGAGACGTCAGAGTCCACCCTTCGTTCGGACGATCTCGCAGCTTGGGGAAACAAAACTCGTCAAACCAGACGGACGATATGGTTACTCCGAGCAAAGATCACGTAGATCTCACGCTCTCGCAGGTCTTTCGTACTCTTCGTACTCCCGACCCCTTTTGAATGAAATCTTACGCGAAATGACAAGCTTTTTTATCAACAATATCATATATTTGACTCTTTAGGTGTACAATGTGATCTCGCTGTTGGATTGTATATTTATTGGTTTTTTAAGGGTAATGGTATCTGCTGCATGTATTACAGATTGACAAAATTGTTGACTCGTTGGAATTTACGATATTGAATTATTTATTGTGAGTACAAATAAGTCTTCGACGTTTTTTATTTAAAAAATGGGCATTCATTGTGAAAGAATGGTAGTTTATGTTTTATTCAAAGCATTGACCATGGCTAGCCACTACTTTTTCCCATCTTTATGGCAGCATGTGGATACCGCGTCGGAAGAACGCTTCGTCTTTTGACAGGCTGTTCACAAATCGATCCAATTTTTGGTATCTTCATATGATGTGAAGTGCTGCTCAGACAGGATGTACGTCATCGATGGAAATAAATGATAGTCAGAGGGAGCAATGTCTGGTGAATACGGCGGGTGGGGTAGAACTTCCCAATTGAGTGTTATGAGTGACCCTTTCGCTTATGCCTGGCAAGCAGCATTTCACATGTGCAAAATCGGCGTTCAACGTTTCTCGGCTTCAGTTGATAAGCAGCCCTTGCTTTTGAATCATTCCCAACGATTTTGAACGACGTGAAACTGCTTGCTGAGTCACTCCTAATGTAAGTGCAAGTTGTTCTTGCGTTTGGCACGAATCTCCCTCCAATAATGCTTCCAATTCCGCGTCTTCGTACACTTTCAGCCTTCCGCTACGTTCTGTGTCTTCGACGTCAAACTCAACGTTCTTAAACTTTTGGAACCACTCACGACAACTTCTCTCACTTAAGGGGCTATACCAGTGTGAACGCTGAAAATTTGGGTGTTTTTCGGGATTTTTTTGCAAGGAAAGTACTCAATTAAATGTTTCGGAAAATTACAAATATATTTGGCTATATTTGACCTATATTACATATTTTTTTCATAGAAAAATGTTGAGATCCAAATGACTTGTGCGCTGCCTTCAGAGGCGCAAAAAAAAGTTCCTCCACTGCTGACATGATTCCGACCGATTGAGTAGTTGAAACCGAAAAAGGAAAAAATATGGTTAAACTGGAAGGTATTTCTTGTACAATGACGTAGGATTTTCGAAAAATATAAAAATCTAACAAAATGGCGTAGTTATGAAAAAAAATCTCTTTTCTTGCCTATAAAATGGTCGTTTTTTTCAATGCCAAATCGTCTATTTTCATCCATTCAAAAATATCCTACGTCATTGTAGAGTAAATATATTCAGGAGTACTCAGTTAAAATTTCAAGTCAATCGGATAATTGCTCTTCGAGTTACAATGTCAGCAAATTTGAAAAATCTCATTTCGAGAAAAACCCGTTTAAAGATTTAACTATCAATTTTTGCAAGATAAAATGATATATTGGTATAAATTATATAAATGATAATAATATCGCGAAAGTATAAACTGTCGGAAAAGGCAAAAAAAATCAATTTTTTTAAGGATCACCCTTGAAGCAGCCTCGCCACATGCTTCTACAAGCAATCGATGCGCTTCAGCTGCAGATTTCTTCAAATTAAATAAGTACATCAAAAGTTCATGCAAATCACGTTTATTCGGCTCAAAACTCGACATTTTCGCACGAAAAAAATATTAAATTAATTAATTGCATTAAGTGATGCTGGTATATCGCTAATATTTCAAGGTCATGGTCTTGCCAGATTTCCAGCCTTACGATATGACGTTTTACATCTGACAATTTCAACTATAACCTCCTGGTGGGGCCATGTTTTGTCAAACGCCGGAGACTTATTTGTACTCCCAATATAACAGTTACTTTTTTTGAGGATTTGAGAACTGCGATGACATGTGTACAGTACCGTCAATCGGAGATCCCCTTGATCTCGATGTCTAGGGCATATACCCGCTTTTTAATTTTCCTTATCAGCTGCAAGGTTAATTATGTGCAAACGCTACTTATTAATTTATTTCATTCACATATCCCGACCGCTAAAATTTAAATTTTGGAGTTGTTCATCATATTTAAATTCTTATAATATTCCATTCAACCATAGCGAGCTTTAATTTATTTGGTGAATGTATATAACGGAAATGATTAGAAAAATGAAATTAAGAATGAATTACCAAAAACAAAGAGAAATTCACATTATCGTAATTGTAAAAGCACATACGTTGGGGCTTGTCCCTCTAAATGATGTATAATATTTCAATCCGTTTACTATTTAATTCGATCATGACGACATTCTCAAAGGACTATCGATCGCAGATCATCTAGAACTTAGTATCTCAAAACTGTGTCGGCTTTTAACTTTTCCTTGTCGCCTACAAGTTTAATTTCAAGCAAATATTACTTTTTCAGTTCATTTCATTTTAATTATTGTTTTTTAACGCAATTAGTTACGCAAAATAACGTAATGCATAAAATCCACGTGTAAAGAAGACATTTTGTCTCTCCTAACTGATCAATTAACAATATACAAAGGTCGCTAAATATCGGATGACCAGAGCGTACAAAAATATTATATTCATTATGCAGATTGTTGTCAAATAAAAAATAAAACTCATATTTTATTTACATTAAATTTTAACATTATTTTCAATTTTAACGGTAAATTGTAAATGTAAAAATAAAAAATTGACATTGTTTTTAATTTCAAATGTCAATTTTAAATGTCAAAATTAAATTTTGACATAGGTTTGAATTGAAAATAAAACTCATAATAAATTAAACGAGTCATATCCATATTCGCAAGAAAAAAACAGTTTTCCTTTACAAGTCAGTGATAACGTCGTGTATCGCGATAAATTCCCCTCCACGCAAATACTGTACCATACATTAAATTTGTAGCTTTCGTATACGAGATGCCTGAATTTCATTGCTCGGCGATACAAAGAAAATTGCGAGAGCGATTTTACAAAACCTGTCTGCGATCGCCAACCGCTGGAGGTTGCTGGACCAGCGACGATTCTCACGGTCCAGCTACGGTCCATCTCCGAGGTGAGCGCTGCAGATCCCGCGACCGTAAGAATGTCGCACGAGGGTGATGATCGAAAGACGAGCGAGGTCCTCGTAAAACTGGTTTTCATTTCATCGCGAGCTGCGCAAAAATCGCTCGGTCATTCGTTCAGTTTTGGGGATGCTGCGGACGTCGCAGCATCCCCGTCGAGTTTCGATCGTCAAATTTATAGTCTTCTCGCGCTGACTATCGACGTTGGCTCTCAAGATCCTCATCGGAATCCTGTGCTAAAATTGGCAACTTCTCTCTGGTAAGTACAAAAAAAA
This sequence comes from Ophion obscuratus, assembly GCA_964007375.1. Lineage (NCBI taxonomy): Eukaryota > Metazoa > Arthropoda > Insecta > Hymenoptera > Ichneumonidae > Ophion > Ophion obscuratus. Next base: position 39,079,003 of record OZ023312.1, on the reverse strand, counting down.
ACCTCATTCGTCAATCACGTAAGCGTGATAAGCCGCAATCCAATGAAACTTCGAGCTAAGTTGTTCCAAACCTGATCTGTCTACCCTCTGATTTTTCACGCGAATCTCTGACCGGGAATTAGGGTAGTACTAGCGGAATGACTAGTCAACAGAAAATCAAAATATAATAGAAAAAAAGCAAAATATAATACATTTAGGTTCAATAATAACCACGATGCGGAAATAAATTATGTGAGAAGTGTATGTGACAGCTATGTGTGTTATATTATGAACAGTGAAGTATTGAAATAACAATCAGATTTAACTTGAGCTGTCTTACCGGCCGCCATTTCATAATTTTGGGAATATCCATGGCAACGCTGTACTCATTCCTTCCTGTGTCAATGTTCGATCTGCACGGATTCCCTATATGGTGCGCGTTGAATGCATTAATTTAGTGAATTAATGACTATTGTGTTTAGCCGGTAAGGCATGCGGAGTTTTCGCGGACGTCATTTTGTATGTCTGTACTACAGCATATCGAAAAACCAATTTTTTTTTCTAATGAGGACGTTCGTGCACGTACTACCTTAAAGTTTTGCCAGTAACGTGCGATGAAACTGATGAAGTATCATGCGCGATGGGAGATTAAAATACCATAATGAGCGACAACTATTGGATCCCAGATCCTGACGTTGTATAGATACGCGAACGATGAACGTAGCCAGGTGAAATTTAATATTAGCATCAGAGATGAAAGCTTAGCGTGAGCGGACTCGACGAAGAAGATAATATTGGTAAGGCGCTTTCCGGGTAAAACAATATCTCGTTACTGACTACCAACCCATCCCCGTGTCTTTTCCATATCCCTCTTCGACGTGCTAAAACGCTGCATGTATATGGATTTTGTGCTCGGGAAGCGAGACTCACAGGTTAGAATTATTGATCTAATATTCGAGCAAGCAAAGCCTCGGGTCTCATGATCATGGGATGTAACTTATACTTCCAAGGCTTTCTGCTTCCCTCTCTCTCTGTCTCTCCATCTTTCTCTATCGGGTGCGTTTAATAGAAGCGAGCAACATCCCTCCCATTCTGCACATTTAGGCTCAAAGCCATGCAAGACCAACGTGAACAACCTACCCCTAAAGGAGGTCATCCTACAATTAATAGCATCCCTCAAGCTTACCCACCCCTTCACCAATAACCCTCGGACCTCACGGAGTAAAATCTATGACTGGAACTTCTACTGAACATCCATTGTCAATTTCTACATACAACTAGAAAGACCACGTTTCCACTGCTGAGAATGACTAACGTTTTAACGAAAATGACAAGGGAGAAAATATCGTTCAGAATCTTTTTGATGCTATGTGAATGCCGATGGCTGTAAGAAAGCGCATCTTCGTTTCGATGATTCCAAACGAAATATCCGCAGTTGGGCGACGGAAATAGACGATCCTCCATTGCGAGTGAAGCAGCCAAGTTACGTGTCAAGAGTGTCAAGAGTGTCAAGAGTGACTGTTCAGTCAAGCACTAGCTTGCCCAGCGCCTACTGGGTGGGCAGCAGGTTTAAACAATTTCTGATGAGAATACAACTGGAAACTCAGTAGGATGTAGACGACTGTAGTGGCCCAGATTTTTCAGAGGTTCCCTGTATCCTACCAAATGTGCAACGCAACAGTGCATTAGGAAAGAGTCACGTTGGACTTGGTGAATCTCTGAGGAACGGGTTATAGCAAAGTGACAAGTATGAGGTCAAAGCAAAAGAAATGACCGTTTAAGTCCAAAAGGGTATAGGGAGGCATATGAGAGAGATGAAATATTATTTGAAAATCATATATAATCCTCTTATCAAAGAGGTTGGAGCGATTCAATTTAATCAAATAACGATTTATCATTTTTTTCTTCTAATTAACCTCAACAAATGCATACGAGGTATAGACTTATTCTGTAGATGCTACTTTTTCGTGAAGTATATAATTAAAGGGCAAAATTATGCATTTGTATATTTTTATTAGGTGAAAAAGAAAATCATTTGTGTTACTACCAACTTGAAACAGTATATTACCATCGATGATTATTATGAACCCAGAATGAAATGTGAAGTTATTTATATTTATGTCACGAGATTATTTATTAATAATATTAATTAATATTAAGTGCTGCCGACAAACGACAACGTCGCGGACGTTAAGGTTGGCGACAATGCTCGTCATTCGCCAGCCAAGATTCGAAATCTTTTGTCAAAGCTTAATGGTCCAATGTTGAATATATATGGTTTTCGATGGACCAGATATGTTTCTTTTTTTCCAAATGTTTACAAAGATTTAATTTTACGATAATCCGTTGTTAGAAATGGTATAAAATGTAAAACGACATGCATTGAACTATTCTTTATCTCTGGTGTTTTGTGGTGACAAAATGTCAAAAAATTAATCAAAGACTCAGTATAATGTACACGATAAACGATATACATATGTTTTCAAATCTTTGACTGTTGGTAACACTCCAACCTCTTCAATACTCTGTTGCCGCTCAAAAGTGGTACAGCTGCTTCTTAACTTCCGTTCGATACAATCAAAACTATTTTTTTCATTCGTTCGTTTTTTTTCAAAATATTCCGAATCATTTCGAACGCTCAATGATCACCCACTCGTACTACTACCAAAATCAAGACATCAGTCATAAATCCTCCCAATTCTACTAATCGACGAAGTTCATTTATGAGCTAGTGTTTTTATTCCAAGAAAATACAAGCATGCTTCATATTATAAACAAAAAAGTAAATCCCGTAAATTTAAACAGTTATCGTTGACAAATTATCGACTATTTCAATACGCAAATGCCCTCAAACTCACAAGAAAAAAAAACCTTTTCGAGCTCCACTCTACTAATTGTGGTCCACGACATTGTTGTCCTGGAGAAACCTGATTCGGGTCGCGCAATCTATTTGAAGATTGCTATACCGCGGTAATTGAATTCTCCACATTTGCATGTACCGTTGAAGCATCATAATGAAAACTTAGAATGCCTGACGAGCATAAGGCAAACGTTGCCTGCAATATTTCATCGTCGGTGTTGATTTTGTTAGTCCGAGAATTAATTCGAACAATCGAAAAGCGTCACAACGACACCGCAAAACGTAAGTGAGTGTGTATGTGTGTATAGGCACGTATGAGTGTGCGTGCAAAAGCGTGCGTGCAAAAGCGTGCGTGTGTGTAGGGTTATAGACACGACCGAACGGAAAGTTCAACCAACCGTAACCCCCGCAGTTTCGTACTTGGTGCCTACAAACGTAGATGATGTGTAACGAGTATGCACGATACGATACATACATACAGTGAGCATACAGTATGTGTTGGGTTGAGAAAGCAACGTGTAGCCGGTGATTACGTCGATCGTCGAAAGAACAAACTCCGGATTGGATTAAACGCCCACCACCCTGCAAGTCAACCTCTCCTTTCCCTTGGCTAACCTTCCCGTGTCACGTGTTGGACCCCCTGTAACGCCACACACTCACCAGAAACAAGCAACCTCCCTCCCGTCCCTCTCTCCCCCTCTCTCTCTCTCTCTCTCTCTCTCTCTCTCTCTCTCTCTCTCTCTCTCTCTCTCTCTCTCTCTCTCTCTCTCTCTCTCTCTCTCTCTCTCTCTCTCTCTCTCTCTCTCTCTCTCTCTCTCTCTCTCTCTCTCTCTCTCTCTCTCTCTCTCTCTCTCTCTCTCTCTCTCTCGCTCTCTCGCTCTCTCCCGCTCACCATCATCCTTTCTCACTTTAGACTTGACTATAGAGCGGCCTCCATTTACCGGCTTGACGATGCCGTGGGCTGCTCCGGTTTACCATAAAGTTTGCAACTTCTGTCAGGACTCCCTGAAGGTACCGCCATACACCTCGAACCAACCACCCCCTGGTCCCACCTCATCCACTCCCCGTCTTCCTCGTTCCAACCATTGTAACTGCCATCCACTCGGTCGCCAACGATCGGCACCTCATGGACATTACAAGCTGCGCCTTGTCTCCAAAATTCCCAAAACGCACGTGAAGCGGCCCTTGGTCGTCTTAAATATGGAAGGCTGAGGCAGTCGCGAATGTACATTGCGAATGTTCCATTGAGCAAGGTATATTTTCAGAGAAAGTGCCACTTCAAAGACATCAATATGTACACTCAACGATTCGACCTTAAACCTGACAAGTCACTTTTTTACTTTGTGTCACCCGATTGGCGTGAATGTCCGATGGAGTCACACTTGAATGATAACAAAGGAGGTACAGGAATCCAACTCTGCACGCGATCAACCTTTCGTTTGCGTTGTAACGCGTGATCGGTCTGGCGCTCCACGGCGGACATTTTCTGCTCGTAAAATTGTTCCTACAGAGATAAATGAACTTGGTCTAACTTGAAACTAGCTTCTGTCCACGCCTCATAAAGAAAAATGGCCGAAAATGATGCTCCAATGTAGGATGTGTTTCAAGCCTATCCAAAACGTCATTGGCATGCGTCCTGTCGTTGAGGCGTGGAACAATAACGAAAAATAGAGAAACTAATAGGCAACCGTTTCACTTCTAGAAACAGATTCAGGATTATGAATATTTAGTGGTTAAAAGGGCAAGGTTCAAGAATAGATATAGGAAACATGGTAGGGTTACTCATTGAATAATAATGACACTGTAGTTTCGAATGATATCAATGATAGCTGGCACTTTCGGCCAGCTGTCACTAACTAAGCTAGCACTCGCCATTTTTGTTTTTCCGTGTCGATGATTCTGTCTACCTCCTTTCGTCTCCCTCCTGAAATGTGATAATAGATAGCAAAAGTTGTTCGCAACGCATCAAAAACTTCCACGGATCACAAACAGTGAAATACAAACCCCAGTTTTCCTACCCTTCTGAAAGCAGTTTAAGCAACTGCTTTATTAAACAAACTCCTTCGACAATTCAACTAATATCCTTTTAGCCAGCTTGAAAGAAAATGCAGGCGATGTATCGTATTACGAAGAAGAACATGTAAAAATTCAGCATCACCCTACCCCGCTCACATTGTCACAAAAATATTTCGAAATCTAAGATGGTGTTTCGCTAGATTTCCCCCTCCTTTATCTTGCTCTCAGTCTCTCTCTCGGTCTCTCTTTTTCACCATCGAGTATACAGACCCCAATACCCGCTGGGTATAATGGGAAGGGTTGTGTGGGCAAAGTATGGCGTCCGGCCGCTCGCTGGCTCAGCCACCCCCGGAGCTTTACGAAACTGCAAGGGTCGTCGGAGCCTTTCCACCCTCTCCTTAATTCAGAACTAAGATGGCCGCGGCTACAGCACCAACCCACCCTACACCACCACCCAAAAACCATTCCATCGTTCGTTGCCCGTTGGCGTTCACTCAGTTTCTCAAATGCACACGCTGGGCTTCACTACTGTAACGTTTTGCCGAAGGGGTTGATCCTCTTCATTCGCTTCCTCTTTCTCTCTCTCCCTCCCTCTCTGTCTCTCTATCTTTCTCGTCCTGCGTCTCGTTGTATCCCTGTCCATGAATATACATACATATATATATAGTATATATGTGTGTGTGTATCGTACACGGCCATGTACCTAGTCGTATACCGTGTATAATCTACTACAGTATGGAGTATATCTAGCGCGTGCTAGGATAATTTTCTCAATTTCGCAGTTTCTCCCGTGGGTCGGTCGTTAAGGGCTCGAAGTGAGATTCCCCGGGTTGCCGGGTGAGAAAGTGAGGCGAGGGACTGGGCAGGACCGGCCACCAAAAGGCTTGAGTATAAGGGTCGAGGACTGGCGTATATAAGATAGTTTGATAGGCTTGGTTGCCAAGAGAGACGCAAGAGATATAGGTAGCGGTACGATCAGGCCTTACTCCGGCCTGGAATAATGCCCAGAAAGGTCTTCTGGTTAGGAAATCACCTAACCCACCCTTCTCGCAGCATCACCCATCAACCCCCATTTGTCCCTTCTGGATCTGCTTCGGGGAATATTTGCCGATAGTGCACAAATACATCTCCCATCTTGTAGATCATAAAAGGAAGATATCACGAATGCCGCTGTAACTATAGGAGTACAATCGTCGATTCTTCGTTGTCCAAAAATATTCAATTTCTACTGGAGGCAGTCCAAGAAAATATCAATACCATCTTGAAATTCTGCTGTTCAGCAATAGAAACACCCCGGGGATGAAGAAGTTCTCCTAATAAGATTGAAGGTGCTGAGAGTAGTAATTTCGTAGCTGATGTGAAGCTGCAGCGATCTCTCATTCCAAGCAGTATTGGGTAGAGCGAATACTTGGATGGGTGATCGCACAGTCACCTACCAGCTCTCTGTTCCTCGTGCAAATACCATACGGTATTCCAATTACGTTCGAGTAGCTCTGGGCAACAATTCGGCAGGCCTTCAAGAAAGTGGAGATAGTGAAATGTCAAGTTGGGACTCTAGAAAGAATATTACAAATACAAAAATACAATTGAAAATCATTACGGAGAATTTAGGATGTTTGCATCGTACAAATTTACGCTGCGCCCAAAATAGGTGAAAGTGATATCTAGAAGGCGACTGGCACTGACCGAAACAATTTTGTCCGATCGCCAAAACCTTTTGGAGCATGCGAGTTGTGTGCAAAATACTGGCATACGGTAGAACGCGAAACGATATCGAGACCGATACAAACATACGGAAAGGACTGGCAGAGTTTGGTATGTACTTCAATATCTAAGGTCCAGGAGCTTGCATTCCTACAGTACACAGTAACCATGGTCTGCAGCTAGCGAATGCTCTATATCCATGTATACCTACATAGACATACATATAACACGAAGCTTCCCCGGACGGGAATGTAAACTGGAACGATTTCTCGAGAACCGCCTGGGCTATCTTTCGTCTTCCGCTTTTCGTCCATGGCACACTACACATACACGTTCCATGTACTCACCATCGTCTCCATGTATGTGATACTTCGAATGTCTCGAAAAGCTTGCACGCTTACACCAATTCTACTTACACCAATTCCGCCTGTTGGGATGATGCGCGCGTCCGCACATATAGTACATACCCACTTCTCTGTCATTCAATGCATATGTATCCATCCACATGTACGATGAATGGCGTTGTGAATGCAGGGAGAATTCTGGTACCTCGAAAGCAACCGGATACCGACTGCATACAAATCTATATACGAGTTTCATGTTTATATGAAGCTCCACATGCACGTACACAGACAATCTACATGCAGTTGTATATGGGGATAGGTGATTTCGAAGACACTCCACTTTCAGTACCGTTTCCGAAAAAGCTTACCGTCCCCATACTTAACAGTATCTAAGCTCCAACGTCTGCAAATTCACCTCTGATGAAGACATTTTGAAGACCTCTTTGGGCCGAACACCAACTAATCGTTCGAGGAAAAATGGAAAACGTCCTTGAAACATTCAGATGTGCTGATAGACTGGATCACTTGGATGTACCGGGTTGAAAATAGCCTTTTCTCGTGTATGCTATGCTATACATGTATATCAAGTGCTATAGCATGCGACGTATACATATATATATATATATTATTATATATTTCCAAAAGCTTGCAGTGCGTATAGTATCGGCAGCAGTCGACGAGTTCCATACAGAAGAGCAGATACGGCAAGAGCACAGTGGCCCGGCGAACTACTCCACGCTCACGTAAACTGCCGTGTTTCCAATGCCGAGAAGTACGTATAAGGTGGAGAGATATACCCTATGGACTGGCCAATGGCTGAACGTGTATTATGTGCACATACATTTAAGGGTGTGCGTGTGTGTACACTTGCATCCAGTACAGAGCAGTTTTACCGATAAGACCTAGCGTGTTTAACAGTCCCTAGCTAAAGCACCAAACCTCCTACCCTGTAGTTTGCATACACGGTACTTCACTATGTTTCTTCTCGTTCGCTCTCTTGCTCCTTCTCGCCTCTCTCTTTTGCCCGGTCTCGGGGTTTCTCTGACTCTCCGGGAAACTCTCACGCGTGTTCTCGCTTCCCTCTGCAGACACAAAACCGATGTGCCCTAGGTTGCCTATAGCGCAGTCATACATTCGCGTAAACCTCTTGTCGACTGCACGTGTGAAAGAGCAAGAGAGAGAGAGAGAGAGAGAGAGATTCGATGAAACTACTATTAACTCTGCGGAGACACACGTGTGCGAATAACAAATCGTGTTTATACGAGAGATTCGCCCCTTTGATATAATTATAAAGTGTTTCCCGCGAGCTGTTTTGCAGATCCAGAGGTGCGTACACGCCGGGCTTCACCGTTCAGAAAATCGCTTTAGTCACGCTGCACAAAACTGACTCGAATTTCGCCGGATAATCGAATACGCCATTGATGGCGAAGTAAATATAGGTCCGGTTCCTTTTTATCGGCAAAGAGTTCACTCGATAGAGTTTCGAATTAAGGGGTCTGCTTACTTTAGACGCTAAAAAGGCAATTTTCACGAATTTTTCGATAGGTTTATATTATAGATATTGATAGGCTGAAGAAAAAAATTCGTTCGTCCATCCAAAATTCAGTTGGTTTAACAAAATTGTATCTTTAAATACGTTCAACTTGATTTTTGATTGGCATAACAAAACAGTATAGGTGGGCAGTAATCAAAGATACATTTAAACTATCTGCTTATTTAGCGTGCCTTGAAACAACAAAATTTCGAGACAACAAAATGCATTTTGCACATTCAACGATTCTTTTTTCTCAGTGTATAAAAGTTGTTACACTTAATAAATACACTTTCGAAATACATTTTTTTTAATGTTACTTATACAAGTCACTATTTATAGACGAAAATGGTGGTTAAAGAAATGTCGTAAAAAAACAATCATAAATCAAACAGTTTTAGATTCAATATCTCAATGGCTATAGCGAATATCATACGATTTTTCATATATCCAAAAATAACAAAATGGCGGACATTTTTCGAAAAAACAAAAAAACGTGTTTTTTCATCGTTTTTGGCAAATAAAAAATAGTAAATATCAAAATTTTAAAAAATCCTTCATATTCGCTAAAAATTCTTCATATTCGTTATAGCTATAGTTGTGAAGAATTTGTGGTTGAAATTTCATAAGGATCGGTTCAGTAATTTCGAAGATTTTATCAACAAGCTGTCGAAAAACGTTGTTTCAAGAAAAACGCGTTTAAAGTTTGTTTGGGTTACATAAATACATAAAAAACATTTTTTTATGTATTTCGAAAGTGTAACAGCTTTTGTATCAACATCTATAATGCAATCCTATCAAAAAAAAATTCATGACAATAGTCTTTTTAGCGTCCAAAGTGAGAAGACTCTTCAAGAGCGATGCAAAAGCTGACATTCGCGAAGAAACGTCATGTTTTCCACGGGCCCAATACCACGGAGGATTGTGACAGTTCTACTGTTTTCGAGAAGTGGCCGATGGTACCCAAAGACATGCTCCGAATCTGGATCCATTATTCAGCCACGAAGCCAAGTGGATGCATCACGTGCACATTTCGTGCAGTTGCAAGCATGTGTTTTTTTAAGCGTCGAGCTAATGTTTTATCGGTATCCAAAAGCAGCAGTACTTTAGTAGCCAACGGCATGTTGAATCAGCTAAATCGATGCTGGCGAGTTACTAAATACGGCTGCTTTATGCTGCACATAAAATGCCAGCCTTGGACGCAGTTCGCCCGGATAACCGGCAGCGCTATTGGGAACCTCCAACTAAAAATATCCCAAATGCCCGACAATTGACAATGGCAGTGACCGAACCCTCGGTCTGGATGGTACGACAAAAGGATGCCGACATGTTTGCTTCCACCGCGAATATTTCTGGCTAGCCATGAGCAATTCTACTGTATACGATAACCCAATCGATGCATCTATGCGGAAGATTTGACAATAATGAGCGAACCTGAATAAACCGAAGAAACAAAGGCATTTAGGCGAGCCCTTTTGGCAAGGTTAAAGAGACCAGCGAACGAATTGATAGCGGAATAAGAAAAGAACACGCCGGAGGAAAACAAATATACTTAGCCGCGTACGAATCCGTTTGGAAGTTTCGAAAAAGGGGGACTTGCCGTCGTATTGGTGATCGTGATGATAGGGGTAGATTCGCCGGAGAGCTCCGTATCTAATAGCATGTCCGTGGTGTAGCGGTAAAAGGAAAAGAGAGAGAGAGAGAGAGAGGGGGGGGGTGAAGAAAGAGAGCGAAAGGGTGGGAGACCTTGCAGGGTCGCAAGAAACAACTCCCTTGGTCCCGGATCAATAGAAGAAGGGGTTCCGAGGCCAGCAACACACACTCTCTCTCTCTCTCTCTTTCTCTCTCTCTCTCTCTCTCTCTCTCTCTCTCTCTCTCTCTCTCTCTCTCTCTCTCTCTCTCTCTCTCTTCACGTCTCTCACCGCTGCAAGTCGAATTGGGACTGCGACTGGGGGTAAGAGGATCTGGAGACGAAGGAGGGAGACTGAAAAATCTTCTTAGGTTCTCCAGAGGAGACTTTAGGGTGGGGAGAGTCCTGTACGATTCCCGCGAGTCCTGCAACCGCGTAGGGAGCGAATACCGAAGTAAGGGGTCACCTTAGACAAGAGGCGTGGTCTTGCTTATGTATATCCACTCTAGATATGTACATACGCTTTTCACACACACCCACACACACCCACGCGCACACACACACACACACACACACACACATACACACACACACACACACACACACACACATATATATATATATATATATATATATGTTTATGTTGAACGGGTTTATAGGACTTGCTTTCCTTCCCCTTCGACAACTCTTTCGAGACACTAAGAGAACGAAAGAGAGGGTGGGAGAGGCGGGGAGTAAGTGGAAACTTCCCCACCAGAACGAAAGCGCTCCACGGCGCGTATTGTTTATTCACGAAAGACGACGGCTCCTACTCACTGCAAAATCCTTGTTCTTCGTCTTCATCCTTTCCCCTTCATTGTCCACATTTATTTCCAACGACTCCCTCCCTCCCTCCCTCTCTCTCACTCTCTCTCTCTTTCTCTCTCTCTGTCTCTCTCTCTTTCTCCCTTACTTTCGCTTCGATTTTCCCCTTCGAATGAGGGCACTTTTCGACCATCTCCGCCAGACCCTCTTACATCGCAGCCTACACCCTCGCACACTCACCCTAGCACCTCAAACTCTTGCTATAAGCCGTTGCACGGACACGAACGAAAATGTACGTGCACACAAGTCTGGAGCGACGACTCGAGACGCGACCACAGCGGCAAAACATTTACATGCACGCGAGTCAACGCGGACTATGGGAATGACAGAAAAAAAAGTGGCAAAAGAAGAGGGCAACCAGCGGGCAACAAAAAGCACACCGTTGAAAAGCGAAAAGCTCGCACGAATAATCCACGCGAGAGGGAGACCCTCGAGACGAGAAACGCCCGATGTCGCACACTACGTGAAAACCTTACGTGCGCGCGAGATGACGAGCTTTTTCATCGACACAGCCCGTTTACGGGCAAAGCTCGGGAATACGAAGAGAAACGGCGCGTTCCGCACAACGAGGACCGCGCCAGAGCCCACGGGAACTTGCGCTTCTCTTTTTTTTCGGTCTCTCTTTTTACGGCGCATGCGGCGAAAGCTTTCGCTCCCACGTACGGCGGGTTAGAGAGGGAGAGTTATTACAGCGGTGCTTCCCAATCGAAAGTGTCGAACCGAGAGTTTGAAAAAAAAAACGAAAGAGAAAGAGAGAATATGGGTCGCGGGAAGGCGAAAGTTACGGGTTAAATCGATACGACCGAATCCCGAAGCGGCTTTCTAATGATGATAAGCTTCGGCCCTTGAGGCGTAACATCTGAGGAGGAAAATGTTGACAGTTTTACTTTATTTTACTTAAGGGTCCAGTCCACTTTGGAGACACGAAAAAAGGCTATTTTCGCGATTTTTTTTAGGATTTTATAAAAGATATGAATATAAAAGTTGTTGGGCTTGGTGAATCAAGTCTTGAGATACATGTAAAAAAAATTTTATTCATTTTTATTCATTTTCAAGTACAAAAACTATAGTTTAACGTAACGCCTCAAAAATAGGTGGGCTAAGTAGCTCCATCATAACTCGGCATCGGCTTGTCTGTAACAAAAA